>NW_024121821.1:483421-597957 GCF_016745375.1 Pimephales promelas
TTCTCCTAATATGAAAAAGGTATTTTTTAAGTCTATTCTAATCAACCAATCACATGGCAGTTGCTTCAATGCATTTAAGGGTGTGATCCTGGTCAAGACAATCTCCTGAACTCCAAACTGAATGTCAGAATGGGAAAGAAAGGTGATTTAAAGAGTTAGTTCACCCAAAAATGAAAATAAAGTCATTAATTACTCACCCCCATGCTGTACCAACTCCGTAAGACCTTCGTTCATCTTCGGAACACAAATTAAGATATTTTTTATTAAATTTGAGAGCTGGATCCCTCCTCCATAGACTGCCTAAGGGACTGGCTCTTGACGGCCCATAAAGTCATTAAAGAAAATGTTAAAATATTCCATGTGCCTACAGTGGCTCAATTATAAGTTTATCAAGCGACGAGACTACTTTTTGTGCGAAAAAAAAACATAAATAACGACTTTATTCGACTATTCCATTACTTCCTTATGGGCGCATGTGCGAGAACTGAGATGACGATGTTCTTCTTCGACTACTTCTTGTTACTGGCTGCTCCGCTTAGGAATTTTACCGCCCCCTACCGTATAAGATGATGATCCATATAGAAGCTCCGGATTATAAGGCACACTGTCGTTTTTTGAGAAGATTAAAGGCTTTTAAGTGCACCTTATAGTGCGGAAAATACGGTAATTGAAAAGCGTATGTACAGGGCAGATCTTCGTCCGCTTGCAAACAGAAAGTTTTGCGCTTCCAGCTATATCAGCACATCATCTTATACGTAGGTGTCGGTAATACTCCTAAGCGGTGAGCAGCCGGTAACAAGAAGTAGTCGAAGAAGAACGTCGTCATCTCAGTTCTCGCGCATGCGCCCATAAGGAAGTAATGGAATAGTCGAATAAAGTCGTTATTTATGTTTTTTTTCGCACAAAATTATTCTCGTCGTTTGATAAACTTATAATTGAGCCGCTGTAGGCACATGGAATATTTTAACATTTTCTTTAATGTCTTTATGGGCCGTCAAGAGCCAGTCCCTTATGCAGTCTATGAAGGATTGATCCAGCTCTCAGATTAAAAATATCTTCATTTGTGTTCCCGAAGATGAACGAAGGTCTTACGGGGTTGGTACAGCATGGGGGTGAGTAATTAATGACTTAATTTTAATTTTTGGGTGAACTAACCCTTTAAGCAATTTTGAGCGTGGCATGGTTGTTGGCGCCAGACGGGCCCATCTGAATATTTCACAATCGGCTCAGTTACTGGGATTTTCACGCACAACCATTTCTAGGGTTTACAAAGAATGGTGTGAAAACGGAAAAACATCCAGTATGTGGCAGACAGTCCTGTGGGCGAAAACGCCTTGTTGGTGCTAGAGGTCAGAGGAGAATGGGTCGACTGATTCAAGCTGATAAAAGAGCAACTTTGACTGAAATAACCACTCGTTACAACCGAGGTATGCAGTAAAGCATTTGTGAAGCCACAACACGCACAACCTTAAGGCGGATGGGCAACAACAGCAGAAGACCCCACCAGGTACCACTCATCTCCACTACAGGTAGGAAAAAGAGGTGACAATTTGCACAAGCTCACTAAAGTTGGACAGTTGAAGACTGGAAAAATGTTGTCTGGTCTGATGAGTCTCGATTTTTGTTGAGACATTCAGATGGTAGAGTCACAATTTGGCGTAAACAGAATGAGAACATGGCTCCATCATGCCTTGTTACCACTGTGCAGGCTGGTGGTGGTATTAGTGTAATGGTGTGGGGGATGTTTTCTTGGCACACTTTAGGCCCCTTAGTGCCAATTGGGCATCGTTTAAATGCCACGGCCTACCTGAGCATTGTTTCTGACCATGTCCATCCCTTTATGGCCACCATGTACCCATCCTCTGATGGCTACTTCCAGCAGGATAATGCACAATGTCACAAAGCTCAAATCATTTCAAATTGGTTTCTTGAACATGACAATGAGTTCACTGTACTATAATGGCCCCCACAGTCACCAGATCTCAACCCAATAGACCATCTTTGGGATGTGGTGGAACGGGAGCTTTGTGCGCTAGATGTGAATCCCACAAATCCCCATCAACTGCAAAATGCTATCCTATCAACATTTCTAAAGAATGCTCTCAGCACCTTGTTGAATCAATGCCACGTAGAATTAACATAATAGTGTAATGTGTAAAACGTGTGTTAGAGTAATAACGCAGTTCATGGATTCTCGTTCTTGGAAGGCGCCACCGGTTACTCGACATGGGTAAATTGCAATCGAGGATTTTTTCGACTTTAATCGAGGAATCATTAAATCCCTAGTTCACAGTGAATGAATGCAGAGAACTCTATCAGTGCATGTGCTGAGTTTAGCATTTGCATTGTTGACGATTACAGCATTTCACTAGATTTGTAATGAGACGCATTTGTAAACTTGTTTTCTGCTAAAATAAATGCTTGACTGCAGTTTCCGTCAAAATAAAAGCTCACTGGTTTATCTCTTGCATTTAGAAATTAAGGCAAAATGAATTATGAAAGTTTCTTTATTTTTGCTGTGCATTTGTTTTACAATATATGAAGAGTTCAGATGCAAAAGCCTCTAAATGCCATTTGAAATTTTCTTCTTTAATGGTGATTTTTATCAAACTTGTATATTTAAGTTCAGTAATTTCACTTAAATAACAATTAATAGGTAATTATCATTGCCATTTAAGTGAAATTACTAAACTTAAATATACAAGTTTGATAAAAATCATCATTAAAGAAGAAAATTTCAAATGGCATTTAGAGGCTTTTGCATCTGAACTCTTCATATGATTATTACTGTCATATAAATAATATTATATTATTAGTAGTATTATGTAGTGTAATGTAGACTGAGACACTATATCACGAGTTACTATATCAACTAAGGTTTGTGTCCCCTTTAAAGTTCAGGTACAAGTCAAGATGCACACTGATTTATAGGTTGGAGCTCTTAATACCGTACTCCCACCGTACTCTTCCTTTGAGGCCTAGGTCCATTCATCAGAGTTTCGCTAAATCCTGTGAGAAACGCTGTTAAATTTTCATTTTGTTTTCGATCATGATTGTAATGCATGGATAGAAAACATTTCTAAAACATTAGAATTGCAATGGCCATCTTCTGATGATCATATTAGGCAAGTAATAGCTCACGGCTGGCTATGTGTGCCACCGTGCTTGAAATTATTATTATTAGACAACTGTTCAACAAAGACAGAAAACTAATAGAGAGAGACAGATAATGGGTGATCCTAGGGTTCTCAGTGATGTCAAAATAAAAGTCCAGCTTCAAGTGGCCAAACTGAAAAATTATTGGCCAATGCAAAAATAAAAAAATTGAGCCACATTTTGGCCAGTTGATGGAAACGGAAACAATGGAAGCATTCTCAATGAATTGTTACAGGCGTATTCCTGAGGGTGAACTCAGGTTTTCAACTTTGGGCAAGCATTTTTTAAATGTTTCCCTAGATTTCCATATCGGCTGAAAGTCTTCCCACATGAAGGGCAGAGGTACGGCTTCTCTCCAGTGTGCACTCGCTCGTGCACTTTCAATGCTCCCGAAACTGTGAAACTCTTTTCACAGTGTGAACACTTGTACGGTTTTTTCTCCAGTATGGATCCGTTCATGCACTTTCAGTTCACCGGCTCTAATAAAAGTACTTCCACAGTCCAAGCACTCGTAGGGTTTCTCACCAATATGTGTTTTCTGATGGTCTTTAAACCCGTTAAGCCACAGAAAACTCTTCCCACAAAAAGAACACACGTAACGCTTTTCTTCTTCGTGAATCCTCATGTGTGTCTTTAAGTGAACGGCCAAAAAAAACTTCTTATCACAGCGCTCACAGCTAAATGGTCTTTCTCCAGTGTGAGACAGTAAGTGAGTTTTGAGATTGCAGGCCTCTGAAAATCTCCTGCCACACTCAGAGCACTGGTGTAATTTCTCTCCAGAATGAACCTTCATGTGCCTTTTTAAGCTGTTTTGATGTGTGAAACTCTTCCCACACAACATGCATGCGAAAGGCTTCTCTCCTGTGTGAATTTTGGTGTGTTCCTTCAGACCTTCCTTTTGCGTGAAACTCTTTCCGCACTGAGGGCAGGAGAAAGGCTTTTCACCGGAGTGAATTCGCAAGTGCCTCTTAAGGTCTCCTGAATTTGCAAAACACTTTTCGCACTGAGAGCATGTGAACGGCTTCTCTCCAGTGTGAATCCTTATGTGCCTCCGAAGGTCTCGTTTACATGTGAAACTCTTTTCACATTGTGGGCAGGTGAAGCAGCTTTTCAGTTCTGTTCTTTCTGGTGAAAGATCATTTTCAGATTGGGAGCAATTCAAAGATTTTTCTCCAATTATGAAATTAGGTTTTGGAACCTGCTTTTTTCCCTCCACTTCATTCTGTTCTTCACTTTCCTCTTTACCTTCCACGGGGTCTAAAACGAATACATTAAATAGTTAAAAATCAATTGAACTGACTGTTAGAGATCAAGTGTTTATTTTAATTGATGTTTCATTTGCTTTAAGTTATTTATGCCATTTGCATGGTAATGGCATTAGATGTGGTTGAAAACTAACTTGGTGACCATGAAAACTTGGCTGTTCTCCTTACTTTATTTGTTAGTTATGAAAGAAGAAAGAATGATCACCAACCGCTTTGTTCCTCTCCATCTTCGTCTTTTATTCTGCTTGCTTCTGCATCACTCATGTCTTCACTATCATCTTTAACAAACTCCATCTTTACAAGAGTATACCAAGTGTTTATCTTCCCATTCGCAAACAAATCCTCTATTAGCACATTACATAGAGCTGTGCAAAACTACATTTAATAATCTACAATAATGTCACGTTTTTAGCACATAGCAAACTTAAAACCAAATCAAAACTTTCGTGCAGTTTTATTTACGACCAATGCAGAGGCGTTCAAAAGCACAGATCACTTCTTCCGCATATCGCGAGCCTGAACCGCGTTTAACGCATGCGCGAAAGACGTCACAACAACACAACGCCAAAGTTCAAAATAAAGGTCCGCCAAAATACATACTTGTATAGACTTCTTATAGAAAAGAAGTTTTAATCAAATAACTTAAGAATAATTGATTAAAAATACATTTCATTTTTAATATTCAAGATCATCTTATTGTTTGCACTACTGACATTTCTCTTGAAATATTACATTACATTTAATCATTTAGCAGATGCTTTTGTACAAAGCTGCTTACAAATGAGAACAATAGAAGCTATAAAACCAACAAGTGTACATATGGATTATGGGGAAAAAAAGTAAATAAATAAATAAAGGTCTGCCAAGGCAGAACACGAGGAACAAACATGTTCTAAATGGACGTAAAATAAATTCAGCTCGCTACAGTTTAAACGGACTACATTTATATAGCACTTTCATAGACCTAATGGCCAAAAAAGCGCTTTACATATTGCCTCACATTCACCCATTCACAAACACATTCACACACCGACAGCGGTGTCAGCCATGCAAGGCGCCATCCAGCTTGTCGGGAGCATCTGGGGTTAGGTGTCTTGCTCATGGACACCTCGACACTTGGTCAGATGGAACAGGGGATTAAACCACCAACCTTCTGGTTTGTATACAACCTACATGAACCACTGAGACTGAGCCACTACCGCCCCAGTTTAAAGTCATGAAATCAAAATTGACAAACTCTTATTTGTTATGGTATATTACAGTGTTTATTCTAAGTTATCGATAGACATTTTAAATTCATATTTCTTTCAATTAAATGTTTGGTTAAGATCTTCTATTGATCACTAAAAAGTATTATTATTATTTTATTATTTTTTTTTGTCCCAGGATAAGAGAGTACACAAGAAAGCAGCAAAAGTTTGTTTGCAAAGGGAAAAAAATGCATTGTGCAAAATGTGCAAAAGCTGCACAGCAGGATTTACAAGATCAGAATTGGCAAAACAAGCAGTGCCACTTTATGATGCAAATTCTCCACTGGCTGAGCTTACCACAGTTGAGGTACTAGTTGAGCTACTGTTGACATGGGTAGTGAAGTAAAAGGTTATTTGGGAGTGTGACCACTAGAGGGTCTGCTTGTGCAACAGATAGCGAATCTCTCAGAGTTAGCAGTGTTGTTGTTTAGCCCATGTTTGGTATATAGATCTATCTCGTCTGTTCCTGTGTAAACAACTGTTAATAAAGTCATGTCAAATATGCAGTATCTCTCCATTTCCATATTCTGCTGCGTTACAGAATATCACACAAGATGACGACACTGGTGGTAAAAGGTGAGCCCATTCGACAGTGAGTCACAGCTGGGGAAGGAATACATAGAAATGATGTGAAATGAGTATTTCTTTCAAGCAAATGACATTGAGGCAGATGAGAAAAAGAAGGCTGTGCTGTTAAGTGAAGTTAGGGCTAACACGTTTAGCTTGTTGAGAATTGTAGCATATGAATAATTGTTAAATGTCCTCAAAAGTCATTTCAATCCTAAACCAAGTGAAATTGTGCAAAGATATAAGTTTAACGCACATACACGGAAAGAGGGAGAAACTGTTGCAGATTATATGGCGTATTGAAGAAGTTAACATAGCACTGTGAATACGGGGCCATACTACCACAAATGTCTGTGGAGTGAATAACGACCTTATGCAGAGATGATTGCTAGCAGAAGTGGATACGTTCGAAAAGGCACTTAACATCTGTCAAGCAATAGAGTCTGCAAACAAAAATGTGAGAGATCCACAAGGATTGTTACTTGGTAACTAAACCCCTGGTCAAAGCCTGGCTCCACCCACTAGCAATATTTGAAAAATGATGAAAAAGTGGGCAGACCCCAGCGGAGATAGAGGGGACGAAATAGATGCTAAAACACTCTATCCTGATCGTTTTCGCAATTTCAACTCCTGACTCCCTACAGTGGTTTTGATGAAACAAACTGGTTTTTATACTGCCAAGGGCGTAGCTCGTAGCTCAAGAGCGCGGTGAACTGAAACGTGCGTACATCACGAAGAACCGCTAACATCCAATAGGAAAATTCAACTGCAGTAGCCACCGTTCAACCTGAAGAAGGCAGCACTAAGACGTTTTTACACCATATAATGTAGAAATAAAACACTATACACAAATGTCAAAAAGTTACTCGAATCAATGACTGGTATTAATAAAGATCCATTCTTACAGATCATTAACTCAAAAAGCTGGTTCAGGGGTTAGTTACTCTTTAACTAGGGAGGCAGGACAAAATGCAGACACTCAGGACAGACAGCAATGCATAAAGGGACATAAAGGGAAAGAAAAGGGTGACAAAAAGACGTGTGCAACAGATTTAAAGGTCAACATTTGCCAGAACGAATTTAGGTTTCTGAATGAACTCTGCCATAAACGTGGAAAGCCTGGAGACATAAAACGAGTATGCAGGGCCAAGCAAGTTTCGGTGGGGTGTCAAAAAACTATGTAAAAAGGAGAAAGGTAGGAGAAATAAACTCATTAGAGAGGAGGAAAGTCAAGAACGAGAGGGAGGACACCAGTGATGTTAACACAATATACAGTGTTGTAAAGTGGCTCCTATCACACACTAGGTGGAGGTGAATGGCATGGAAGTGGAGTTTGAAGTTGACACAGGTTGTGGTGTGATGATCATTATGCTCCCCAGATGTAGATCTACATTTTGCTTCGTTTCGCTCGGACATTTGACGGAATCACTCGGACGTTAATGGCGTAGACAAACACGAGGATACACGCAGATAGCTCAAAATGCGTAGAGACAACACGCCACTTGACTCGAAAGTGGCGTGTATGTTTATGCAAAAGTCAGGATGTCATGTTGCCCTGGGAAAGCTGCCATGAAGAAGGATCCAGATTGATTATGTGGGACCATGGCAAGGTGAAATGTTCCTGATATTGGTGGATGCTTACTCTAAATGGATAAAGGCTTACCCATTGAATAGCTCTACATCCATGGTTACCATCCAGTGCCTGAGACAAAGTTTCAGCCAGCATGGGTTGCCAAAAATAGTGGTGTCAGATAATGTTAGTTTTTTAGAACAAGTACGGAGTTTCAAGAATTCATGAACTGTAACGGCATCAAGCACATAACCTCGGCCCCCTTACTATGCAGCTGTCGAATTACACCGCAGTCGACTATTATGGGAAGATCACCCGTGGAGCTGATACCAAACAGAAAGGATACTAAGCATGCTAAAAAGAGACTTTTGAGTGCAGGTCATCATGTGTTTACAAGGAACTTCAGTTCAGGTCCTACCTGGATTCCAGGAAGAGGGATGACTGGGCCTCTGTCTTATAAAGTCACTATTTTGGGAATGGCCAGGTAGTGTGCCGAGTTAAAATCTCTCAGAGTTAGCAGTGTTCTGACATTAGACATTTTTCTCTGTCTTGTATGGGTTTAGGAAATGGAATAAAATAAATTCCATTGCCCATCCTTTTCAGGATACCTGGAATCAGTGTTACAAGAACCCCAGGCACATCGTTTTCCCATTTTTCTAGCACAAACACCATAAAACATATAAGCTTCGGATCTTCCAATATTTTTCTATGTCGCTGAAACCTAAAGATGTTCAACTGCCATTGGCTCATCTGCGTTTGAGGGGAGGGGCATAAGGCCACTGCACACTGAGTCCGAAATTTTCGTTTGCGTTTTTTTTGTATTTGTGATTTAGTGGCTCTGAATTGTCAAAACACCATTCAAACTCGATCCATTCAGATGGCTTGCTACGGATGCGAAAAACGCAGAAAATCGAAACCGATTAGATTTTTTTTATGACGGACGAAAGTTTCGGAGGCAGTGTGCAAGTGTGATTGACATAACGTGAGGTCATAATTTGCGAAAATTACGGACGCGAATTTCCGACTCAGTGGGCAAGGGCCTTTACCGAGTTTGGCATGATGAAAGAAGCCAAGGCCTTTTCTTCAGCACTTGTCAAAATTCACCTCATTACTTCACACTGTTACTTGATAGATTAACTCCTCTGTAAACTATAGACGCGATATAGTCTGGCAATGAGTAAAGTGCTTCTAGCCAAAATTATCTTGAATTTGGTTACACGTCGTTCTTGCCAAAATAACGTGCGAGATGTATGATATTCCATCAAAGTCAACAGTTTACACAAGGTGTTTGGTTTTATTTCTTCGACATCTAGTTTGCGTAGCCTGTGTGTATATTCTTGGGCTATGGTAAGACATCTATTACATTTTCACTAACAGCCCAAACTCTGCCTTGTTTTAGCCTAGACGTCAGGGCAGTATTTTTATTGCAAAATTGCTTGCTGGGTATTAGTATGGTGGTCCCCATTTAAACACAATAATCTGCTCCAAACATTAGAGTCAAGAAGTCATTGCCGGCCATTAGCCACAACCCTTTACCAATCACTTTTAAAGAGCTTCTCTGGGATCTTTGTGAGAACCAAAAAGGTTGAGCAAAATGGGAAATAGGACCAGTTCAACCATATTGTCTATTTCTTGGCGACAATCCTTGAGCATCAGTTTGGCATTAACTGGGTTGATCTAGATGTAATCAACAGCGAGAATCCAGTATCCTGGCAAATGCCTACGACTTCTAGATCGCTATCGAGGCCACAAGCAGCTGAGCCTCTAAGCTAAGGATGCATGCATTTAAGCTCAGACACACAAGTACTAATGCCATTCAAGATACAGACACAAATACAGCACTTTAATGTTGGTCTACAAACAGGGAGATATTCCCAGAGCTCCACTCTCTGCAAGTAAACGTGTTGTCTATACCAGCCTCTTCTGCGCAGGTAGAGCATGTCTTTAGCAGAGATGGCCTCAACATGAGACCACATTGTGCACACTTAACTCATAAAATGGTCACAGCGCTTGTATTTCTGAAAAGCAATATGGCCCTCGCCTCGTTTAGTGCTTGATTGTGTTCTAAAGTACATTGCATTTTCAGTGTTACAAGATAAGAGCTGTGTTCAGAAACGAGTTTGTGGTCATTCATAGACAGATTAAACACAGTAATAAAGCATGAAGCTTGTTGGATATTTAACTCTCTCAGCCTATATAAATGTGAGGGAAAGGCGTCAAATAATTGAAATGTCAGCTTGAACTGGAGGACTCAATATAGCTTGATACAATACATGTTATTTTGTATTTTCATACACTTGTAATAAAAGTTCTACATACACCTCTATTTCTCTTCTTTTCTTAGGAGACTAGTTGAGGTTCTGTTGACATGAAATAAAAATATTAAATGGCAATGGCAAGTGGTATTTTTTGTCAATTTTGTTTTATTGCCATTGGTTTAGTGGGTTGAAAGGTTGCAATATTAATGAAAGGTTATAATTTACAATTGCAATTTTGAATTTAATTACTTTCTGGACTCAAAAGTTTTTGAGACCTTCTCTAAAATGGTTGGTCAATTTATTGATCCAGCTATGTAGACAGCGAAATTAAGGGTTGTTAGTCAATATGATAATCTAAAAAAATCCATGTCTGATGCTATCGCTTTCTGATCACTTCTTGCTAGGAGGCTAATTTTGTGCAAATGGAAAGACTCTTCACCTCCAACATACAGACACTGGACTAAAGATGTAGTTGGTGAACCACTGAACTCAAATGACAACCAGAGCATGATAAGAAATGTATCGTATCCCAAATATCACAGTCACTTAAAATCCTTGGAATATCTGCCACCAAACTCACCATAGCAGAAACCCACATAAATCAACACATCAACTACAAAGCCAGTCTTGGTTTGCAAAAGATCACGCTTACAGAAACTTTTGGAAATGAAAAGTTTTTATTAAAGTGAATAAAAACATTCATAAACACAAGCCACTGAAGAAAGACAGACAAGGCAAACAAATACAAAAGAGTGATCTATCTTTTGAGTGACAGAGGCAAGATACAGATGCCTGTGAATATGACTGTAAATCGGATAGTAGGAAACTGCGAGCTTCCTGTTCAGTTTCAGGCTTGAGGTGAGGGCTCCATTTGGGAATTTAAAGGCACATTTATTAAATGGTTACACTTTACATTGTTGCTATAAACCAGTAGAGGTAATTAAATATATAACGACAACATTTAATGCTTCCATCAAGGCAGGAATCAACAGTATTACAATAAAGGTAAAATGAAGATACTAATGTTAAAAAAAGAAACTGTTCATTTAAAGTAAAAGTGTGCCCATTGCATGCTCCCTACTTTAGCTGGTAATTTTATACATGGCTAGAAACACTAAAACTACATCTTAGTTGCTTGTTTATTAGTTCATTAAGAGACAGATATACATGGTTAATGTTTCCTACTAGAGCACAAACTGACACATCTCAAGCATGATTGATTTTTTTTTTTTTGCAATAAAAACAAATGATACTTCAATCATTTTAAGCACCGAAGAGCTATAATTTACTGAATCACATTTGAAAGATTAATTAAAGATAAATAAACTGGGAAGAACTTAAAATGGTCACACTAGTTAACGTTATGCATTAATTAAAATTAACAATGAGCAATACATTTGCTACTGTTTATTTATCTTTGTTAGCGTTATTTAATGAAAATTCAAGCTCAGGTCCATTAAATATTAACAGATACAACTATTGAATTTAGTCATTAGTAAATGTTGAACTTGACAACAACTAGGATTAATAAATGCTTAAGTAGTAGTTTTAACATAATTCCATTGTTAGTTCATGTTAACTAACGTAGTAAACCAATGTTAAGAAATAGAACCTTAAGCTGCGTTCACACTACACACGACTTTGTCGCTGCACGTCGTCAGTGGCTGCGCTGGAGGGCGTTCCCCACTACTGGTTGCCTAGAAATGTTTGTGACATTCACGGAAGTTACTGTATGTCAGACAACAAATGCGTTTTATTGATGCTGCAAACAAACATTTTGGAAGAAAAAGTTTAAATATACATGGAATCAAATGCATAATAAAAAAATAAATAAAATGCATAATATTAAAGATGAACGAGACACCATCGCGGCTATTTAACTGCAGCAAACGTGCAAATACCGGTCTATCTGGGTTCCCAAAACCATTCAGTCACGGAGTCAGTACGGTGAACACCACTGTATACACAGAGATGTATCATAAATTATAGGACAGTTTCTGACTGCTATAATGAGCTTCTCGTTCAACTTGCCTTGATCAGACTCAGCACAAGAGTGACGCACTCCATTGACTTCACTCCTATTGGTTGTCGCTCGCAAATATCGCTCTTCATTTGCACAAAGTTAAAAATTTCTCAACTTTGTCGCGTCACTGGACACGCCCCACCGGTCGCGACCGTGCGTGTCACCGGAAGTCGTCCGCTCGCCATTGAAAATGAATGGTATCGTGTCGCTTGGTCGCGTGTAGTGTGAACGCAGCTTTATTGTAAGGTTTTACCACATATTAGCCGCTTTCTGACCAAGTAGTTACAGGAACATAGTTATAGGAACTCTCCACTTCTAAACAGTTCTAAGAACTACTCTCCCCCAAACTCGGTTTTGCTGCTTGCGTTCGCACTGGCCAAGTGGCTATAGGAACTGGTAGGAGGGGTAACGCAAGCACGGCGACGGTCTTTATAGGGTCATCACTAGACGTAGCGCGGCCACATACAATAACAACAAACCAGCATGGAGGAGGCTATTGCAATGTTCCTGTTCTGCCTTGCCGGGACCTTAATAACGGAGAACGAACGGTGGCGTTTAAAAATTATGCTTGAGTTCTGTACAGAGAAACACAGAAGACGAAGACTCCAGCGTAATATGATATTAATTAATATGATGGAAGAAGATAAAAGAGCAGAGCGCAGGAGGCAAACAAAACGACGGGTAAGTTTAGCTAGCATTAGCAATCAGCTGGTTGAATGCGTTATGTTTGTCTTAATCCTCGTTGTAATGTTTTGCAAAAACAAACAGCGTATGGCAGACAATGCGCTACAAGTTCTGTCCGTGTTGACAGTGGGCATGACTTACAAGTTGAACCAATCAACGTAGACCTAGGGAAAGGGAACTAAAAAAGTCCTCGCTCTAGACTAGGTACTGAAATAGTTATAGGAACTACGGTCTGAGGAACTAAAAAATCCCCAATTTAGTCCGGTCGGAACACAAGAAAAAAAGGGTTATAGGAACGTTAGGTTCTAGGAACTGCAAAAGTCCCACCAGTCGGAAAGCGGCTATAGATATCAGTATAGTTGATAAATGCTACCACGTGCAAATAATAGTAATAATTTTTTATATTTCTATACAACTTTAAGGAGAACTTGGCTCACTTTCTCAACTTTGGGCAAGCCTTTTTTAAATGTTTTCCAAGACTACCATATCGGCTGAAAGTCTTCCCACATGAAGGGCAGAGGTACGGCTTCTCTCCAGTGTGCACTCGCTCATGCACTTTCAGGCCTGATGACTGAGTGAAACTCTTTTCACAGTGTGAACACTTGTAAGGTTTTTCTCCAGTATGGATTCGTTCATGCACTTTCAGTTCTGCAGCTCTAGCAAAGGTTTTCCCACAGTCCAAGCACTCGTAGGGTTTCTCACCAATATGTGTTTTCTGATGGTCTTTAAAACCATGGAGCCACAGAAAACTCTTCCCACAAAAAGAACACACGTAACGTCTCTCATCTTCATGAATCCTCATGTGTGTCTTTAAGTGAACGGCCAAGAAAAACTTCTTATCACAGCGCTCACAGCTAAATGGTCTTTCTCCAGTGTGAGACAGTAAGTGAGTTTTGAGATTGCAGGCCTCTGAAAATCTCCTGCCACACTCAGAGCACTGGTGTAATTTCTCTCCAGAATGAACCTTCATGTGAACCTTTAAGGTGCTCTGTTGTGTGAAACTCTTCCCACACAACATGCATGCGAAAGGCCTTTCTCCCGTGTGAGTTTTTGCGTGTTCCCTAAGAACTTCTTTTTGTTTGTAACTCTTTCCGCACTGAGGGCAGGTAAAAGGCCTCTCTCTAGAGTGAATCCTTATGTGCCTCTTAAGCTCTCCTGAACTTGGGAAACTCTTTCCACATTGCCGGCAGGTGAAAGGCCTCTCGCCTGTGTGAATTCGTAAGTGCCTCTTAAGTCCTCCTGAATTAGTGAAACTCTTGCTACACTGAGGGCATGTGAAAGGCCTCTCACCTGTGTGAATCCTAAAGTGATCCTTAAGACTTCCTTTGCATGTGAAACTCTTCGCACACTGAGGGCAGGTGTACGGTCTCTCACCTGTGTGGATTACCATGTGAACCTCAAGGTGTCCTTTACGTGTGAAACTCTTTTCACACTGAGAGCAGGCAAAAGAGCTTTTAGCTTCAGTTCTTTTTTGCGAAACGTTCTTTTCAGTCTCTGAGCAACTTGAAGACTTTTCCCTCATTTTTAATTTATGAGTCTTCTTCTTCACCCCATTCAGTTCTCGACTTTCATCTTTCACTTCCATTGGGTCTAAAATGAACATAGTGAACAAAAAAAACTATTTAAGGATAACAAACGGATAAAGAACTAAACAAAATAATCCCAAATAGATTGACATTTGATGTGTTCCACTCTATCAGATAAGGATGATCAATGATTTATGAATATTAGGGCTGTCAAAATGAACATGTAAACGTTCACAGAAGAGAACGCAGTGCAGTACTGGTGCGTTTCTGTGAATCTCCTGTCCGTGTGACACACACACACACAACACCCGTTTTTCCACGTGCCTAGTGTATGTTTTCAATTGTTTTCAATGGGAGCGCCGTGTTTTTTAAATGCTATGAGCGTAAAGGGGCTTTCACACAGGATGCGGAATGCGCTGCACTATGAAACCCATTTATTTCAATGGCTTGCGCTGCGCGAAGACGTTTTGTTGCTGCGTCGACCAAACCGCAAGCGCAGCGGTGCGCACTATTGACTTGCTCGCGAGCACGCCGCAGTCAAAGTTCAAAATAGTTTAACTTTTGCCGCTGTGCTCTGTGACGATTATCAGCGCGGCCAATAGAAACGGGACATAGAAACAAACACGGAAATCAAAATGGATGAATGGCTAGTACTGTCGGAATTTCCTGAGCTGTACGATACAATTTTGACATCGTCAGAAAAGCTGTGTCATGGAGACATATCTCCATTCAAGTTGGTTTGTCCAGTGTGTTTTAATATATGTATAATATCTTCCTTTGTTGTCAGATTTAATGTTTGAATAAATGTTACCTGAAAAAAAAGAACTGAGCTCATGATTTGTGTGTTGACTTCGATGTTATATGTGTACATGCACACACATATATATATGTATATATAATATCATATGGCATAGCGCAGCGCAAATCACATTGTATCTGAAGGGCAACGCTCAACCCAGCGGCCAGCGCAGCCTGCGTCCTGTGTGAAAGCCCCCTCAAGCGCCGAGCGCCCAGCGTTTTTTACTGGTCGCCAAGAGTTGAAAAATGTTCAACTTTGAATAAAAAGCAGCGCTCATCACTGTCACTTTTTACCCAGCCGTCCAATCACAGTGGAAGAGGGACGGGACTAAACCACACTGACCAACTGTAATCTTTCTGTACGACATCAACCAGAAGAGCTAACCGAACAAAATGGATAAAAACAATTAAATTTTAGTATGAAACAAATTATCTGCGAAATCAGTTTCAAGTAAACTGTGCTGCGGATATTCTGTATCATAGCAACATAACGTCTGGCAACATGACGTCTGGTATCATGGCATTTATTATAATGGGTTTATGTGGAGATTGTTTTAAATTTACAAAAATTAAAAGCTATTAAATTTTTAAAAGCCTAATAAATGTTAAGAGACATCAGCAACAGTGTTGGTATCGGAGATACTGGCCTTCTTTAGTAAAAAGACCAAATATTAAATGTGAAAATATTACAATATAACAGTAGATTAAAAACTTTAATGTTAGGTAGGATTAATAATCACAATTAATTACAGAATAATTTGCAATTAACTTTTTTATGGGTTGACAGTACTAACAATTACACATTTTTATGCCATTTTGCAACTCTGATGCTTTACATTGACTTTAATGTTTACAATTTATTAATCAAGAATGACCACTAACCTCTTTGTTCCTCCGTGTCTTCATCTTTCATTCTGCATGATTCTGTCTCACTCATGTCTTCACTTTCCTCTTTAACAACCTCCATCTTTACAGGAGACTTTCGCGTCTTCGTCACGTTTCAAATTATAATATCAACGGAAAGAAAGTAAACAACGAAATATACCAATCTGTTCCACGTGATTAGGCATTTCACGAAAAGAAAAATCAATGTAAATTCCGATATTTACAAGAACTCAACAAATATAGACAAGCATTACAATATTAGAATCGAGAATAAAATCCATTAGTAAAGTAATTATCCGGAATAGTAATGTCTATTGTTTACTTTTGTAAAACATAAATCATTTAATGTAATTTTGTCCACCTTACAGGCATATTATTCTCGACCGATTTTCAGCAGAGCTGGCGGCGCAGCCCTAGTGACGTCACTGGCAAGCGACCGAGGCACTTCTAAATAACGGCGGTTTGCAAACTAAAACAGTTCATTGCTGCCACCGTCTGTTAGCCAAGACTAGAAATAGAAAAAGACAGTAAAAGACTAAACGAGAAACAGGACATATCAGTCAAAAATGGACAAATTAGTGAAAAAATAAAATAAAAAATCTTTTTAAGTTTCCAGAAAAATTCTCCAGAAAATGTCCCACTTGCTAATAAGAAAAACATACAAAACATATAGGCTAGAGCGTGATTAAATATTACCCAACCCTCTATACTGCTACTTGGCCAGAGATACAATCTCAACACAGTGTGGCAGTGTTGCAACTCACTTAATTGTTGGGGCTACAGGTCACTATGCTTGAACTTCGACCTGAGTGGTGTTGAATTGTAGAAAACACTGTATTGCAGTACAAACAGCTTCAGATGGAGATAGGAGAAGATTCTGATCAGAAGTACACTCCTGCAGACTGAACTGCTTGACCACAAGCTGTTGCTCAATGCTACAGCAATTAAAACAGACCTTTTTTTAAATAAAATAAAAAATGTATTGAAATAAAGAAGAAACTATAAACTTCAAGGTGAAAGTATTTATTATGCATTTGTTTTCGTACAAAAATGAAAGTGATAGTAGCGCATCAAATCTCCGTCCAGCCTCCAAACTTGTGTCCAAACTTGGCCTTCACCTGTAGAATAGATTAAAGTAGGCTTGTGCTTTAACTTCAGTGTCAGTGAAGGAGATTTATCAGTGAGGGAGGGCAGCGTAGACTTTGAAACCAAAAAATAATCAATCGTCCTTTAACTGCACAGAGAGTGAGATTACATATAATTCTTTTAAAACGCATAATCTCTTCCTAGAGGTAATTCTGCATCATGTATTGATGGCCATTTTGCTTCCAAATTTGAGATGCAAGACAATTATATAGTGGATAAAAGTAACAAGTTGCATTTCATTGTATAATCATTGGACTACTAGACAAATTATTGCATCACTATCCAAATTGATACAAAATGTTACTTTACTGTTATTAATAGTAAGATGGAACCCATACATTCACACTTCTGATGATATGTACAGTTATACGTATATGTACAGACATACCGATAAACATCACACATCTAATGAGATTATTTCCAAGGACAAAATTATGTAATAATTATATAGAATAAATTCTATAGAAAATTTTGCAGTGAAAAAATAAATATGTGAGATGAAGTCAAGCTGTAGACAATTTCTGATAAGAAGTAATGACTGCTCTGTATCATATTCATAACAATGCTTTACAGTCATGCATATTCACTTCACACCCAGTGGATTCTCATGAAAAGCACAAGTGTGCTGAAAACGTCTGTTTACATGAAATAAATCTTGTCTATTTTTTTTACTATTTCTAAAGTGCCTCACAGTTATAGCCTGTATTCTAGACAATGATTGATTGGAACTTTCTATTGTAAGCGCTTCTTGTGTTGTTGCCCCCATAAGATGAATCATTGTATGTATTCCTCATTTGTAAATCCCTTTGGTCTGCTAAATAAATATAAAAGGAAGAGTAAATCAGTGTATTGCTAAAAGTACTCTAGTGTACTTCCACAATCCAAGCACACATAGGTGTTTTCTGATTGGCCACAAACAATATTCCCACATAAAAGGGAGAGAAAATATGCATTTGACTGGCTGTGAGTTATTCAAATGTCTGAATGTACACATACACACTTTCACATCACTTTTCTTCCATCTTACAAAAGGACACCGATTACAATAGCACTCTTTTCAGTTCTTACTATGACCAAAATGACATTTTAAAATGTGATAGAGGATATAAGAATGAATAAAAGGCTTATATCGACATTGTTTGACTAATGATGTGCAAAAAAAATAGTCATTCACAATATTACTATTCTCTTAGAGCATCCCTAGTAATTTCGTATAGCATTTCACAGAAATACAGCATCCCTAATAATTTCGTAGCATTTCACAGAAATACATCTCACTTAACATTCCGGTCTAAATGTCCAAAAATGCTTTTTGGAGGATATTCTGTCAAGTATTTGACTTGAAGTTAGAGCTGCATGATTAATCGTTTAAAGATCTCCAAACACCCACGCGATCTCATTCCTAAACGACAATGATTCGCCTGTGTCAATGATTCGCGACACATTCAGATTTGTGTTGGTGCTGCCGCTGATCCAGAGAGAGCAGTTGTCATGTGTGAAACAGCTTCACAAAGTCTTTTCAACCACACAATACACTCTAAAAAATGCTGGGTTGTTTTAACCCAACTTTGGGTCAAATATGGACTAACCCAGCCATTGGGTTAAATTTTTACATTACATTTTTAACCCAACATTTCGGGTTTGTCCATATTTGACCCAAAATTGGGTTAAAACAACCCAGCATTTTTTAGAGTGTATTATCACAGAAATACTGGGATAAAAAGTTTATAGTTTGGATATAAACACTTCTGATCAAAATAGAGCAAATCAACTTTGGCAAGTAACTAGGCAGTTCAAATAACAATTTGTGTCATTGAATCAATTCATGATTTTTAAAAATAATGAATTCAAATTAATTAAACCTTTTAAAAAAGACTGCAGCAATTAACATTTTGTCAGAACCTCTAGTAAATTACATGTTATTACGTTATTGTGTTGTAATATTTAGAATTGTATTCTCAATTTATCAAGAACAGTGCAGCTCTACTTCAAGGTGAACTTTTGCTCAGGTTTTCAACTTTGGGCAAGCATTTTTTAAATGCTTCCCTAGATTTCCATATCGGCTGAAAGTCTTCCCACATGAAGGGCAGAGGTACGGCTTCTCTCCAGTGTGCACTCGCTCGTGAATTTTCAGGGCTCCTGACTGAGTGAAACTCTTTTCACAGTGTGAACACTTGTAAGGTTTTTCTCCAGTATGGATCCGTTCATGCACTTTCAGTTCACCGGCTCTAATAAAAGTGCTTCCACAGTCCAAGCACTCGTAGGGTTTCTCACCAATATGTGTTTTCTGATGGTCTTTAAACCCGTTGAGCCACAGAAAACTCTTCCCACAAAAAGAACACACGTAACGCTTTTCTTCTTCGTGAATCCTCATGTGTGTCTTTAAGTGAACGGCCAAGAAAAACTTCTTATCACAGCGCTCACAGCTAAATGGTCTTTCTCCAGTGTGAGACAGCAAGTGAGTTTTGAGATTACCGGCTTCTGCAAATCTCCTGCCACACTCAGAGCACTGGTGTAATTTCTCTCCAGAATGAACCTTCATGTGCCTTTTCAAGCTTCGTTGATGTGTGAAACTCTTCCCACACAACATGCATGCGAAAAGCTTCTCTCCAGAATGAATTTTGGTGTGTTCCTTCAGACCTTCCTTTTGCGTGAAACTCTTTCCGCACTGAGGGCAGGAGAAAGGCTTTTCACCGGAGTGAATTCGCAAGTGCCTCTTAAGGTCTCCTGAACTTGTAAAACACTTTTCGCACTGAGAGCATGTGAACGGCTTCTCTCCAGTGTGAATCCGTATGTGCCTCTTAAGGTCTTCTTGACGTGCAAAACTCCATCCACACTGAGGGCACGTGAAAGGCTTCTCTCCAGAGTGAATTTTGAAGTGATCCTTAAGGCTTCCTTTGCATGTGAAACTCTTGGCACACTGAGGGCAGGTGTACGGTCTCTCACCTGTGTGGATTATCATGTGAATCTTCAGATGTCCTTTGCGTGTGAAACTCTTTCCACACTGAGAGCAAGTAAAAGAGTTTTTGGCGTCTGTTTTCTGCGCTGTTTCTTGTGAAAGATTATTATCATTCTCTGACCAACTACAAGACTGTTCTTCATTCATGAGTCGATGAGATTCCTTGTTTAGATCTTTCTTCTTCTCCATTTTCAGTTCTTTATGTTCCTTTTTCACTTCTATCAGGCCTAAAACATGTTTAATTTTCCAAATCAATTCAAGAATGACACATTAAAATGCAATCTAACAATTTCACAGCTAACGGGCAAACATTCTCAGAACTTAAGCAAACCTTATGGTTTTCTCAAAGTTATGAACAAACGTTCTTCCAATAACGTTCATAGAACATTCGTCAAAACGCTAGCACAAAAATATATGTATATATCATTAATGGAACTTTTTTTCTTAAATGTATTAGTTTGTCTAACTTCAAAAAAAATAATAATCCTAATTGGCACAGAAGGATCAACCAAATTTAACATTCCAATAATGTTAGCAAAATTATGAATGCAATATTCCCTGAAAGGGATACTTCACCCACAAATGAAAATTCTGTCATTCATTTCTTACCCTCATGTTGTTCCAAACCCGTAAGACTTTCATTCATCTTAGGAACACAAATGAAGATGTTTTGAATAAACCTACTTTATTGGTACTTGCTGAAGCTCAAACGTGCTGCGTAACACAAGAATGAACGCCATTGGTTCTTGCAAAAGCTCAAACGTGCTGTGTAACATGAGAATGAACCTCATTGGTTATTGCTGAAGCTCAAACGTGCTGCGAAACACGAGAATGAACATCATTGATTCTTGCTGAAGTTCGTACGTGATGCGTAACATGAGAATAAACCTCATTGGTTCTTGCTGAAGCTCAAACGTGATTCGTAACACGAGAATTAACCTCATTGGTTCTTGCTGAAGCTCAAATGTGATGCGTAACATGAAAATGAACCTCATTGGTTCTTGCTGAAGCTTCAACGTGATGCGTAACACAAGAATAAACCTCATTGGTTCTTACAAAAGCTCAAACGTGCTGCACAACACGAGTGAAACTCATTGGTTCTTGCACGTCAAGCAAACATGCTTAAGCTTCCGTTTATCATAACTGATTTGTGGGTGGATGAATGTTTATATGTGAATAAAAGCCTAAAATCAATCTGTTAAATCAAGGGACAGAAGCTCTCAGTTTTCATCAAAAATATCTTCAGTTGTGTTCTGAAGACGAATGAAAGCCTTATGGGTTTGGAATGACATGAAGGTGAAATTAATAATTACAAAATTTTAATTTTTGGATTGACTATACGTTTAACATTTATATAACCAATAAAAAATGTGTTTTAAAGCATGTTTTTAAAGCAAAAATGTTTTGAACGTTCAGAGAAACAGAAATAAATTTTAAGTTTTAAGAACATTGGCAAAACGTTCTTTGAACATGTTTTTGTTATAGCTGGGTTAATGCCATCTGATCTGTTATGAACATTTATGCATTTTGTAACATTTTCACTAAAACACATTCATTCTTTCATTTAACATCTCCTGTGAACTGTTCCAATAATGTATTCATCGGTCATTAATGAAGAATCAAGAATTGACACCAACCTCTTTGTTCCTCAGTATCTTGATTTTCCATTCTGCATGTTTCTGCATGACTTGTGTCTTCTCTTTCCTCTGTAAACTCCATCTGTACAATAATGTCAGATCTCAGCTGGGGGTTTACTGCTTGTTTGGAAAGGAGACTTTGTCACGTTTGAGATTATGTACAAATTTGAATGGAATGATCAAAGCTAAATAAATATGCAAAATAAATCCCTTTTCTATAATAACACTCATAAATGTTGCGCCATTTGAAAGAGACCAACAGCACTTTACAAAAAGCATTACAATAGCACATATCATGGCGATAATCTACGTTCACATTACATTACGCTAAATGCAGTAATACGGCCATGTTGTTTCAGAACATTTGTAAATAACATGAACTACTTTCGAAGGTTTCGTAACTATTTATACACCTTAAACAGTAAACACAACACAAATTTCACAGCAGTCTGAGTGCGCCCGCCGCAGCTCGCGTGACGTCATTTCAACTACGTAGCAAAATAAAGGTCTTTAGGAAATAATACAACATGTAAGCCATATGGTTATGGTGACATATAATTAAAAGCTACATTTTTTTATCCAGTTGTATGTTGATATGTCAGCGTTATAAGAGCATACAATGTAATTTTTAGTCTATACGGTCTTTTTTTCCCAACGTCCTCACTCCATCCCTGTAGGTGGCGGAAATGCACCGAGATCAGTTTACAAACCTCCATAAAATATATAAAGAATTAGAAATACGTTTTTCGCATATTAGCAAGAGGAGCAATGCTTTGTAAAACATCTCCGATCTGGATAAGGGACAGAGGTCGATCCGTTTCAAGATGTGATAGTGTTGGCTTATCATTTAGCTCGGACGTAAAAAACGTAAACAAACGCGGCACGTGCTTTTAGCGCGTAGTTGATGTGTATGAGTTGGCATTCAGGCCAATAAATGGAACGAATATTTTCATCTCCGTAGTGGCTAAGTCTCGTTACAAAACAAACAGGAAAAGAACAGGTGTAACAGCTTATACTTGATTAAGTTTGCATCATTGCTCGTTATTTTCCAGTGTATTACTGTGAAGCAGCTTGGAAACAATCTGATCTGTCTAGCATTCTCGTAAAGATGGAGTTTATTAAAGATGAGAGTGATTCAGAGGCATGCAGAGTGAGAGATGAAGATACTGACGAACAAATAGGTTGGTGAGTTTTCATTAATGAAACGGTGTTAAGTTTAAATAGAGTTGTTTTATGCAGTAGTGGAGACTGGGGAGTTTTGTCCATCCATTGCTCTCAGTGTTTTTGCCCTGTCTCTAACTCACATGTGCATGAATACTTTGTTAAATGCTCTTTCTCACAATTGTTTTTGTATCAGCCCCACACCCCATTTCAATTGGAGCATTAATTCAAAGGGTAAACATGGGAGGAATTCCATTTTAATTTCAAGTTACGAAATACTGAACTAATATATCAATATGAAATATTTAAAGATTAAAAACAGCAGTCTCACGGTTGTGGCAAATGTACTTACACTAAACTTTTTTTTTATTCATGCTTTGCGGTTTCAGTAGAAGTACATTGTTACATCTTATATCAATTGCTAGTTGGTCTGCAGCATTATTATTTTTTAAATATATTTTTAAACGATAAATGCAGATGCACATACATATTCTGTCATACATAAAACCTACACTTGTAACATTAAATTATAGTATAGCTGGTTAAACTGTTTCTCCTTACCATTTGATACAACACTCCCTATAGTGTATCCTATAGTGTGGTTACCTATACTAAAATATAGTATACTGTAGGTATCCTATATTTGTGTTATCCTATAGTGTGGTCACCTATACTAAAATAACATTGCTAAAGGGATAGTTCACCCCAAAATGAAACATTTTGTCATAATTTGCTCACCCTCATTTCGTTTCTTTCTTTCATCTCCGGAACACAAATGAAGATTTTTGATGAAATCTGAGAGCTTTCTGTCCCTCCATAGACAGCTGCGCAACTGACACTCGGACAAAGTTCATAAAGAGATCGTAAAACTAATCCATATGAATTGAGTGGTTTAGTCCAAATTGCCTGAAGAGACACGATCACTATATGATGAACAGATTGAATTTAGGCTTTTATTCACATATAAACATTCTCCAACTCGCACATCAGTTGTGGTAAACAGAAGCTCAAGTATGTTCACTTGACGTGTGAGAACCAATGAGGTTCATTCTCGTGTTACGCGGGTTTGGTTGAGCTTCTGTTCATGTTCGCTAATCAATGTTTAATAAAAGCTTAAACTCAATGTGTTCTCAGTCTCTTCAGAAAACCGTTGGACTAAACCAATGTATTCATATGGATTAGTTTTACGATCTCTTTATGAATTTTTTAAAGCGTCAAAGTGATAGTTGAGGAGCTGTCTTTGCAGAGTACAGAAAGCTCTCAGATTTATCAAAAAGATCTTCATTTGGAACAACGTGAGGATGAATAATTAGTGACAGAATTAAAATTTGGGGGGTAAATTATCCTTTTAAAAATTTGAGGACAGATACTGCTGCTTTATGCCATTAAGCTTGGATCATTGTTATTTTTGATTTCACCTTTTGTGTATTGATTTTTGACCGTATTCTGTTTTCTTTTTAGACCCGGTGCAAGTGAAAGATGAAAGTCAAGTGAATGACACACAGGAGACACATCTGTATCAAGAAGCTCGTTTCAGAAGTGGAGACAAATCTTTAAGTTGTTCAGAAACGAAACAGAATCTCTCACAAAAAGCGAAGCGGAGAACAGAAGCCCACAGTTGTTTCACCTGCCCTGAGTGTGGAAAGAGTTTCACACATAAAGGACACTTCAATGAACACGTCAAAATTCACTCCGGAGTGAAGCCCTTCACCTGCCCTCATTGTGAAAAGAGTTTCACGTGTAAAGGGCACCTCAAAAGGCACGTACGGATTCACACCGGAGAGAGGCCGTACACGTGCAGTCAGTGTGGAAAGGGTTTCAAATGTGCGACGAACCTCAAAGATCATCAGCGCTCGCACTCCGGAGAAAGGCCGTTTAAGTGTGATCAGTGTGGTAAAAGTTTTATTTTGGCATCATGCCTAAAGGCCCACATAAAAATTCATACAAATGAGAAGCCTTACGTGTGTGCTGTGTGTGGAAAGGGCTTTTTGCGCTTGGGCTGTTTTAATGATCACCAGAAAATCCACACCGGCGAGAGATCTCATATATGTTTTGAGTGTGGAGACACGTTTACTAGATCCAGTGCGTTGAAACAGCACCAAAAAATCCACACTGGAGAAAAACCTTTCAAGTGTTCATATTGCGGAAAGGGTTTCACTCATTCTGGAGCCCTGAAAAGACACGAGCGAGTGCACACTGGAGAGAGGCCGTATCACTGCACTGCGTGTGGGAGGACTTTCACCCAATCCAGTGATCTACAGAATCATATAAGAAAGCCTTGTCCAATGTTGTCACACAGTGAGCAAAGTTCATCTTCAGTTGCAGTTTAAACAGTGAGAAGTTGCAGTTGTGTTGAATGAGCTTTACAAAACAAACTTTTCCTTTTGAAAAGGAGGGTGTGTTGTCGCTGTCAGATGCCACATGTTTAAAGGAACTATTTTCTTTGATGGGAGTAGAAATGCTATTAATTGGACTGTTAAGGCACCACGATTCTTTTCTTTTCAGTTGTCGTACCGGTAGTTACTCGGTCGGTCTGTCTGAAAATATTTCAAGAAATGAAGTTAATTTGGTAATTTCATTTTTTTAACTGTGGGTAAGGGTTATGTTTGAATAGGGGAGCTTGTCTCGTACAGTCTCTTCTAATCGAAGGCAGACACTAACGTGTAGTGTGGAGACCACATGCCATTTCCAGAAATAAAAAAGCTACACTAATCTTCTACTGTGTGTGATTTATTTAATGAGCACAGAAGCGGTTTATGTCAGTAGGAAAGGAGTAGTTCGCTTTTAAAAAAACTTTTGCTGATAATTTACTCACCCCCATGTCATCCAAGATGTCCACGTCTTTCTTTCTTCAGTCAAAGAGAAATTGGTTTTTGAGGTTTTTGATGAAATCATTCCAGGATTTTCTCCATATAATGGACTTCATTGGGAACCAAACAGTTCAAGGTCCAAATGAGAGTTTGTGTGCAGCTTTAAACGACACCAGACGATGAATAAGGGTCTTATCTAGGACCCTTCGAGTCATGACTCGAAAAAAGATTTGCTCATTTTGATGAAAGAGTTTGAACAGGAGAGTCACAAACGGGAGAGTTTTTTTTTTTTTTTTAAATGACCGATCGTTTCGCTTCTTTTGGACCTTGAACTGTTTGGTTCCCATTGAAGTCCATTATATGGAGAAAATCCTGGAATGTTTTCATCAAAAACCTTAATTTCTTTTCGACTGAAGAAAGAAAGACATGGACATCTTGGATGAGATGGGGGTGAGTAAATTATCAGCAAAAGTTGTTTTTTTTTTTAAAGTGAACTACTCCTTCAATCAAAATGAATATAAATGTTGTATCTCAGTTCTGCATTAAATAAAACATTATTTTAGGAAGTGCTCCAGGGCCTGTTTTCCATTCATATAAGATCAGCTTGAATTATAACTGTCAATGATTTGACACAATTCTTGTGGCAGTTGTTTCGTTATTCATAGTTATTCCTCACAGACTTGTAGTCGAAGCCCCAGGTCCATCACCTCAACCAGAATCAGGGTATGTTAACATGATGACCATGTACTCCGTTCCTACAGGTCCGTGAAAACAACTAAAAACGCTGTATTATTCATACCAGGGCAGTAGTTGATTTCATTCTGTGAAGAAACACTACGTGCCCGTCAACTGAACATGTAATACACATGTGCAGGGATGGCACCGTTTTTGCAAATCCATATTTTTGTCACATTTTTCTCTAAATGTTGAGACGATAACGTTATCGTTCCCAAAAAACTTGCACTTTCAGGCCCCCAAAACAATGTTGTCATGTAAATTAATGGCTAAAACATGTTAAATGGAGTCTTTTATGGAGATACTGAAAACAGTCGCTGCTTCAGTCTATCAAGAGCAACCAGTTGGAAATGATAGGCAAAAATATATTGTATTAGATCAAGAAAGGCCACTCAAGTGCTTTATGTGTACCATTGTGTAACATTAAACATTGTAACGTTGTAACATTGTAAAAAAAATTAAGTTCAATACGGTTGGGAAATAATGTGCACACTTCAATTGTCCACTAAATTATCATTTCCTCTGGTCAAATTGAACAGTAATGCATTACAGTAAATGAGTTAATATATTTGTGGGAAAAACCTCAAATGGTTATTCAATACCAGTCATTATAATTTTGGTTTGCTATATTTTATTAATTTTTAAAAATCAATTGATGACTTGTCCAAAAAAAAAAAAAAATGAATACGAAAACTTTTATCTATTTGGTATCAGATAAAGATATGCTCTCTGATTACAATTGTTTTTTTTTACATTGTTACAATCACTGGTAATAAAAGAATCGCCTATAAGCTAAAATCATTTTTCAACAGAAGTGTAAAAATAATTTGATATGTAACATTAATTCATGGAATAAGCTACAATCACTTTTAACTAACAATTTGGATGAAACTGTTTCCTTTTAAGGGATGTATGTTTTGTGTTGTGTTCAGCAGAATTCTCCACTGCTACATCTTTAAGACAGAGATGGACAGACACAGATATAAGGAAGTTCAATGACATTATGAGCAGTCACAGGTGAAGTGAATAGTTTTGATCATCTCCTAACAAGGCCACTCATTAAGGTCTGCAAAGATTAGATGGTAAGCAAACAATCATTTTTCATAATCAATGCGTTTGATGCAGGAGAAATGGGCAGACAAAGACCTGGGTGACTTTGACGATGGCCAAATTGTTATGGCAAGGCGATTGGGTCAGAGTCTCTCTGAAACGGCAAGGCTTGTTAGGTCATCAGTGATGAGAATTTACCAACAGAGGAGGGACAAACCACAAACTGGCGACAGGGTGTTGGACGTCCAAGGCTCATTGATGCACATGGGCAACGAAGGCTATCTGGTCCTAGCCAACAGAAGGTCAGCTGTGGCACAAGTCACACAAAACTATAATGTTGGTTATGGGAGGAATGTGTCACAGCACATCTCACTATGAGGCTGTGAAGCCACAGACCAATCTGAGTGCCTATCATGATCCCTGTCCACCGCCGAGAGTGCCTTCAATAAGCATGTGAGTGTCGGACCTTGGAGCCATGGAAGAAGGTTGCCTGGTCCGATGAGTCTCGTTGTCTTTTACATCACATGGATGGCCTTATACATGTGTGTCATGGGGAAGTGATGGCACTTTTTACAACAAAAATGAACCATCACTGAACTTACTTAAGCTGGACTATGACACTATTTTCTTCTAGAGCTGCTGTACAGTTGAAACGAATGTACAGTTGCATTATTTTCCTGTTATCACTGTAAAGCTGCATTGTAAAAAGCGCTATATAAATAAAGGTGACTTGACTTGACAGGATACACTGTGGGACGACGACAAACCGGTGGAGCAGACTGTTCTCATGAAATGGCGTATGTATGACACGCCAAGTCGTATTTCCATTTTTGCCGTGCTATCAACACGCATAATCGCTTTTCAGCGTGTTTATGAACGTCATTGTCTTAACGTTACATGACTGTATATAAAAATCTATGACCTACCCCTACCCCTATCCCAACCCCGTCCCTAAACCTAACCGTCACTGGGGTCAATACCATTTATGAGTCTTCCCACACCATCCTAGCAAAAAAAATATCTCTCCCCAGATGTAGATCTACATTTTGCTTCGTTTCGCTCAGACATTTAACGGTGTGTACATTCACGAGGAATCACTCGGTCATTTAACGGCGTTGACATACACGCATACACGCGGATAGCTCAAAATGCTTATAGATAACACACCACTTGACTTGAAAGTGGTGTGTTTGTTTACGCAAAACAAAGTCATGATGTCATGTTGGGTGGAGGGAGTGTGATGCTCTGGGAAATGTTCTGCTGGGAAACCCTGGAACATGTGCCAACTGTCTAAACATTGAGGTAAACCCCTACTAGTCTGGTAGGAAGGGTGGGTTCACCTGCACCCGAAAGGTATATTTTTTGTTTTTTGTAATCCTTAAGAAGTCGAGAAAAGGAAATTTGATACTAGGATACTCTTCCCTGGTGGAAGGGGATAATGCACCCTACCACACTGCACATATTGATCAAGAATGGTTCAAGGAACGCAATGAAGTGTTCAAGGTGTTGCCCTGACCTCCAAATCCCCCAGATCTCAATCCAATTGAGCATCTCTGGGTTCAATCCACGGCGTCTCCAGTTGTATCCTACAGGACTTGAAGGATCAGCTGCCAATGTCTTGGAGCCAGAAACCACAGCACACCTTCAGGGCTCTCGTAGAGTCTATGCCTCGTGGGTTGATGTTGTGTCGGCAGCACACAGAGGACCAACTGCATATTAGGCAGGTGGTCATAATGTTTTGGCTCCTCAGTTATGCTATAAATGGTTATACCCATTTATACTGTGTGCGGAAAACATTTCTTTGACTAACGTTTTTTTTTAAAGACCACAGAATGTGAAGTCATATCACATCTGTTGCAATGTCCAAAGCAGACTTGCCATAATATCCTCATTTTGACAGGTGTACAGTACCACTTCCTATAAAGACTATATGGTCTAGCCCTGAAATTATATCTCATAAGCAATGATGTGGAATAATATTTTTGTATCTTTACTAACCCTCCTTGGTTGAAAATGGTTCCTCAGCATTACAGAGCCTGTGATGATCCATTGCACATATAGCTGTCATTGAGACATGTGATCTTTTCCCTTGTGATTTATCTTATCTCATTGAGCAGAGTAAGTCTCATCCATTGCGGTGTGGGAAACTGGGAAATATTCCCCACTCCTTCCTCTGAATAATATCTTATAGTTTTACGTTGACGGCTGAACATAAGAACTTTTTCTAATCCATCCTTAAGGTAACCCATTGATTCAGAATAAACTGGTAGTGATGGATGTCTTTGTCTAGGGTGTTGTTCACTTATGACACAGTAATGACATGCACCAAGCGCTCTGGCCTCAGAGAGTAGAAATGCTCTCTTTCAAATGAACTTTGCTGATATAGTCGTATAAAGGTCCTTTTCCCATTGTGCCCCCTTTGCCATGCTGAAAATGACAGGCACTTTCTAAATTAAAAAAAACATGTGCACTGTTTCCAAAAAACAAGGGGTTCTCTGGTTCATTCTACACCAGCAATGTCCCGTCTGATGTCAATCTATGCCCGATCTGAATGATTCTTCATCTGCCACATCATGCATCCTTCTTGTAGGAACTGGAACTCAGGAATAACAAATCTGCCTATTTTTTCCCCAAAACTAGACTAGACAACCTTCTTTCACTGTTAAGTGATTAATTTACATATCCTTGTTGTTAATGATCACCTATACGTAACAGTAATGCAGTTTTCTCATATGTGCCAGAGAAGAATGGGATCCCTCTGCTGAATTTTGGTTCTCCGTTGAAAGAAAAAAAAATATGGTAGGATTGGTTTTACGAAACAAACTCCCTAAATTTATGGTTCTATTTCTTATTTTCTAAAAGCCATGTTTTGCAATGCTGTTATCTCTTAAAGTATATAATTTACTCATCTCGTTTCTGATCAGATCTGACATAACTCTATTATCAGATTTGATTTTGAAAAGAGAACCAATCAGATGAACTTGTAACATTTACTGCTCTGTCAATTATTGATCTGCTGTTACTCCCTATCTGGTCCATCATGCTAGCTTTGCACTTTTTATCATTTTATGCATCTTTCACAACATTGTTGTGCTGATATCAGAGCACAATTCCTCTGTCAGTCAGTGTGTGCTTCATAGCGTCAGTCATGTTTCGCATGTTTCTGTTTCTTTTGCATATCTTATGTCTCTTTGGCTGTCAATGTAGATGTGAGGTAAGCAAATCTTTTACACATATAATTCATGTTATAATGAATATTTCAGTTTTTGTGCAACCAAACAGCAATCAGAACAACTATATTTTTAAGTAATTTGGCATGTGAACTATTGTCACCTAAAAAGTGTTGTGAATATGACAATTGATTTTTCACCATATATTTTGAATAATTTCTCTTATGTTTTCCCTATAGGCAACACAACGAGTGATCGGTAAGTGTGCTCTCTTCCTCTCTTCTGTGCCGAGAAAGTATTTTAATGTACAGAATGTAAAAACTATGCCTAACTAACTGCATTGGCATTGATTTTGCAGAATATAATGTAGATGGCGGAAAAGAAGATCTGTTTGATGTTAATGAAGGTAAGGTGAACGTCATTATTAAGTCTATAAGCGTTTGTTTTGCTTTGCATGATGGTCAGACCCATTGACCATGGCCTTTCTGTCTTGTCTTGTTTATCATGTTTTCAGATGCGGATCTTGATCTTTTCGAGGGAGATATTTTATATGATGAGGTAACTAATTTGACCTGAAAAACAAATTTCAGACAGTTTGTGTGTCATTTGCTGTTTTTTTTATAGCATTTATGCTGTGAATAAAAATAATTCAGCAGTGAATTGCATATGTGACAGAATGTAACAGAAAGTTTCTGTTTCAGAAATTAGGGAGAAATTCTATAATCGGGGATGAATACAGATGGCCAAGAACGATTCCTTATTACCTTGAGGATGATTTGGGTGAGTTTCTTTAGCCCATTTTTTGGTAACACTTTATTTTACGACCCGCAAACAACTGTGTAAGTACACCGAAATTACGGTGTACGTTTCTGTAATTATAGTGTACTTCCGTCTAAGTATAAGGGAACAATATGTTAAGTTTGGGGTAATAAAGGGGTAACAAGCAACACTTTAATTTACAGCCCGCAGGAGTTACACTTACCCTGTAACTACACAGAACAAGGGGGTAACAAACGCTACTTACTATGTAGCAATACGAAACAACACTATTTGCACTGTAATTACAGCGAAAAGGTACTGTTATCAACAAAACAAAACAACAAAAAAAATGTTTTAATTACACAGTTTATTTGCCCTGACATTTAAGTGTCATTGCAATTCAATGGGATAAGGTGAGTAACAATTACCACATGGTACGGTCTAAATTAAATCATAGCAGAAACAAATTATTTTGACTTTTGTAGTAATCTAGTAAGAAAAGCCAATAAATTTATTTTTTTATCATTATATATATATATATATATATATATATATATATATATAGTACATGTGTTTAATTTTCAACCCACAGATGTCAAAATTACCCCGAACATATTTTGCCAGAAATGTGATACATTTTATAAACAACAAACGTACAATCTTTGCCTGGAATATATTAACAGAATGTACCTGTTATTTTTTAACTAATTAAATAATTTGCTTGTATATCTGCTTGTTACCCCCTTATTACCCCAAACTTTACATATTGTTCCCTTATACCTACATGGAGGTACACTATAATTACAGAAACGTACACCGTAATTTCAGTGTACATACGAAGTTATTTGCAGGTTGTATATCTGCTTGTTACCCCTTTATTACCCCAATTAAACATACATTAAACATGTATTTTTTTCATTTTAATATATTTTAAAATGTATTTTATTCTTGTGATCATACTTGAATTTTCTGCATCATTACTCCAGTTTTCAGTGTCATATGATTATTATTATAAGATTTCATTATTATGAAATTATTGCTGAAAATATGCTGATTTGCTGCTATCAATTTTGAAAGCAGTAGTGCGTTTTATATTGTTCTTCCTGAAGCTCAAACGTGCTGCGTAACACGAGTATGAACCTCATTGGTTCTTGCTGAAGATCAAATTTGCTGCGTAACAGTAGAATGAACCACATTGGCTCTTGCGCAAGCTCAAACGTGTGGCGTAACATATGAGAATATGTTGAATCTCAAACATGCTCCATAACACACGAGAATGAACCTCACTGGTTCATGCTGAAGCTCCAACATGCTGCATAACTTGGTTTAAACATGGTTTAATATTCTGTCTGTTAGGGTGTGTTTACACATGGCAGGTTCGGTTTGATTAAAACAAACCCTGGTGCGATTGCTCTGTTAGTATGGATCATTTGAATATGTGTGAACACTGCCATCTGAACACTGCCACAGTCTCGGTCCGCTTTGGTGCATTTCGACTGAAATATGAAAGCATGTTAAAGACATGCTAAAATTTTACTTCATCTTACCTGAGCATTAATAATACTGGAATAAATAATGTGTATTCAAGCGCTGCTTTGTTTGTGGTTTACCTGCAGTCTTAGTTTCACTTTCCCCTTTTGAATGATGAATGAATATAACTGCAGTTATCTCTAGACAGTTATCTTTTACATGTAGGCGCAGAACGCGCGTGCTTGCTAACAGTCGGCTGTAGTCCTTTCGGAGTGTTCAAGCACAGATTTTCTTCCCGACCCCTTTCGGCAGCACGAGTTCTTTGTTGTTGGTTTGTGTCCTTTACACATTTTATAAGCTCTTCACAAGTTCTCTTCTGGTCAAAATACCATCAATAGGCTTTATGCACAACTTACTTCCGCATTCTCTGTAAAACAGGTCGCATCGCTTCCGGTCCAGGTCTTTTGTATGTGCTTCATGAAATTTTTTGCGGTTTTACTCAAGATAACTTAAAAGGAGCGAGCAAAGATTGGCATAACCAATATCCCTCACATGTGCAGATTGATATTTAAACGTTTTATATTTTTTCTTCTTCACAGTAACGTTTATATATTTAAATGGAATAAAACGCCAATAACAAAGTGAACTAGGTAGGTTAGCTGATTACCTTAAATATCCATAGATATCGTAGTCAGTTCTTACGGCCGTTAACACTTTCTCTGACAAGCGGATGCGATGAGACCCGTTTTCCGGTTTGGTCACGTGACGCACGGCATAAAGCCTATTGTAGGCTACGCACATACAACGAGTGGATTTAGCCCAGCAAACAGCATAGTTTTGCTGTTTGGTAAGTTCAGTCGCAAAATATACGTTTTAAAGCTGACCAATCAGGTAGGGAATGTATCCCTATGCCTTTAGGTTGGTTATCTTTAGGTTCTAGACCAAACAAACCAAGTAAACCAAACTATAGAATGAACACAACCTTATTGTAGCAACATTTACCTCCCCCTATACATGATGTTGAACAAAACAAGATGTTATAGGTCACTTTACATGTCAGTCAGATGAGCACTTCCTGTCTAAGTGGAAAGTCATTAGTAATAAAGCGGCCGGAGAGCCCAAATCTTATGTTGGCTAACAAATCAATTTCTCTATGGATATCTCTAGATATCAATGCAAAAGGGGTTATCCTGAAGGCCTTTGAACAGTATCGGTTGAAGTCATGTATCGACTACACGCCATGGAATGGAGAAGAAAACTATATCTCTGTATTTAAAGGCAATGGGTGAGCAACTAAACACTTAAATACATGCTGTTCCACATAATATGAGCTGTGTAGAAACCATGATAAAATATATGTATGTGTGTGAATAGCTGCTTTTCATCAGTTGGTAACCGGCGAGTTGGCAAACAGAGGCTGTCCATTGGCAGCGGATGTGATCGTATCGCCACCATTGAGCACGAGTTTCTCCATGCATTAGGCTTCTGGCATGAGCAATCCCGCTCTGACCGTGATGACTATGTCTCCATTATCTGGGACCGCATTTTAGAAGGTATTTTTTTAATTTAATATATCCTATGCACAAAAAATATTGCATTAGGTCTGGTATTCTGTCACAGTATTGGTGGCTGTAATGAAAAAGGAGTACAAACCCCTTAAAATAAAAATTCCAAGAGGAAACACGCAGGAGAATAGATTAAATCAATTACATCCATCACAACCGATTCCAGACAATGAACAGAGGAAACTAAGAGTTTAAATACAGAGAGATAGCAATGTAACTAAATAAACAACAGGTGAACATAATCCAATCAGAAACCATGGAAACTAACTAACAAACAGAATGAAAACAAAACAGAACAGAGCAGGGGTGCGATTCCCAAAAGCATTGTTAAATGTTCGCTAGTTCCGTCGTTATCAGCATAGTTCAACGAGTCGGTGTTTCCCGAAAATGTTTACAGTGTTAACAGCAGTTTAGAGTTGTGTGGTTGGAACGACAGCTCTCGACCTGTGGTTAGAAGCATAGTTTCTTGTTTGCATGATGTGTGGACTCAATAAATCATTATCTTGAGCCTAAGAAGCAAACTGACATTCAGAACAATCTATATATTTTATTTAAAATACATACAAATGTCATTTACGTCTTTTATTTGTCAAGAGACTTAAAGCACTGTTTTTGACTAAACAGTCGTGACTGGCTTCCTTTTTTCATTGATGCATCATACTATGGTAGTTAAAGGGTTAGTTCACCCAAAAATGAAAATTAAGTCATTAATTACTCACCCCCATGCTGTACCAACCCCGTAAGACCTTCGTTCGTCTTCGGAACACAAATGAAGATATTTTTGATTAAATTTGAGAGCTGTATAACTACCACATTGGCTCCTAAGGGACTGCCTCTTGACGGCCCAAAAAGTCAATGAAGAAAATGTTTAAATATCCCAAGTGACTACCGTGGCTCAACTATATGTTTATCAAGCGACGCGAATACTTTTTGTGCGAAAAAACAAACAAAAATAACGAGTTTATTCGACTATTTCTTTTCTTCCTTGTAGGCCAGAACGAGACTTCCTTATAGATTTCCACGACGCATGCGCGAGAATTGCGATCTGAAGTAGTGTAAGCAGATCGCAAATCTCGCGCATGCGTCGTGGAAATCTAAGGAATTCTCGTTCTGGCCTACAAGGAAGAAAAGAAATAGTCGAATAAACTCGTTATTTTTGTTAGTTTTTTCGCACAAAAAGTATTCGCGTCGCTTGATAAACATATAGTTGAGCCACGGTAGTCACTTGGGATATTTAAACATTTTCTTCATTGACTTTCTGGGCCGTGAAGAGCCAGTCCCTTAGGAGCCAATGTGGTAGTTATACAGCTCTCAAATTTAATCAAAAATATCTTCATTTGTGTTCCGAAGACGAACGAAGGTCTTACGGGGTTGGTACAGCATGGGGGTGAGTAAGTAATGACTTAATTTTCATTTTTGGGTGAACTAACCCTTTAAGCAGTGAGTTACGTCGTTTTATGGGAAATGGAGGCCTACCCCAGAACCGTTACAGAAACAATACAGCATATAATGATAAAACATAAAAAAATTTTTTTTGAAAAATAAAGATTAGAACTTGGAGAAAGTAAAAATGCTGATATTCTTCTGAAAGAGCATGCAAAACAATGTAAAACATAGAATATATAATAAAATATCTTAAAAACAAGGTGAACGATGAACACTTTACTATCCCATGAGGCCATAGGAGAGGATTTGTGAATGGTAGGTCACATGATAATGACAACATCGCAAAGATAGTTCGTCCAGATTACACTCACACACATGTACAGTATACTATGTAGAACATACTTTTTTAGCGGTCGTGGAGTAATTACTTATTCAAAATAAGTACCTACTCAAAAGAGTATGCGATTTTGGATGCAGCCAGTGTTTAAGTGGAATATTAAAGACCTTATTCCCAAGTGAATTATACCCAGTATTATTCCCAGTTTTGGATTGGTGGTACCAATCGCACGTGTCTAGACATAACTTAAGTCAGGTGTACATAGGGGAATATCTACCACACCATCCCAACCTTTTTCTCTTTCTTAATTTCGACAAACAACAATAAATAAGACAAAATATTTAACATACATCACTTCCTGAAGACAAAAAAACGGATGATGTCTAATGCAGGCACGTTTTATAGTCAAAATATAGTCAAAATGGCGTGCCATTTCAGCCCGTTCTCATCCCAAGTCGTCATATACAACGCTTTTGCCAAAACATAGACATCCAACGCACATGTCACCCTTTAGTGTCAATATGAGACGCAGATATGTATGGGGCAGAAGGCGCCTCCTAGTGGTCTAACCCTAACCCTACCCAAAACCTAAACCTACCCATACTCTGTGCGTGTTATATTGACGCTAAAGGGTGTTGGATGTCTATGTTTTGGCAAAAGCGTTGTATATGACTTGGGATGAGAATGCGCTGGCCATTTCACATCATAGGACTGCTGTCGGACAAATGAATTGGCTCAATTTCAAACATATTTCAGAGACCAGTCACGCTGAAGCTCTGAGCTCCCTCGAAGGGGAACCACATGATGAAGAATACACACTCTACAACAGACAAAGAACTAAACTGGTGGTATAATTTTACAGGGCAAATGTGGGAGAAAACGAATTACTATCACAAATAGTCAAGTCAAGTAATTTATTTATATAGCACTTTTAACAATACAGATTGTTTCAAAGCAGCTTTACAGAGAAAGGGAAATTATGCAAAAAATATTGTTTCCAGAAGAAAATAGCGTCACAAAAAAGTTGTAAATAAAGTTATTGAGTTTAGATTTAGTTCAGTTCCACTCTGGAGTAAACCGTGATATCATCGTCCAGCTCAGTTCAGTTCTTGTATAATAGTGTCATTGCAGGCAGATCAATATTATTGTTGAATATTAAATTAAATGTTAAATGTAATATCCCTAACTAAGCAAGCCAAGCCAATAGCAACAATGGTGGAAAAAGGCGAGGTTAATAAATACCTATATTAACCAAGAACACGGGCTAAACGTTTAGTTAAGAAACTAAACTAAATAATGAAATGACATTTGCATTGTGTATCACATGTGTATTTACCGTATGAAAAAAAAAAACATAATTTAGAAGATTATTACACTGTAAAAAATGCTGGGTTGTTTTAACCCAACTTTGGGTCAAATATGGACTAACCCAGCCATTGGGTTTAATTTTTACATTACATTTTTAACCCAACATTTCGGGTTTGTCCATATTTGACCCAAAATTTGGTTAAAACAACCCAGCATTTTTTAGAGTGTAACAAACAAATTATTGTTATGCTTGTTTGATACAAGGAGATATTAGGGATGGATTTATTTTCAAAACACTTTTATTTCACAGACAAGAAGCATAACTTCGTCAAATACGACGACACTACATCCAGTTCCTTGAACGTACCTTATGATTATGGTTCCATGATGCATTACAGTAAGAAAGCTTTCCAGAATGGCACTGATCCCACCATAGTCACCAAGATCCCTGCCTTCAGTGACGTCATAGGCCAGCGTATGGAGTTCAGCGACAGCGACCTGCTCAAACTCAACAGACTCTACAAGTGCAGTAATGCATTTTACACACTATCACATCTGAAATGAGGCAAAACCTCTTTCCTTCATAGTGTGCTGTTTATTTTTCGTCAATGGCTCTCAATCCTGTTTCTGTGTAATATTACATTCATCTCACCCGTTTCATTTACGTATGACTGAAAATATAAATCACATTCAGTTTCTTAATACAATTATATAAATCGTATCTGTTTCATTTATATGAGTGAAAAATATGAGTCACATTCAGATTATTAATTGGTTTATGTTAAAACTAATGTAATCCAAATGGATGGAAATTTGATACATAAATCTTATGTTTAGACATACATTTTTTAAGTGAATGCTTAAAGTTTGCCTGTACTACTGGATTACCTGACAGCATGTGATTACTTCACAGAAAGCTCCTCCACATTTCTGGACTCCTGTAACTTCGAATCGGAAAATATCTGTGGAATGATCGAAAGCCATGAAAATGCTGCAAGCTGGCAGAGAGTTTCCAAAGTTACAGGTGGACCAGACACTGACTACACCAACATGGGACGTTGTGATGGCAAGTCGTGTTGATTTTTAATATTTAAAAACTTTAATGCATTTTTTTTTATAATTGAAAAGCTTTAAATGGATAGTTAACCCAAAAATGAAATTTCTCTCATAATTTACTCACACTCATAGTTTGGCATTATTGATGTGAAATCTATACAGCAATGACCATTTTCATTGAATTACAACATAGATTTCAGTCTGTTTTGAAAACAGCGTTATTCGAGCGTAACGAGGCACTTATATATTTTTTTCATGCTGGTCGTCGAGAGTTGAAGACTGTTCAACTTTGGGTAAAACCAAGCGGCAACATTCTAATCTGAAAAATGAAGCCTACCCAGAAATGCTGAAAACTGCAATACATCTAAAATCCGCTAGAGGGAGCAAATATCGATAGATCCCATGTTAAAATGTCCGTTTTCACTGCATAAATTCATGCTTTTACATGTTGGTCCCATGGACTTTTATTGTGCCTGACAACTGTGAGGGGGTTGAATTTTTTTCTAACTCGTTAGTTTAGATCGTATTTAGATATAAAATGTATGACAAATAAGGGCGGTTAACTTTGATTGACAGCTGATAACAGGCTGCGCTGAGTGGAATGTGACGTCTCGGCCATTATATGACAAAACCACCTCTGTATCTTTTCTGAACTTTGTATTTTGTATTTCTTAAGATTTTCCAATATGGCGCCGTCCATACCCCCCATAAACAGCCTCAAAACTGTTCTTCAGAAAGTCTATGGGTGACGTCACAGACGCTTTGTCCATTTTTTTTACAGTCTATGGGTAAAACGCAGCACTCATCACTGTCACTTTTTACCCAGCCGTCCAATCACAGTGGAGGAGGGGCGGGGCTAATACCACACCGACCAACTGTCTTTCTGACATCAACAAGCAGAGCTAACCGAATAAAATGGAGAAAAAAAATGTTGTACAAAATAAATTATCTGCGAAATCAGTAACAAGTAAACTGTGCTGCGGATATTCTGTATCATAGCAACGAAAAACGCTGCGCTGCCAAAATGCTGTCAAGGTGTTTTCTGCAGAGCGTCTATTATTTTCAGCTGGCTAAAAATTATTTGGTGGACACACGGCCTAATGAAATGCGGTCACATGTATATGTTTGTTGAGGAATTTACAACGGCTTCAAACACGGTTTCACCAATCCAAATCGAGGACCGGAACTGATCTGTTTTATAAAACTCCTTTACTTTGACTACAAACACCTCTCATAATCACTCAACGTGAGCATGTTTGAAACGTGGAAGGCCTTGCAATTGTCAGTTCATATACCAATCTGTATAACCATCATGTTTTCAGGAAAGGGTTATTTCATGCACTTGAGTACAGCGGTTGGGATTGAGGGGGACAAGGCGCTGCTGGAGAGCAGGATTCTTTATCCCAAGCGAGGATTCCAGTGCCTGCAGTTTTTCCTCTACAACAGCGGTCATGCTAGTGACCAGCTCAGGATCTGGACGCGAGAGTTTGACATGGCAAACCCAAACGGGACCCTGCATCTCATTCAGCAGATTGAAGGTACAAATGTTCAGCCTTGAATTAATAAATATCAGATGCTATTTTAAATGTGACTGGTGTCAAATACTTTTTATTTGCACCACACAGTTTATTAGTCTTATTATAACCTCAAATATCTTTTTGAAATTTGAGCATCTCATCCAATTTTCAGGGAACTGGGGTTACATGCATAGTCCTAAGATGTTCCCATTTGAGGGAAACTCGCCGCTGCGTCATGGTGTTCACACCTTGGGAACACTAATACCCACTAATGCTAAGGGAATACCTGCTGCAACAGCTGTGAACTGTGCACAATCATAGTAAGCTAGGTATAACAACTCTACTGACAAATTCTTTCCAGGGTGCATCCCCTGCGACTTGTATAACAGCCTCTTCCCTTAATAGCCAGTGACAATAGGTGCTAGGGAATATATGCTTAGCCATACATCAAGCAAAAAGAGGAATTCAGAGTATAACTCTACGATATACTCTTTTCTTTGTTGCAGAAATCGACTCTTAAACAAGGGAGTATAACCCTACTTAAAATCGTTTCAACTATAGAGGAGGGGGATGAAATGAAGGAATAAAAACTGGAGAACCCGCCCAGATAACTCTCCTTCTTCCAGCTTTTGCCGCTTTTACTAAGGGAGTGACTCTACAGACTAGTGCGCACAAGGCATATCTATTTTTTCCTAGAAAGATGCCATATAGCAACCCATCCACTGGGGAGCATAATATCCTACTTACAACGCAATAATAACTAGGGACGAAACAGAATGAGAACTTGGGACAGTATGAAAATGGCCAAAATAATTCCCATTCGCCAACTCCAACCGTGGGAAGAATAAAGATACATACGAAGTAAAAGTCTCTTTATGACGAGTGTAATTGTTCCCGGTGCCCCTACATCATTACCCAGACAGCAAACTGACATTGAATCAACGTGGAAACGACGTCTCTCATGACATTGAAACAACGTTGATTTTGCTCATCGAATTAACGTTGAACCAACGTCAGACGCGGCATTCTTCAAAGCTAAATGAAAATCGAAAATTGGTTTGCTTTCATAACGTTGAAACAACGCGTTGATTTCAAGTTGATTTTCCGTTAGTTTTGAAAGAATGACGCGTCTGACGTTGGTTCAACGTTAATTCGATGAGCAAAACAATGTCAGATCAACGTTGTTTCGATGTCATATTTCCACGTTGATTCAATGTCAGTTTGCTATCTGGGTAGTCTGCATCGCACGGCTTTCACATTCATGCAAATCACACCAAAGTTCAAGTGCAGCCGAACTCAGACAAGATGGTAACAGCTTTCACATTAAATTATTTTATGCAAACCATACCCCATGTTTTAAACCAAACTGACAGTGTGACAGCACCCACAGAAACAATTCAGTCTGTTTATGCACTGCTCATAGACGTACTTTATAAGCCATAGAGAGGGCGGGCATCTGTACAGCGATAGTCCTTCACACATCTCCATCATAGCCCTCCAGGCAACAGAGCAATTTCATTCATATCCTGCTGGAGGGAGGGCAATCACAACAAAGAGGTTACATAACAACTAGGGCTGCACGTTTTTCAAGTTTTTCATTAACCATTAACCAAGGCCCTTAGCGGTTAATACTCGGTTAACCATATAGTGTGCGTGCCGCAACCTCGAGATACAGACACAACGAGAGTTAATTTTTAACACCTTTAATAACTGGTTGGACCATTTGAAATGAAATTAATTTGTTGAAATAAAACGCAGTGGTAAGGACAGAGCAGTTAAAGTAGGCACGTTTCCATTACCCTTCAAACTGAAATTGCCAATTGAAAATACGCACATTGGAAACGCAAAAACTCGGAAAAGGAATATTTCACAAAACTGCAAATGTGTTTTGGGTCCGTGTCCGCAAATAATTTTAATAATAATCATCATCATCTGTAACATTTTATTAGGCTACATATGTAGAAGATGCCTTTATCCAAAAAAGGAACAAAGCACAAATAAACACAATATTTTGACGCATATCCAGTGTGTGTGCGGAGTGTGAAGCGCGCAGCTGCGCACTGGATGGAGTATTATGTGTTAGCAATGAACTGCTGAAGTTGGATCTTATTAAAGGAGTTAGATGATGTGACCCCTTCACAATTAAGCTGCGCTTCTTACAGCTCAGTTGGAGAAACTGCTGAGAGACAACTATTTCTTAATAGGGTTGGTGGCAGTAGAACCTTACAATCCCCTCACTTTCGGAGGTGAGGTGGTAGCCTACTGAAGGAGTGGTCTCAGTGAGATGATGCAACCCCTTAAATTTTAGTTTGATCTTTTAACAGAAGGTACGTGTGGCGAACAGGATGAGTTTTTGCTCGGTTAAGTGCCGTCAATACATATTTTCACAAAACTTTTGCAATTTTTTTTTCTAAATGTCGATAAAAAATATTGTGAAATGACGATGTTTCCATTAACGATGTTATGCGACTAAAACATTTTTTTTCCTGAGTGGCATTCACTAATACTAGCATTTTAAGATCTCTTCCCTCTAGTCTCTTTATTATCTTTGTCACTCGTAAAATATATATCAACCCTGGATTTATAACACCCAACCCCAAATTCATATATTTTCCTATATGTGTTAAGCACAAATGTTCTAGCTTGTCCCTAAAAAGCCAGAATGCAAAAGCGAAAATAATACGTTTTTCGCTATATGATTGTGCTTCAAACTACCTACTGTGCCCCAATACCGTCCTCTGAGGGTGAGGGAAGGTGAGGGAGAAGGGAAATGGTGGAGGTGGGGGGAAGGAGATGAATTATACATTTACTTTTTTAATCGTTTTTAACCAGTCTTTCAGACGGTTGTCAATTTGTATTTCCCTCAAATCTTGTTTCCAACTGCCCCTACGCCTCTCTGAAGTTTCCCACCACTGTCTCAATGGCAGTGTCGAAATATCCAGTGGGCGATAACGTGGCATCAAGGAGAAAAGATTTCTCACTCTCCTTGATCCCCAACAGACTGAGCCAGCGATATCTCTATGAAACCATCATAGTAACCATTAAGCAGCAAATGGCAGCAGATGTCTGTTTAGTTTCCAGGAGAGACAAATCCGCAGTATGGAGCAGTTCGGCAACTGCTTCAAGTGACAATCTCTGCCCATTATCCAGGTCCTTCAGGAGGTCAGCCTGGTAAGCCATTAGCCGTGTTTCCACTGTCAGGCCAAAAGTGAGCATGCTAGTGCATGCCAGGGCCAGACGTCTTTCCAATGTCACTTCAGGGGCTTCCTCTGTGCCAATGGCCAGTGGTTTTTGGCCTGCTGAATACCTTGGTTCAAAGCGGGCTAACTGCGACTTGAGGAGTGGTCACACTGCTGTTCATTTCCCAAATTATCATAACAAACTCACTTTCAGACACCAGCAAGTGTTTGAAATAACTTTTACAGGTACTTACTAATAAATATATTTAGTAGAAAAAAATGTTCTCAATAGAAAGTGTTCTCAATGTGCTCAGCTGGTTAATTAAAGGTTTTATTATTATTATTATTATATTTTGAATCAGATAGATCAGATTTGTCCTTCCACTGTACCACAGGTATAAGGTTAATAGTTGGGCTCTATGAGTGCTATACAGTGACATACTGTTCAGGGTTGCTGTTACTAGACAACCACTGGAACTAGAACACTAGATTGACTGAATTAACAACATAACCAGCTGCTTTATTCATTAACAGTGACTCTTTTATGTCCTTTATTTGAAAGCTCCTCCCGGTGGCCTGTGGCAAATCCACCACGTGAGCCTGAACGTCTCCAAAAAGTTTCGTGTGGTGTTTGAGGGAATTAAAGGAAGTGGAAACACAGGCGGACTCTCACTGGACGACATCAACCTATCAGAGACGACTTGCCCTGAACATGTATGGATGATCAAGGACTTCAAAAGAATTCTGGAGAACACGCCAATGGACACTGCTATTTATAGCCCGCGTTTCAGATCTAAGGATGGCTACACCTTTCAAATGGGGCTGTATCCCAATGGCAAGGATGGATACCCAGGAGAGCTGGGAGCTTATGCTCACTTAACGTCTGGAGACGATGCCGTGAGTGACAGTCTGGTCTGGCCTGCTCGCTGGAAGCAGATGACCATGATGCTGATGGACCAGAATGCAGACATCCGCAAACGTATGTCCAACCAGAGGAGCGTAACAACAGACCCCACAATGAAAGTGGAAGGTGAGGTGTTTGTTGATTTGTGTCTATGATTTCCATCATGTCCTGCTAGATTTCTGAAATGTTTACATGCCAAATTTAGTGTTTCCCATTAATTACGTAGACTAATCTAACCACAGTGTCATAATGAACAGACAAATATGTTTACACTACCCATAATAACATAAAAGATCTCAAATATTGTGTTTTGCTCAGTTGAACCAAAATCAAAAGTGCCTTGTGACTTAGAGCCCTTATCAAATTAAAATATATTTAATCAACTGGTCAAGTCATCTATAGCACTTTATACAATAGAAAGTTTCAAAGCAGCTTCACAATAATAATTAAAAAAGCTAATGATGTAAACTTAATCAAATAAGAGAGAAGTTCAAATTCTACTGTAAAGCAGCTTTAGCAAGACAATAGTGAATTCAATTCAATACCCAGACAGCAAACTGACATTGAATCAACGTGGAAACGACGTCTCTCATGACATTGAAACAACGTTGATTTTGCTCATCGAATTAACGTTGAACCAACGTCAGACGCGGCATTCTTCAAAGCTAAATGAAAATCGAAAATTGGTTTGCTTTCATAACGTTGAAACAACATTGATTTCAAGTTGATTTTCCGTTAGTTTTGAACGAATGACGCATCTGACGTTGGTTCAACGTTAATTCGATGAGCAAAACAATGTCAGATCAACGTTGTTTCGATGTCATGTTTCCACGTTGATTCAATGTCAGTTTGCTATCTGGGTAGTGTCAGTCAAATCAATACTATCACTGAATATTAAGTCTCACCATCTTAGCAAGCCAAAAACAACAGGGGCAAGGAACCCAAACTCCATCACGTGACAGAAATTGAGAAAAAAACTGGAGAAACCAGACTCTCAGGAGACTTGATCAACATACAACTTCAAATTAGGTAAATATAACCTTAGATGTATTACAACACATGACACAACACACTGTATCTTTATTTATTTAACAAAAGCTAGGTCAAAATGGAGAATCCATGTGTGAAAAACTAAGTACACCCTTACTGCTTCATAGGAATTATGAGCGTAAGTAGCATTCAGACACTGCTAATCAACTGCCGAAACGATTGATTGATCATCGCCAAGTGTCATCACCTCTATAAAAGCAGAGGTTTTGGAAGTTTGCTGGTCTGGAGCCCTCAGGTGTGTGTTAATGCCATGGAAGAAAGACATCAGCAATAATCTTAGTGAAGCAATTGTTGCTGGCTATCAATCTGGGAAGGATTAAAAGGACATTTCCAAACAATTTGAAGTCCATCATTCTACAGTGGAGTGGAGTCCATCATCTTCCCAGGAGTGGACGTCCACAAGACACTTGGAACAATGTTCTTTGTACAGACAAGATCAAAGTGGAGATGTTTGGCCACAAAGCTCTACGTTTGGCAAAAAAAACCAAAACACATATCAGCACAAACACCTCATACCATATAGAGAAATGTGGGACAAAATTCCTCAAAAATGATGTGAGAGAGTGTATTTAGCTTTTCACACATGGCTTCTCCATTTTGGCTTTATTTTTGTGTAAACTAAATTGACACGGTGTAACATGTCATGTCTTTTTTTATGTGCTGATACGTAAAACCATAGAATTTAAAGAGGGTGTACTTTCATTTTCACATGACTTTTGCACTGCATGTTTTAAAGTAAAGTGTGCAGTTTGCTCACGTGATCAGCTTGTGATCCAGTGTTATCAGAGTGGCTAAGTTTACAGTGAGCTCCATCTCTGCATGTGCTGAGTGTTTAACGTGCATTTGGGAAAGCAACGGGCACCAGTTACGCAGTTTCACATTCGTATTATTTCCAACATGTTTCTAGACAGATGATCACAGAATCTTACTAAGAAGAAGAAGTTTTATTTATATAGCACATTTCCGTACCTCAAGGTCGCTTTACATTGTCCATACTAGATTTGTAACGATCTATTGTCACATACATTAAAGGTCTCCATGCAGTTTTGTGGCAAAATAAAAGCTTGAGGGTTTAAAGTAAAATTATTACATTACATTAAAATAATCTTTGAAATTCTTTCGGGTTTACATTTATTTTACAGTGCTGTTGTATTAAAATTGTAACATATTAGTGTGTTAATATGAAAGTATTATTATTATATTAAATTGTTTGGCTTCCTTAAAAAGCAGTGTGAATGTAATAAAATGAAAGTGAATATAGTGAAAATATATGACAACTAAAAAGACGTTTTAGTCCATTTTAAAATTCAACTACAAGTTAATTAAAAACATTTTACTCTGTTCAATTTGCTCACAGAAAAGGGTTTGGAGGTCTTAATTTGGAGCTCTCTTGATCCAGAGGTGTATATTATCAGATTGATGCTGGCCTGACACACAGAATCAAAAGACTCTTGTTAAAACTTCCTCTTTAGGGACTGAAAATTACTTCTGGGATGATCCACATAAAGTTGGGATGACAGTAACAGAAGACGGCGGGACAGAGTACTTCCGTGGTCCAGGTGCCGGGACCCCTGTTTACCTCACCCAGGCCAGAGCCCTGAGCCGAGACTTCATCAAGGGCGGAGATGCCATCTTCCTCCTCACAATGGAAGGTGAGCATTGAGAAACACAGGGCCATTTCACAACTCAGTGGACTTATTTCTCATTAGCTGATCATTTAAGTGCACAAAGGAAAGAATGCAATCTTGTTTACTTACTCTCATTTCTATCTAAATCTACACTCTTAAAGGGAAACTCCACTTTTTTTGGAAATAGGCTCATTTTACAACTCCCTCAGAGTTAAACAGTTGAGTTTTACCGTTTTCGAATCCATTCAGCCGATTTTCTGATATTTAGAAGAATATCAGTAACCAGACAGTTTCTGGTCTCATTGACTACAATAGTATATATTTTTTCCTACTATGGAAGTCAATGAGACCAGAAACTGTCTGGTCCAGTACATGCCTCAGGCTTGCATAATATCGCCAACTCGGTAATCCTCTCAAACTTCGACAGCTGGATGAACCGGCTCATTCGATTCTTTTTGAGTCAGACGTGCTACATCGGCTTGTGGGTCTTGCGTTATCAACCCAGAACTAAAGTTCGATTTAGTTTGATTAATGAACCGGCTCAACCGGTTACTTCTTAAAGCAGCTCAAAAGAAGGATTCGTTCAAGAACCGAACATCAATGTGTGTTGGGTAGGGTTGGAACTAAACTGTGCAGGGCTGTTGCAGCCTCACTGTTGGTCAGACGTCAAATTTCGGTTGAAAATGAAAATCAGGTTGACGTCTAAACCCAACATTTGTATCATGTCAAGAAACATTGTTGGCAAAACATGAAATTTTGATTGAAAGTTTATATTGATTTGATATCAAAACCTAATATTGTCTTTACATCAAATTCCAAAGTTGGGTAATAAACACCAGAGATCTATCAAACCCCAACCTTAGCTGTCAATTCCACCTTTAAAGAAAGATGATTACAATAGTTAGAATGGAATTTGTTGGCATGAAACCAAACTTTTAACGAAGCCAGGTTAATGTTGTAAATGAAAAATCAGCAAACTGTGAAACTTGAATACCACAGTCAGACAAATGTCAAGATCCACTTTCAGCCAGACCCAAAGTATTGAAGACATCAGCAGAGAAAGTTAACCAATTAAAATCTTCTTATGACCCAATGTTTGCTAAACGTTTAATGTCCACACAACGTTAAATTAAAACATCATTACACATTGATATTTTGTTGGTTTTAAGTTGTGCTATAATGAAAATCCAACATCTTCCAAACCCTGGCGACATCTAATTTTCTCATGCTAACCCAGTACTGACAACAAACACTGGCCGTCTTCTAAACGTCTCATAGCAATGCTAATATGTCATTTGCATGAGACATTTGGAAAATGTTGGATTTTAAATACAATTTGATTATGATTACAATTAAAACCCAACATAATATCAATGTCTAATGATGCTATAATTTGACTTTGTATGAACGTTAGTCTTATGACTTTCAGCAGACGTTGGGATTTGGGTACATAATACCATAACTTAAAGGGTTAGTTTACCCAAAAATGAAAATTAAGTCATTAATTACTCACCCCCATGCTGTACCAACCCCGTAAGACCTTCGTTCGTCTTCGGAACACAAATGAAGATATTTTTGATTAAATTTGAGAGCTGTATAACTACCACATTGGCTCCTAAAGGACTGCCTCTTGACGGCCCAGAAAGTCAATGAAGAAAATGTTTAAATATCCCAAGTGACTACCGTGGCTCAACTATATGTTTATCAAGCGACGCGAATACTTTTTGTGCGAAAAAACAAACAAAAATAACGAGTTTATTCGACTATTTCTTTTCTTCCTTGTAGGCCAGAACGAGACTTCCTTATAGATTTCCACGACGCATGCGCGAGAATTGCGATCTGAAGTGGTGTAAGCTGATGTGAGCAGATCGCAAATCTCGCGCATGCGTCGTGGAAATCTAAGGAAGTCTCGTTCTGGCCTACAAGGAAGAAAAGAAATAGTCGAATAAACTCGTTATTTTTGTTTGTTTTTTCGCACAAAAAGTATTCGCGTCGCTTGATAAACATATAGTTGAGCCACGGTAGTCACTTGGGATATTTAAACATTTTCTTCATTGACTTTCTGGGCCGTCAAGAGGCAGTCCTTTAGGAGCCAATGTGGTAGTTATACAGCTCTCAAATTTAATCAAAAATATCTTCATTTGTGTTCCGAAGACGAACGAAGGTCTTACGGGGTTGGTACAGCATGGGGGTGAGTAATTAATGACTTAATTTTCATTTTTGGGTGAACTAACCCTTTAAGACCAACACAATTTGAATGTCTAATAATGCTATAATTTGACATAGTGTGGATGTTAGTTTTATGATATTTAGCAGAAATTTGGTTTTGGGAACTTAAAACCCTGACTTAAAACGAACAAAATATCAACGTCAGCAGTCGTCATATTCCACATCAAATTTACGTTGACGTTGGACGTTGTCCTGACTGTCTAATGTCTTGAATTTCAATCACCCAATGTCAGAACCTATATTCAACCAATTTGCAACGTCTTATGATGTCCATTGCCTGCTGGGTATGAAGGTATTTCTTCCATGGAACACAAAAGAAGATGTTTATAAGAATGTGTGCTCTATTCCATTCAGTCAAGGCTGACAATGATTGTCAAGAGGCAAAAAAAGCACCAAAAAGTATTGTAATGTCCAACATCACTTGTTTTTAGGGTAGTCATGGCCTGATGGTTAGAGTCAGTCTGGTAACCCGAAGGTTGCAGGTTCGATTCTCAATACCGGCAGAAAATGACTGACCCCAATCGCTCCCTGGGTGCCACAGCATAATGGCTGCCCACAGTGTGTATGTGTTCACTACTAACTTGGAGGGGTTATAGTTCACTTCAAAATGAAAATTATTTCATCACTTTTTTTGAAGAATGTCAGTAACCAAACAGTTGATGTTCCACATTGACTTCCATAGTAGTTTGTTTTCCTACTATGGAAGTCAATGGGGTAAGACCTCAATGGAAGTCAACTGGATGCTATGTTACTTGTGTGCTCACGTTTGTCCATCTGTTTGTGTTCTCGTAGATATCTCTCATTTGGTTGCTTCACAGCCCTTCCCTTCCACAACCATGACTCCAACAAACTCAACTCCTGGAACACCCAGTCCAACATATCCAGACAATACGTCAACCAGCACAACTACTGCGACCTCCCCTTCATCTGCCACCACCACCACCACTACACCTCACGACCCATGTGTGTCAGTCAAATGTGAAAATGATGGTGTGTGTGTGCTGAACGACGCAGGAGAGGCGATGTGCAGGTACGTGAGAGGCCAGTTCACTGTACTTTTTTTAGCATTGATTAGTGTGTAGTACAGTTATAACATGGATCCGTGACCAACCACTTTGGTTCTTGGAAGTATTTTTCCAGGTAATTTTTTTCCAGTGCGTTTTCCAAAAATTCTACACCAAAGAGTGTAAGCCATGAATGAAACCAACCAGCTCTTAAAACAAAAGATGAAAAAAAAATGTTTGAATAAATCAGACAAAAGGACACTAAAATAAAAAAATAACAGTATGAATCTATTATAAAATATATGGATGTTATTATGAAGAATTTAATTATAAAGTTTTTGATTGTCTGTATAAAAAAATGAAAAGATAAACGAGACCCTAAACTACTGAAATTGAAATACTCAATTGATCTACATATACTACGCCCTAAAAGTATGTACTGCTTTTGTAAATAAAAAGTACATTGTTTTGAGTGTGTAGCACAAGAGTAGGCAAGCTTTTGGACAAACTACTTTGTCATAATTTCATCTTTAACGGACAGTTCTGCATCTTAGTTACATCCTGTCACTATTTAAACTGCCCCGGTCAATCATCTTGTCAAAGTTAAAATCCTCCACATTCAATTTAATTTAATTTCCTAACGTTTCGGAGAGAAATCAAATTCACGTTGATCTGCCGGTCGTGGGTCTTTCATGAGGAGACTCTCCCCATGTGTTTGCAATTTCCTTAATGATGCATTTTAAAGTTAATGACCAAACGTATTTTTACAAAAGTCTACCAATCTGTAGCAGATGAAATATAATGTGGATAACATTGAATAAATATATTTTTGTCAGGTTAGATGCTGATTATTAATCACTCAAACGTCTTTATCTAAAACTTTCTACTCAATCGTCGGACTCACCGACATGTTTGTATTTTTTTATACGTTTTTTTTCATGTTTGTAGTTCTAATCGAATCGTTGTTGCTAACAATGCTATATTAGTTATGTACAAAAACAAAGTAACATTACGAAATCCAGAAATCAATTTCAATAGTACATTTAGTTTAATGTGTCACATCTACTATATCACAATATATCTGCACTAGCTTTTACCATGGCAATGGAAGTAATCATTAGGGCATCAAGATGGGTAGTAGGAGGAGAGCGCTTAGCTTCTGGGATGCGACTAATCAGATGCACCAATCTAATGCACCAATCAGAGCATACATGGATGACAGTTGCCTGCACTAATCGGTTATTGGGCAAGTTAACAGATAATATTGAATGGGCATGAATGCAATTTAAGCCCACTAAATCAATGAGCATCTCGATAGTTAAAGGGGTCATGAACTAGCTTTTTAAATTTTATTATATTGTTGTCTGAGGTGAAATTATGACGTTCGCTTGGTTTTTGCATTCATCCATCCATCCATCCATCTTCTTCCGCTCATCCGGGGCCGGGTCGCGGGGGAAGCAGTCTAAGCGGAGATGCCCAGACTTCCCTCTCCCTAGTCACTTCCTCCAGCTCTTCCGGGGGGATACCGAGGCGTTCCCAGGCCAGCTCGGAGACATAGTCTCTCCAGCGTTTCCTAGGTCTTCCCCGGGGCCTCCGCCCAGTGGGACGTGCCCGGAACACCTCCCCAGGGAGGCGTCCAGGAGGCATCCGGAACAAATGCCCGAGCCACCTCAGCTGACCCCTCTCGATGTGGAGGAGCAGCGGCTCTACTCTGAGCTCCTCCCGAGTGACCGAGTGACCGAGCTTCTCACCCTATCTCTAAGGGATCGCCCAGCCACCCTGCAGAAAAAGCTCATTTCAGCCGCCTGTATCCGGGATCTTGTCCTTTCGGTCATGACCCAAAGCTCATGACCATAGGTGAGAGTAGGAATGTAGATTGACCGGTAAATCGAGAGCTTTGCCTTACGGCTCAGGCAAATTTCTCCTCCAACCTGAAGTGAGCAAGCCACCCTTTTCCGGCTGAACGTCACCTCGCTGGCGGGGAAGGAGCCTGAGATTGTGCGTGAGGTTGAGAGGTTCTGACTAGAGATAGTCGGCATCACCTCTACGCATGGCTTGGGCTCTGGAACCACACTCCTTTTTGCATTCAAAAGCATCAAAATGAATAGCCAATAAGCTATTTTCCACCCTAGTTTTCACCCCAGCTCAGAAACGCTGGATTTTTATGGGCGTTTCACACTGAAGACTTGGAAGTAAACGCCCTCTGCTGTGAGTGGATAACAGTTTTGCATATTATAATGAGTTTGAACTCACCTCGTCGGTGTAACGTGGGGGAAATTGTTTTTGAAAACGTCCAATAATGGCAACCGGAATGATTCGCCCATACATGTTCGACCCAGAGTCCGTGTGTTGCACCATTCCTGTCAGATCCAATATAGACACCACCGTTCTTTACTCTTAATCGGTCTGCAAAACCTCAACCTCATCAGCTGGAACGTCATGAAAAATAAAATTTTGCAGTCAATTGGAATCCGGACGAAGCTTATGCAGCGACTGTCTTCTTCCACAAACAGACACTGCACAATATTTTGTATTCCTCGGTATCTCGATCTGGTTTGTCATCACAAGGTAGGCTATGCTATGTTATTTAGCTATGCTATGCGTGTAATGCGCAAATCGGTGGGCGGGGCTAAACCGTCATGTTGAAGTAGGAGTTGATCATCTTCTGCAGGGGTGGTGTTTTATCCTCTTTGACGTCATAGTTCCCCACTTTGAAAAACGAGTCGTTTGCTGGGGCTGGTGTCAAGAAAAGCTTTTATTGGACTAACAAGGATGTTTTCAGTTATGAAACTTACAGGATATTCTTATTATATGATGACCTCTTAGATGTCAAAAGCTCAAGGAAAATTTGATTTCTCAGTTCATCACCCCTTTAAAGGAAAGGTAGTAGATAAAACATTCTTCATTAATGGTGAGGCAATACGAACAGTTTCTGAGAAGCCAGTGAAGAGTCTTGGGAGTTTGTACGATGGGGATCTAAAGGACACACTTTGAGAAGTTAGACGACAAGTAGTGGAAGGGCTGAAGAGCATAAACATCTGTGCTCTACCAGGCAAGCTAAAACTCTGGTGCTTTCAGTTTGGTCTACTGCCGTGGTTGCTGTGGCTACTGACTGTGTACCAGGTTTCTTTGACTCTTACAACAGTGGATAAGCTCGTCACAGAGTAGGACTTTATAGTAAAGAAATATTGCAGCTGCCAGTCTCTGCTTTAACCGACGACTTTAAGTGCGCCAAAGTCAGGCTGGAAATGACCTTAGTAGGGTCACGCAACAAATGTGTAAGGGAAGCAGCCCCTGTGTTAAACACTGGTACAAAGTGGTCAGCAAAGAAATCTGTAGTAGAGGCAAAGGCTGCCCTTCAAATTGGGGATATCGTGGGACTGGTACAGCATGGAAGAGGGGGTTTTGGGATCAGTTAAGCTCCTAAATGGCACAAGGCAGGCTCAGCTCAAAGGAGGAAGCTGGTAGTCAACGAGGTGTGAAAGCAGGAGGAGAGGATGAGGTGTATAAAGGCCATTTCCCAAGCAGGGAGAGTGGATGAGATGGGAGAGTGTGGAACAACGCTAGATTGGCTGGCAAGACCTTTGGTCTTTGGTCAATGGAAGAGAGTAGGATCAGTTTCCTTATTAGGTCAACATATGATTTTCTCCCATTACCGCAGAACTTAACCCTCTGTGTATGAGAGGATCCCTCTTGTCCTTTGAGTTCATCACCTGCCACATTAAGGCACATTCTTACTGGATGTAAGGTGGCTCTTAGCCAAGGTCGGTTTACTTGGCGCCACGACCAAGTACTGCAATGTTTGGCTTTAGCATTGGAAAGCAAGCGTAACATGGCCAATAAGTTGCTGACTGTTCTAGCAAAACATTACACACAGAAGACAATATTCCTCCGCCCAGGTGAGCAACCACCAAGAAAAGGTGTTAAAACCAATTCTCGCCCAGGACAACAGGTATATGCTGGCTGGTCTTGATCAACGCCTTATTTTCCATCTGAGCCACCACTAACCTACAACCAGATACTGTTTGGAAGAGGGGGTCTGGTTTCAGTCTGGTCTGGATCAGTACACATTGTTCAACTGGTAGAGTTAACAGTGCCATGGTAGGATGCGTTAGATGAGGCATATGAGAGGAAGAAACTGCGGTATGTTCATCTGGCCACTGAAGCAGAACAGGGAGAATGGAGAATCCAGGTTTATCCAGTGGATAAGCGGAAGATGGATGGATGGATGGAAGTGGGTTGTCGAGGATTTGTGGTACACTCTACAACCCGGTTCTTCAGAGACGTCGGATTCGGTGGCCAAGAGTTGCGTCGCACAGTAAACTTACACAGTGAACTTATCTAAAGCAGCAGAGAGGAGCAGCAACTGGCTGTGGTTGAGACGGAAAGATTCTGGCTGGCTGTGTACAGGCCGCCATGCTACGGTTTCGTAGAATTCTTGAAAAACTGTCTTGAAAAAGTGTCTGTTGGTTTATTTGTATAGTAATTACAGTTATTACGTTCCTGTGTATATTGGTATATTGCGTGAATGAGGGGTGGTGTTTGGGCAGATATTGTGTTTTGCGGTAGGTAGACAGTGGGGCTTGGCAATATGGCCTTAGTCAAACAGGTTTGGCGCGTATGATTGGGTTGCGGAGAGATTGTGGTTAGGACACATGTGAACTATGAGGAAGGAGCAACCTCAGCAGCAGGATGGATGTAGAGGTCAGTAAGCTGGGCTGAGTTAAGTGGGGGACGGAGGGGGGTGACTCTGGGACGCCAGAGTCACTGTCGAGCCCTCTTGAGGTGTCGTGGGCTAGTCGACGAAACACTGAGGACGGAAGGTGCCCGATTGAAGACCCAGATGTCCCCAACTCGGCTCAATCGTGATGGTTGTCATGGTGGTCCACTGGAGAGACCACTGTAGTTGCAGCCGTTGAGTCTGCTGACCCGCCAAGTACACTGCAGCCGTTAACGCCGGACAGAAGATTCACACCACCATATGGAAAGAAGCGTAAATGGATGGAGAAGCATAGTTTACTGTTAAGCTACATCTTAGTTTGTGCTTATCTTGGTGAAAGCCGTGTACAAATCAGCATGAAGTTTTAACATCTACTCTCGTGTAATGGAAATCATTAGTCCTGAGATTCTTTACGTTAGTGAATGAATATATAGACATGCAATCAGTATTTCTATTCACTAATGTCTGGTATTAGAACTTTTGGTAGACGTTTAAGAGCGTTTTTCATCATTAAGATCAAAGACGTTCATGTGGAAATGCATTTTGTTTTGTTATTTCATCTGAAAAAATAGTACGGTGGCCCATTAGTGTAGCCTGGATGCCAGCCAAAACTCCGCCCACAACATTTTTTGGTCGGGAAGTTCGGTCTGGATAGTTTTCCTAACCATTGTTCTATTCAGCAGTCTAAAAAATATATCAACACCACGATTAGTTTTAACAGTATGTACCAAACCATTGTATATCGACATTTATTAATTCAGGTGCATATTTACAGTATACTCCAAAATTTCGTTCACGTGCTACCACAGTGCATCAAGTACAAGTACAAATTCAGGTGACTTTTTTCCAATACCTCTAGTGGTTGGGAGCATTTCCGTTGTGTTGTGGATTATTTTACGTTGTGTTGTGAATTCATTTTGTTGTGTTGTGAACTTATGCTTGCTTTTTTAATTTCGTTGTGTTGTGCACTACTGGGCCACCGTAGAATACAGTCATTAGGCGATAGATTGACGTGCTCGCCTGTATTAGCCACAAGAAAACATTGCCAACAAACATTCAGCATGGTTTCAAAAACAACACATTTCATCACCGGATCACCTCTTATTTAACACAAATGAACGTCAACTGGACATTTTTTCACTTGCATTAGGTATAGCCGCGCAGCGAGAATAAATACATAAATAAGAACATATAAAAAAGAATAAATAATGGTGGGAATAAAATTGACCCTGGTAAAAAGTGCAGGGGACATATCCACCCGCAAATTATGCCTATGCATGCGTCATCATTATATGACCTACCAGCGTCAGTTACGTCGCTTCACTGCCGTTCATAAACCCTCTCCTGATGCCTCATGGGATAGTAAAGTGTCCATCATATGCACACTTCAGAATCTCACTGGAAGTTATTGGTCATCCGGTACTTTATGCCAACACTTTAAGAGTACTATGAATTCAGACATACTTATTATGTCACATACTGTTTTTTACCTACTATATAGCAAGGAAGTATGTGATTTCGGACGCTGCCAAGGATCTCATACGTGTGAATATTGTTGGTGTTACAGCGCTGCAGTTTCAGTGTGGGATTGCGCGTATTGTGCATAAATTGACTCTGCACCCAAAGTGTGTGAACAGAAAGCTGCCTCTCAGCACTAAATTGACTTATTTTTCGATGCTAAATGCCCTTAAACTGTAAAATACACTCATTGCACATGGCGGGTATTCGCATAAACACCTTCAGTTGTGTTTTAAGTGAATTTAAACAGTTGAGAAAGAAATCACGTGTGTAACCATATGATGGATCTGTGAGTCAGGTCTTAAAGTGACAGCAGTCTAATTACGAGATAATATAAATAATATCTATATGGCAATTTTCCCCCATAGTATTAATGTCACAATTGGCTAGCAACTATGGAAAACCACTAGCCACAGTGGCTGGTGAGCAAAAAAAAGTTAATGTCAAGCCCTTTTGGTCAACATGAACCTCAAGGAATCTGCATCACAACATCATCCATGTACCTGAAGCATGTGCACACGTTGGTCAGAGAGGAATAGATGCAATTAAATATGTACATGCTTATTGTGTTTTTTTGCAATTAAAATCAGCATACGCCACATATTTGACTACAATTGAGGTTGTTACGATTATGAGTTCAATCACTTTAGTGTGATCAAAGTATGAGGTAAAGTTTAAATGCTATATTGCCATTATAATCGCATTATGACCTGGATACTGGAGTGTTCATGTCATGATTAGTTGAGTCTTGAATAACAGAGGATGTTGTTGTGTGTGTTGTGTGTCCCTGCAGGTGCGCAGTGGGTAACAACTGGTGGCATTACGGCGACAGATGCCAGTTTAAGAGCTCTGCCCAAAACAACATCATCACTGCCGTACTGGCGTCTGTCGTGGTGTTTGTCGTCATGTTGATCGTGACGATAGTCAGCGTGGTCTGTGTGAAGAAGCACCAGAGGAAAGTACGGTTTGCTGGAGAGGGAATCACCATGAAAAACATGCACTCGTCCAGTGCATGAGGATCTGATGCGTTTCTCTAAAGGCCCGTTCACACCAACACAGAAGACTATACGTATAACTGTGAGCATTAGCGCGCACACTAGCGGACGACGCCGTTCTTCAGTTCATCGTTCATCAGCAGGAGAATGCTGTTATAGTTGTGGTGTGGACTCGGATCCTCTTTTATATTTAGAGCGATTTTTAAGTCAAGTCACCGTTATTTCTATAGCGCTTTATATACAATACAGATTGTTTCAAAGCGGCTTTACAGTGATAACAGGAACATCATGCATTTCGGCTGTTGTTCAGCTGAAGTCAGTTCAGTGTTGATTCAGTTCCGTTGTAAAGATCATCAATTATTAAATTAGTTCATTTCATCTATAAAGCAGTTCTGCGAAAAATTGTAATCGCTCAGTTCAGTTCTCATACAACAGCGTCAGCGCAGTCAGATCAATAATATCGTTGAGCAAGCCAGAAACTCAAACTCCGTCAGTAACTGAATGGAGGAAAAAAGCTTGGGAGAAACCAGGAAACTCCTTTGGCCAACGAACGAACAGTGTGATTATGATTCAAACTGCTTTGAGAACTATATCATTATCAGTATAGTTATCATCCTTGGTGTGAACGGGCCTTAATGTGTGTTTTACAGAGAATGATTCATGCTTTAATAATTGATTCGTTGATGTAATTAATAGGACAAGACGTGGTTTGTTTATTGGCCCCAAAAAGCATTTGTTCACTGTCACTTATAATAAAACGTCTGATAAAGAACCAGGGTAAGAAACACATTTCTAATATCAATGAAACCTGGTTGAGACTAATAAGACTCTTTATTAATTCTTCCTGACAGTTTTTCCTTGAGGTTTAATTCATTTTTTCCAAATAAAATATAACAACTAAAGTTTAAGATGTTTCACATCTGTTCCAGTTAGAGAAGTTTTGGTTACACTTTGTTTTAAGGTCAGTACTGAGTAATATTAATGAACTACATGTACTTACCATAGAGTTATGGTTAAGGGTTTTAGGGTTAGTTACTTGTAACTATGCACAATTTACTGTAATAGCAAGAGTAAGTACATGTAGTAATGTGTAACTACGTCACCTTAAAATAAAGTGTTCAAAAAATGTTCTGACTCTCGCTATTGTTGATGCACTTGCATCATTGTCTGTATATTACTTTTAATTGTTAAAATTGAGATTTAGGCATCATAATAATAAGCATACGTTACAATAAAAATCACAATTCATTAGTCATTCACAGTTGTTAATATTTTAAGGGATTTGCAGATCCATGTAGTCAGATGGACAATTAAACATTTACTTGAACTTTGGATTCAAGTTTATAAAAAAAATTAAAAATCACATTTTAATTTTACTGTCAGATGGACAATTAAACATTTAAGGGAATATCAAAAATATATTGATACAAATATTTTTCTGTTAGTCTGCATTTTGACACTCCATGTTTTTCTCCTGTGCTAGTTATCACTTTGTCAACTGCAATGCATGAAAATTGAACTTAAGCATGTAATTGACCGTTGTTCCTCTTAGCAGCATGAAAAACAAAACTTTAATTCAATGGATTATAGAGGCTATAGCTTCGAAAGAGTGCTCCCTTTACAATCACTAGACAGTTTTCTCAGTTCGGGATCTCACAAAGTTCCATTAAAATCAGTGAAGTTGTCTACACTGCAAAATTGATCTCTTTCTGGCAAATCATGTCTTTGTTTATTATTGAGAGGATCCGAGAGTGTGCAGAACTTTGGTGAAAACGTTGGCGTTTTGAGCGTTGAGTGAATTCTAACTTTCTGAACAGTCATTGCGTTCAAGATATCAACAAACTTGATCTCTTGGGGACCCCTGCACCCATAAGACCCTATATATTATTTGAGCATACTTACCTCTGTATATTACAGGTTTTACAATCACTAGGACCACACAGTTCTCCTAACCAACTTTTAACTTGTCAGAGCAGTTAATTTCACATTCAAATGCACTAAAACTACCAAAACACTTCATACACACGTGTCTCAAATCAACTCATTCTTATATAACACTAGCTAAAGTTGTCATCCAAAAAACAATGACATAAAAACACTGACAACGGGTGTTTTCTTTAGTAAAACTTCTTTACAAAACAAGAATTGCACCACTCTGCTGTTTAGAATTCGCTACATGTTTACATTACAGTACAAAATTATTCCTACGTTTTTTGCCTTTTGTATAGATGGTAATGAACTTGAAAGAAGTAGGTGTTTATCCACATCTAATTGTATTGATAGGATTCCATTTTATAGATTAGAAATATATATGGTATTACTGTAGAAATGTAGCGCATTTTGTAGCTGTGTCGAAGTAGGAACATAATGAATGTAAAGAATCCAGTTTGTTTCACAAAGACTGCTGTTGTGCTCACTGTGTGGAGAGAAAGGTGAGCTAAATATTGAGAAACTGGTCCTAGTGATGGTTAAAAAAAACCTGTAAACTGGGATCCATTGAAAAATGTATAAATATAATATAAAACTATATTATTTCAAACACTCATATCACAAAGCACCACAAGAAAGGCTACTGTAGAGTCATAAATTTAAGATTTATTGTAACAAAACCAGGAACTGTTTGTGTGGTTGGTTTGAGCATAATTTCTTACAGATAAATTGGATTGCATTACAGGACTTGACACAGTCATGCTGGTGTAAAGAGGCGTATGAGTGTGTGTATGTGTGTGGCTCATTGATCAGCAAGTGATGACAGCACTGGGCAGAATGCACAGTTCATTTACAACTGGTTCGTGTGTGTATCTGTTTCTGATACATATACATCTATTGGCATGTATGCATAAAGGGTCATCTTGTTCTAGACACACAGTTCCCTTAAAAAGCATTGGTATACAATATTTTTCTTATTTACAATCATTGGAAAGAGAAAAAGAAACAAAAACAAAAAAAAAAATCACCATTTCTCGCAGAGAAGATTAGTAAAAAGTGACGAAGTCACCATAAAAGAGTAAGCAACTCCTAGGAGTTAGTCTTTCAAATTTCCACTAAATTTCTAGTTTTTATACAGGCCCGAAGCCTTGATTTACTGAAGAGATACAGTATTACTTTAAGTGCCCTATCTACAACAGTTAAGCGTGGTATTACTAGTGTGTACCGTACAACACAATTTAATGTCAACACAATCTTCTGTTTTTAAATCAACTTAAAGTCTGTTGTAGCTTCTCTCACATATGGTAACTAATAAACAAAATCAAAATATCCAGAGACTTGATGTTGGTAAATGACAAGTTAACATCGCAATAATAGTGTTGAATTATATAGGTATCGGTTTAAGGTAAATAAAAAAGTTAAAACAGTCAGTAATCAGTAGTGAACTGCTCTTAAAACTCAAGTGAAATGGGTGAGGCACGGTAGAGTCCAGGTCACTCTTGTGTTCTCTTAAAGGGATAGGTTGAGATCTTGGTGGACTTTGGGGGAAGTGGCGTCATAATACGTTGTCCTATTTGGCCCAGTCTCGTGACCTTTCAGAGCCGTTGTAGGTAGATTACTCACAGCTTCATATTGGTTGACTGCAGTAAAGCAGAATATACTCCACTTGAGTATTGAGTGAACATTCAGTCATCATCCACTCAGCCTCATGTTGTTCTGACTGATTTACTCATAAGTGGCGGCATTGGTGCAAGAAATGCTGTCAGAGTACGTCAGTATTGGGTAACTGTAAGAAAGCCAACGACATGAAGGTGAGTAGATGATGGCAGAATGCAACGACTCCTTCAGAGCGGCGTGTCGTAGTAGTCCGCAGGTCGCTCGCTCTTGGCCGGCCTCTGCTGGTCCTGCTGATGTTGTTTCATGATCTCCTTCACCTCCTCTTCCAGCTCTGGAGGTATGATGAACTGGTCGTCGGGGTCGGGTTGAGCGGGGGCCGTGAAATAACCCCCAGATTTCTTGGAAGGAGCCTCGGCCACCTCAATCAAGTTGTGGCTCTGCTCCTGCGGCGCCACCGAGCCGTTCCCCCTTCGCTTCCCCAAGGTTTTGCTCCAAGAATCAAAGTTCCCAATTTTGTCCGCCTCCAGCACAGGCTCCGGAAGCTTCTCTGGGGTTTCTGGTGTGCAAGGTGGAGGTGGCGGAGGCAACAAACAGTGGACGTCAGCCTCCACTTCCACTTGACTGCCGTTAGAGAAGACGCCAGCAATGGGCTCCTCGTCCTCGCTGTCCAGGCCGTTGTCCGAGAGTGCGCTGGAAAAGGTGGCGCTGGAAAGTTGCCTCTGGAAGGAGCCGCTGGCATTGGGCGCTAGGTGGAGCGAGCAGCAGGGCAGGCGCGGGTTTAGCTGCGGCGCGTGGCTCTGCGGATGGAGGTGGATGTGCGAGTCCTGCAGGAGGAGAGGCGGCTCGTCCGAGGACGCGGTGGATCCCACTTCGGAGCTCATCTCGGAAGCGCTGACCTCGGAGCTGATCTCGCTGCAGGAGGACGGGGGCACGCCCGCAGAGGAGGCCGGGTACAGGCCCGGCCGGGGCTCGGCGGGGGCTGTGGCGGCGCGTGGATGCTTTCGGACGCCGAGCAGCAGCAGCAACAGCAGTCCTCAGCCACGCTGAGCTGCACCACCACAGCGCTCAGGCTGTCCGTGCAGCCGTACGACTGCGCCAGGGTGCACAGCTTCTTGGCAGCCGCCAACGCGTCGGGGACCTTCCGAACGGCCTCCACCGCCTCGCTGGGGTCCATGACGTCGAAGAGACCTCTGCTGCCCAGGATGAAGAACTCATCTCTGGGGGTCAGCGGGAGCGTGTTGACGTACGGCCGAGGCAAGACTGCCGGATAGAGGAATGAATAGCCCATGATGCGGGTGGAGTCTGTTACGCCGTTCACTTTGTTGTCCTGTTTAAGAAGAGGAATTTGCCGAAGTGGCGCACTTTGGTGAGTGAACATAGCTCTTTGTTAATAATTATAGTAAAACGATGTTCAAAGACTGTGTTTGTGTGAGTTAAAGGAATGGTTCACCTCAACATTCAACCTCAAATCTGTGTGATTTTTCTTTTTTTTTTAAGTTTGACGAATCGTTTAGCTGTTTTAACCAGTCACTGGGACATTCAGCAGTTTCAAGCCCCAAGAAGCATATGCTTTAAAAGTAGGGTAAAAGTGGTTTCATCCAGGTCATCTGAAGGGATATGATTGCTTTGCATGATGAACAGAGCAAAATTTAAGTTCAATTTAAATTTGACTTTCACTGTTACACATTGATTGCTGCTTCAGAGGAGTTGTACGGATAACTTTCATCAGATCATTATGTCCTTTTGGAGGTTGAAGCTGCTGGATTATTATTGTACAGACAAAAAGAGCTGAAAGATTTTTCAAATATCTTCTTTTGTGTTTCACAAGAAGGAAAAAAAATGACATGGGTAAGGGCATGATGAATGATAACAGAAATTGACTTACTCGGTGAACTATCCATTTAACTTCTATAAAAGCAAAAGATAAGCAAAATCTACCTTAGAGTCAACATGAAATGGCATTTCACTTCCTTAATGTGACTTTCTTCAACGAGAAAGGACAGGCTTTTAGTTTCTCACAGTGAATTGGTGTGCTGATGCATTTCATATCAGAATGGAGTCAGAGCTGAATGTGAGCAGCCAGGTACCCCTATGCTAACGCTATTTTCAAATCAGTGCTTATTTAACCAGCATTCAATCGCCGCAGTAACTATTGGCGAGATTTTACAATGGCAACAGCCTCAACCTAAGGGTGTGCGATATTGACAAAAATGATATCTCAATACTTTTTACATTTAATAAGACACTATATTGCTGTTACCAATCAAATGAAATCAGTATCAACAAAAAGCCATTTTTGCACTGTATAAGTGGCACAGAAGCTGCATCTAAAGCAGCATTTATTTACACTGCAATTACATTATAAATAATGCTATGAGATTCATTTATTACATAAAACACCAGTAGGCGGCAGCAAGTCATGTCTTAACTTAGCGAACCGTGAGTTTGATTTTCAACAATTCTGATTTATTCAGGAATTAAGCAAGTGTCGTAAGTCGCCCCAGCGTGCATGATATACAGTAGTCAACATTTGAAGTGGATCAAAAAAGTAAATCAAAGTTGTCCTACTACAAGAACGGGTATTGTTCATAATTCATGTATAACTTTGATGAAAGGTTTTGATCCACTTCAAATGTTGACAAGTGTATATTTTAAATAGTATGTGTGTTTTCAAATGCATAGTACGTTGAAAAGTGAATGCCAAAAGTCTCCGGATGGTCTTCTATTTCCGGTAGATTTTCAAAGCGTGGATCTCTGCACACACTCGGCTAATATTGGCCACAACCCTTTGTGCTTTAAAAGAGGATTTGGTTCAGAACTACAAAAATTAATAAAAAGAACTACAGGTATGGTGGATGTGCGTGAAACCAACGGTTAAGTATAGACCCCCTGAAAGGGTTTTGATTTAGCAATATCTAGCCCGATGAAAATATGTTTGTCATATGTGTTATATCATCTGCAACAACATTGTGAACTTGTATTAAGACACAAATAGCACAATCGCAAGACGTTTAACTATTAAATGCATAATTTTGCACAAAAAAAAAAAAAAACATGAGCAGAGTTCTCCACAATTTGCAGATCAGTAGGAAGAAGTGTGTGAGTAGCATAAATGTAATATAATAAAATGTGTTTATGAGGATGTTAACTGTGACAGGATGATTGACAGGGCGATTTACGGTGACAGAACGCACATAACTTTTTTGACGTGGTAGTTCGCCCCAAAGCTTGCCTACTCTTCTGCAACACACTCCACAGTATATATTTTTTCTTCACAAAGAGAGTACATACCGTACATACTTAGCATAGTACAGGTAGGCAAATTGGGAAGCAGCATCCATCTTTATGAATGGTTGATTCGTTCAAAAACTCTGTTTCAATTCTGAATGAATCAGTGTGTTGATCGGACACAAAGAGTTTGTGAGTGTGTTCGGAAAAGGCAAAATATAGCAAAAAAGTAACTAAAATTTACTTTTTCTTGTTTAAAATCAACATCACATTTGCAATGCTGCTGATATTCATGTTAATTTGCTTAGCTATATCTAGTAGGACTTGTTATGGCATGTTTTTGTTTGTTTTTTTGCAAAGTGAGTGAAAAATACTCGATAATGTCAGCTTTCACGTCGTTAAAACAACAATTATCCTATTTTTGTAAAAGCACACCTCTACCTCAAACAATGACTACAGAACTAATCGACTGTGCAGACTCTTATAACATTTTGATGCAAAGAGACATTGTTTTTCTATGGAATAACGTGCACAGATGAATAGAATAGTTCGCAATAAGATCGGGAACAGTGAAACAAACTTTCATTTCATGTTGACTTTAATGCCAGAGGGAAGCGTTCCTCATACCTCAGTGATGATGGCTTTATGCTGTCGCACGCGGTCGTATTCCTCCTTGATGCTGATGTTGTGGAGCAGTGACAACGGGAGCGCCTTGCCGTCGCGACACAGCACGGCCTGACACTTGCCCACGTTGGCGGAGGTCAGGGTGAAGCAGCCAGCGGGGTCTGTGGGGTCGTGACGGATGTGACAGAGCGCTGCCGAACCGCCCAGCTTCTGCCCTGCAGTGCCTAACTTACTATTAAATGGAGAGGGAAAAGAACAGACAGGTTTAGTATTAATCAAAAGCTCTCATTACCGATTGTCACCAGACCGCTTATTACGCGTGCATTTACCGTTGCATGACCAGGAAGGTGTTGGTCATGTAGTCTTCCTCACTCTTGGTCCTGTGCAGTTCTTCTGCCAGTATGTCGTTCATGGTGCACTGAAGTAAATACGGCACCTCCACGTTCCTGTCGCCGTCGAACACACCGTACAGAGCTTCTCTACTGCCGCAGAAGCTGTTCACAGACAGCGCAGCCACACACAGTCTGGGCAACGCAAACAGCACACGTCAGACACTCAGAAAGCGTTCACACACAGGATCTCTGAAGTCTGTAATCCGGTGGTCACTCACTTGTTTTTGACGCCTGAGGCTTCGGTGTAGCCGTGACTCCAGACAGCGGGCCCTCCTGCGCTCTCATTGGCTGAGAACGACGAGGGAGGCGGATCGATTCGGAAACAGCGGATGTTACTGGGAGTTGAAAGACGTGATCATGTGTTATCAAATATGAATTTCTTACAGTAAGCTGAAAGCACACGTCAAGTCACCTTTATTTATGTACAATACAGATGGTTGCAAAACAGCTTCATAGTAATAAACGCAAAAATAATATTTATTTTACAACATCAAAGGGATAGTTCACCCAATAATGAAAATGATCCCATGATTTACTCACCCTCAAGTTATCCTAAGTGTTTATGATATTCTTCTTTCACACGACTATAATCGGAGTTATATAAAAAAAATGTTATTGCACTTCCAAGCTTTATAATGGCAATGAATGTCCATAAAAGTGCATCTGTCCATCATAAACAAACTCCACATTTAAGGATGACTTCAGGGTGAGTAAATCATGGGCTAATTTTCAGTTTTGGGTGAACTAGCCCTTTAACACTTTCCTGTTTATTTATGTGAAGCTGGTTTGAAACAATACTAATTGTCACAATAGAAATAAATGTCACTTGAATACACAAGAAATATTGGTTTGACTTCAATTTTAATACCTGTCATCATGACATAAAATTATCAAAAAGGAAACTGCAACTGCAGTACAATTTGTTGTTTTTGTTTTCTTGATGGAATTGGACACTTCTGAGCTTCAAAGCTGTTCATCATAAAAAATATTAATGAAGTTGTCTGAGGTCAAACATATTTCCCCCCAAATAAAGACAATTCAAATATTATGTCAGACAAAAACACTGGACAGATATTTTAAAAAAAGTGGCTTTTCACGCTACATCAAGTGAAAGAACAAACTTCTAGAATTGGAAAATCCCTTTTTGGAAAATATATATTTTTGTGCATCATCTTTGTAATTAATCTCACTAAACTATTGTGTTAATTTGACAAAAAAAAAAAAAAAAATCAGTTTCATAATTGCTGAGAAATATGTACACCTGGGAAAATTCTCATTTATGGCATTAACAGAGCATGCACGTGTCCCCTTACTTGAGCTGCTCCAGGGTCTTGTGGTCCAGGTTCAAGCGCAGGTTTCCTGTTAGATCCAGCTCCTGGAGTTTGGGAGGTAGACTCTCCGGTAAGGTGATCTCACTCAGCTCATTACAGCTCAGATCCACACACTGCATACACAACACAAGCGCAAATATATGAATGCCGTCTCGGACAGTAGGATGTTTGATCGTCTGATAGTGGTTATTCGATCTAACTGCAGTGATGAGATGAATTTCAATCACATTTAAAAAAAAAACACATTGTAAATTACATAAAAGATAGTCAAGGGGTTTTGTGGGTTTAATCAGACTGCATTATTAATGTATTTGGATTACACTAGCTATGTTTACATCCAAATATTGCATAAATGTTTGCGAATAAAGCACTATTTCCATCCAGTGAGTCAAGAGAACAAAACTAAATATCACTAATGCGTCTCAGTGCACCCAGACGAACCACAATAAACGTGTTATCTTGCTTTGGGATCCAGATTTTGCTGTTTGGGAACACAGTCATGTTACAGAGAGTTCAGGGTTCAAGTCCCCCTGCAATCAATAATTTTATCCCTTAAAACTCATCTTTGATCCCCAAAGTGACATTTTTCCTCGCTCCTTAAAATAGCTTGAACGTAACTCTACACCCTTGCCTCATTTAATATACGCGGTTCTGTGAATATACAAAACAGCCCCGCCTCCACTCACTCGCACGAGCTCAGAAATCCACTAGTTGACGATCACACGTTGATCTGATTGGTTTCAAGTTAGTTTGTGACGTCAGAAACACCAGCGATTGGTTCAGTTTTAAGCAGAAATACTCAGCAATGCTGTCGACTTATGAATTTACACATGGTTTGTCTCAAAGCAAATTAAAAACACCACATAAACATATAAACAACATTAAAAACTCAATCTGTATGATAATTAATAGCCAGCACAAAATTCATGATTGTGACAGGCTCAGTGCTCAGGGAAAACACACGTCCAAAATAATCCATAACTAGGGTTGGGTATCGAGAATCGAGTATCGATTGGAACCGAGACTAATTTTTAGTTTTTCCCGGAATCGTTCAAAAGTTCAAATTTCAATTCCTAGTTTCGATATTCACAGTCCGCCGAGCTGAAGAAGAAACCGCTGAACAACACCAACGAAGAAGCGTCTACCGGAAGTGTTGGTATAACCGCGCGAGTCGAACATGAGTACCTTACGTCGGCGATCCAAAGTGTGGCTTCACTTTTCTAAAAATAACGAAATCTCGGCAAAATGCAAAATTTGTGACAAAAGGAGTATTTTTACAGAAGGAGTATTTCCTTCAGAAAGGCCGTTGGTTAGCAAGGTTAGCTAAACTTTTTTGACCCTGCCTCTTAAAAGAATCTGAATCGAGAATCGTTAGGAACCGGAATCGAAACAAGGAATCGGAATCGGAATCAGAATCGTTCAAATTCAAACGATACCCAACCCTATCCATAACATAATTTACATAACTCATTTTCAACATCACACAGGAAAGTTTTGGTGTCCTGCAGTACTGTTGCTTCTGGTGTGGACAGTAGGGTTGGAAACGGAGAAAATCTCACAACTGAATGACTTTCGTGGCACAATTTGTTTTTTGGGCACACATCGTTATGCCACAAGTTCTGCCCACGGACAGAAATGAGTGAATTAAAGCTAGTTTTTCAACTGAAATGTAGTGATGAACACTGAAAACGAGCACACAGCGTGAGTGATCTGACCTTCATCTCCATGAGCTGCATGACCTCGGGGAAGACCTCGATGCAGTTGGAGTGAGCCACCAGCGTGTGCATGCGCCTGCAGTTCAGGATGGTGGTAGGCACCGCCTTCAGCCTGTTCCCACTCAGGTCCACCTCCTCCAGCTCCTCCAGCTTGGCCATTTTACTGCACAGCAGACAATATTGATTTGCTGAATGTACTGAATATAATATACTGTACATACACACATACTGTATTCTATGAGACTGAATTTCAATGGGATGAGCTTAATGTGTGTGTGTGTGATATTCGGCATGCGTCACGCCGATTAAGCAGGTCATTGTAATTGAGATTTTTTTTTTTAAATGAGTAATCAAATTTAATCGAGCAAATAACAGTTTACACCTGTTATTTAATCCATCTACTTTGTCCATTTTCATCTATTTTGTCCGTTTACTCCTGTATTTAGCGCCGTTCACTTCCGACCCGATCAACCAAAACGCATCTTAATATCAGGAGTAAACAGGGCCATAGATGTGACCTTAGGCTATCAACAGTATTTTCAAGTGTGTGTGTATAGTAGCTTTAGTCTGGGAATAAATTTGGACGTCTTTATTATTCAATTATTGATATCTAAACACATGTTTGAGAGTGTCACCTGGCTGGGAAGGTCTGCAGGTGATTGTAGGCCATGTGCAGGATCCTCAGGTGTGTGTGTCCCGTCAGCTGAGGCACACATTTGTCCGTCAGGTGGTTGTTGGTCAGATAAAGCTCTTGTAAGATACTACTGCTCTCTTCTGACAGACTGGATGCTGGGAGATTCTCCAGCTTGTTGGCTGACGCATTCAGACACCGTAAACTGAAGACAAATCACGTGTTATTGACAGGGAGTTACGGACAGTCTCGCTCGAATGCAATACGTTCAAACGCTAACAATCAACTTCTGAAACACAAAAGCCCTTAGTAATGGCTTTTTCAAAGTTCAGAGTTTTTCTTTTTTTTACTGGTTTAGGGGGTGTTTACACGACACTGCTTTCAACTACATTTTGATAACGTTGTCATCTGTATGCGAAACATTTCACAAAGTACAAGGGAATTTTTTTTTTTTTTGGTACATCATTGCCGTGTAAAACTAGTGTCCACCAAAGCGTTTTTCCACACGCCTGGCATAGGTTTTCAATTATTTTCAATGGGAGCGCCGCATTTTTTAAACGCCATGAACGTAACGAGGCGCTGAGCGTTTTTTTCACACTGAAGCGCCGAGCGCTTTTTTTACTGGTCGCAGAGAGTTGAAAAATGTTCAACTTTGGATAAAACGCAGCGCTCATCACTGTCACTTTTTACCCAGCCGTCCAATCACAGTGGAGGAGGGGCGGGACTAATACCACACCGACCAACTGTCACAACATTCTCTCTGTACAACGACATCAACCAGCAGAGCTAACCGAACAAAATGGATGAAAAATACATTTTTAGTATGAAACAAATTATCTGCAAAATCAGTTTAGAGTAAACTGTGCTGCGGGTATTCTGTATCATAGCAACGAAACGTCTCAACGGAAAAATACGCTGCACTGCCAAAACGCTCTCAAGCACCCAAAGCACGGCATCTTCAGCAGAGCATCTGGCGTTTTCAGCTGGCTAAAAATGCTTTGGTGGACACACTGCCTTAGTTTGCAGTGCACACGGGACCAAACTAGATCCTCCCATTCATATAAGATTACAAAAAAAGATTAAAATTCATTAACTACAGTTCAAAAGTTTGGTATACGTTTAAGTTTTTTACAGTTTTTTTTTTAAAGAAATTAATGCTTTTATTCAGCAAGGATCCTTTAAATGGAACAAACCCGACAGTAAATACATTTATAATGTTACAAAACATTTCTATTGCAACTAAATGTTGTTGTATTCAACTTTTTGCTCATCAAAGGATCCTGTAAAATATGTATCACCATTTACATAAAAATATTAAAGGGTTAGTTCACCCAAAAATGAAAATTAAGTCATTAATTACTCACCCCCATGCTGTTCCAACCCCGTAAGACCTTCGTTCATCTTCGGAACACAAATAAAGATATTTTTGATTGAATCTGAGAGCTGGATCAGTCCTATATAGACTGCCTAAGGGACTGGCTCTTGACGGCCCATAAAGTCATTAAAGAAAAGGTTTAAATATTCCATGTGCCTACAGCGGCTCAATTATAAGTTTATCAAGCGACGAGAATACTTTTTGTGCGAAAAAAACATAAATAACGGCTTTATTCCACTATTCCATTACTTCCTTATTGGCGCATGCGCGAGAACTGAGACGAGGACGTTCTCCTTCAACTTGTTACCGGCTGCTCACGGCTTAGGAGTTTTACCGCCACCTACCGTATAAGATGATGTGCTGATATAGCTGGAAGCGCAAAACTTTCTGTTTACAAGCAGAGGAAGATGCGCGCTGTACATACGCTTTTCAATTAGTGTATTTTCCGCACTATAAGGTGCACTTAAAAGCCTTTAATCTTCTCAAAAAAACGACAGTGTGCCTTATCATTACCTTATACGGTAGGTGGCGGTAATACTCCTAAGCGGTGAGTAGCCGGTAAAAAGAAGTAGTCAAAGGAGAACCGAGGAGAATGTCCTCCTCTCAGTTCTCGCGCATGCGCCCATAAGGAAGTAATGGAATAGTCGAATTAAGTCGTTATTTATGTTTTTTTCGCACAAAAAGTATTCTCGTCGCTTGATAAACTTATAATTGAGCCGCTGTAGGCACATGGAATATTTAAACCTTTTCTTTAATGACTTTATGGGCCGTCAAGAGCCAGTCCCTTAGGCAGTCTATATAGGACTGATCCAGCTCTCAGATTCAATCAAAAATATCTTTATTTGTGTTCCGAAGATGAACGAAGGTCTTACGGGGTTGGTACAGCATGGGGGTGAGTAATTAATGACTTAATTTTCATTTTTGGGTGAACTAACCCTTTAAGCATTATTGGTTTTCAACATGGATGATAATAAGAGTGATTTCTGAAGGATCATGTGACTGAAGAGTGTGTTGGTGTTTCACCTGTCTGATTTCAGGAAGAGATTACATGGAAGCTCGATGAGATGATTGTGCTGCACATCCATCACCTCCACGACAGGGCGCTCCACTCGCTCCGGCAAACGCTTCAACTGGTTATGACCGGCCAGGATCTTCCTCAAACTGCCACTGCACAGCAACCTGATGGTGGAGATTACAGGGAGGTCAGTGTGGCAGTGCAGAAGCTCACATCAAACACACACACACACACACACGTTGTGTTTTCATGTTTTATGGGGACTTTCCACAGACAACATCAACATTGGCTTAGCTTTTCAGAACTGAGGGATTTGAAATGTTGTAAAAACGATGCAGAGATGACATTTTTATTACTCAACAGGTGAGTAATGTCTTTTATTCAACAGATAAATTGCCATATGTAGCTATGAGTCCACCCCCCCCCCGAGATTACTGTTATAAACATGAGCCTAGTCTGAAAGGCAAAGGGGGAGGTTTTACTGTAATTTATAGTAATATCTTCAGTATTACTTGGAGCGAGGTCTAGTTTCAAGTATACTTCTTTTGACGTGTTAGTGCTTAATGAAACATTATCTAGTGTAAGTGATAAATCCTGTTTGACATTTTTGCTGGCTACTGTTTACAGGCCACCAGGGCACCATACAGACTTTATCAAAGAATTTGCTGACTTTCTATCAGTTAGTACTGGCTGCAGATAAAGTCCTGTTGGTGATTTTAATATCCATGTAAATAATGAAAAAGAGGCATTGGGATTGGCATTTACAGACATTCTAAACTCTATAAGAGTTAAACTTGATTATTGCGTAGGCAACACGCGTCAGGAGGACTCACTCATTGTTTTAATCATACTTAATATCCAATATTGTCACATGGAATCAATGAAATTCTGCAGCAGAGCGATGACATCTCAGATCATTATCCAGTCTAGTGTAAACTCCATTTAGCCTAGGCTTCAGAACAAACTCCCCGTTACAAATATGTTATCACTTCTGCCACTAAAGATTGCTTTATAATTGCTTTATGCTCTTCGGCATACCAGATAGCTTAGAAGAACTCGATGTTGAAACAGAAAATATTGACTCTCTCTTTTTCAGAACTTTAGACAGTTGCTTCTTTGTGCTGAATATTGAAGAAAATAGTCTGACGTCATGGTATAACAAAATAAATAAATAAATAAAATTAGAAAAAATGAAGTATTTCGCATTTTGTGGAAGGAAAGTGTTATTGCATACAGAAAGGCCTTAAAAACTGCAAGATCTGCTTACTTTTCAACTCTCTTAGAAGAGATCAAACACAAGTCTAGGTAGTTATTTGATACAGTGGCTAGATTAACGAGAAATAAAGATTCAACTTCAGACATTTCCTAACTGTAATGACTTTACGAATTTCTTTACTTGCAGTCTACAACAGTATCGCATCAGACAGTGCTTTGTAGTGTCCCTACTATTCACTCAATTAATTAATAGTTCTCAATAGTAACAACATTTCTAAACTCGTTAAATCATCAAAATCAACAACATGTATGTTCTACCGACTAAGCTATTGAAATAAGTACTTCCAGAAGTTATACATCCGCTTCTTAATATCATTAATTCATCATTTTCATTAGGATATGTACCAAAAACTTTTAAGCTGGCTGTTATTAAACTTCTTATTAAAAAAATGTAACTTGATCCTAAAGAATTAGTCAATAACAGACCGATCTCGAATCTACCTTTTCTGTCAAAAATACAAAATAAAGGCAGTGTCCTCGTATCTATGTTTCTTTTTAAAAAGAAATTATATCTGCAAGGATTTCTAGTCAGGATTTAGACCGTACCATAGTCCTGAGACAGCTCTCATTAGTTACAAATAATTTGCTCTTATCATCAGATTGTGGTTTCATCCGATCTCCTCTCTATTAGTGTTACTTGATCTTAGTTCTGCATTTGATACTATCGACCACAACATTCTTTTGAATACACTTGAAAATTGAATTGGCATTAGTGGAATTGCATTAGCATGGTTCAAATCATACTTGTCTAACCGTTATCGGTTTATAGCAGTAAATAAAGATGTCTTATCGATCATAAGTTCAGTATGGCGTACCACAAGGCTCAGTACTAGGACCGCTGCTGTTTAATCTGTACATGCTGAGATATCATTAGGAAGCATGGCATTAGTTTTTCCTGTTATGCTGATGATACTAAACTCAATATTTCTTTTCACCCTGACAAAGCATACAAATTCACTAAATTAACGGAATGCATAGTTAACATAAAAATGTCCTACTAAATTCTGAAAAACCCAGTGATTTTAATTATTGAACAAAAAAAACCAAAACACACATAATAAACTAGAATACTGTCTAACAATTGATGGCTGCTCTGTCAAGTGTTTGTCGTCAGGAACCTGGGTTTGCTCTTTGATACCAATCTTTCATTTGAAAGACATATTTACAATCTGTAAAACCACACTTTTCCATCTTAAAAAATTATCTAAATTACGACATATGCTCTCAATGATAAATGCCAGAAAGTTAGTTCAAGCGTCCAAGGCTAGATTATTGTGATGGGACCACTTATGGGTGGTTGCCCTGCACACATAATAAACAAACTCCAGCTGGTCCAAAACGCAGCAGCTGGAGTTCTCACCAGAACCAGGAAGTATGACCATATTAGCCAGGTTCTGTCACACAGACACACTTTGTCAGTTTAAATCTAGACTAGAAACACATCCCTTTAACCTAGCATACACATAACACATGATCAATTTCTATTATTTTAACAAGTTAAATGATTGTTAGGCTGCATAAATTAGGTCAACCGGAACCAGGAACACTTCCTATAAAACCCAATGTACTTGTTACATTGTAAGAAGAATGGCATCCACAATAATATTAGTCTCTCTGTCTCGTCCTCATCCCGAGGTTACCGTAGTCAGCCGGATCCGGTCCATATCCAGATCAGATGGTGGACCTGCACCAAGACACGACCAAAACGCAGCCCTGAATGTCAGCAGAGACCGTGTCTACTAGACAATCCCCCTTTGGTCGCCACGACACCCATCGGCACAGATCCTCAGCAAAGACCACGAGAACCAGACAGGTCCTCCGCACAGACCCTATGGCCAGCTTTGGCTCCATACCGGCGTGATGATTCGATCTTCAAGCAAAAGGAACTGGATGAATATTTAAATCCAGGACAAATGCTCATTCTCTCTCTCTGGTCTTGCAGCCAGCACTGCAGTAGCAGCTTTGCTATTTCTACAGTCCCCTTTTTCTTTTATAACACGAAAAACTTTATTTTTGATTGGCAGGCTTCACTCTTTGTGTCCTTTATGTTGCTTCCCTAGAGCCAGGTTTGTAACACTACTGATCCCTATCTGAATTCTGACTTCTGATGCTGCCAGAATCATAAAATCACACCGTGTTTGTTCGTTGGCCAGGGGAGAACTGCCTCTGGCTTGCTTAGTTGGGACACTTAATATTCAACAATATTATTGACACTATTATATGAGAACCGAACTGACACGGCTGTATGAGAACTGAACAGAACAATGGCAATTTTTCTTCCAGAACTGCTTTATAGATGAAATGAACTAATTTAATAATTTATGATCTTTACAACGGAACTGAATCAACACTAAACTAACTTCAGCTGAACAATAACGAAAATAAGACATGTACTTGTAATTTTTTCAGTTTTTTCCCACACTCAATGACTCATGAAGTCTACTACAAGTTTAATAAACTAGTGTTTTCTGAGTCAGTGTTGGTGGCAAAGATGAAAATGACGATGCTGACTCGTCATCTCTGCAGTATAGTAAACGCTCGCACGCCTGTAGAGAGAAATGCATCTTTCATTTGGAGAGTATTTGTTTTCGAATTGGTCAGTTTAAAGTAGACGTTTCAAGCTTTCAGGCCTATTTCTCATGTCTGTGAGTCAAGTATCCTATACGCTGAGTTTCAGTTCATTTGTGACACGCTCCAGTTCTTCTTGCTGTCGAAGATGGAGCAACTTTCTGCTCCTAAGTTTATTCCATCCACTGTCAAACGCTTAATCAGATTTGTAGTTTCCGATCATGTATCGTGCTGTTGGCATCGAGCCTGGTGAAATGTAGCCACACTTTTGATCTTTTCCACTTCTTTTATGGGGGTTGGGACGCGTACACACTACAGCATCACGTGTGAGCCACGTCTCTGTGGGCAACCGCATAAACCAGTGTTTTTCCATGATCCCTCGCCACTCATTGGCTCACTAACATTGATGAGATTACCCCTTAGTCATCAAAATTTGGTACCAAACAACAAGACTTTTTTTTGATACTCTATGGTACTAAGGCAATTGGGTTGGTGTCTAAAAAGTTGTCCTACCGAGCATTTTCTGCTTTGCGGAAATCATAGGGCCCTACATTTTGATTAAAATTCTTTCCCTTAAAGTTGTTAAATTGTCATTGATTATTGGCATCAATGTTAGTGTTTGCAAAATGCCGATCTGTTGCTACGGCAATGACTATGTTAATCATCAGGGGTCCATGAGTGACTGAAATGTGGCTGAACACACAAACCACTGCAGTTTCACTCAGACACTCACCACGGAGGAAGTTCAGCGATGTTGTTGTGACTGATGTCTAGAACCTCCAGTTTCTTGCTGTCACTCAACCAATCGGGCAGAGACGTCATACAGTTCCTGTAAGACAGTGAACGCACACAGCTGATGACACATGAAAGGAAACTTCATGTCACTATGTGGGTTTGACCAGATAGTAACAAAGACACAAGGGAGAGAGATCAAACCCACCTGGAGATGTCCACGTACGTGAGGTTAGAGGCCACAGGACTCACGTCTAACTCTTGCAGCTCTGTGGAACAGATGTCGTATGGCATCAAGCGAACGAATGGATGTTGTGTGTTAAAGGGATGGTACACCCAAAAATTAAAATTAGCCCTTGATGTACTCACCCTCAAGTCATCATTGGTTTATATGACATTCTTCTTTCAGATGAATACAATCGGAGTAATATAAAAATGCTTTATAATGGCAGTAAATTGCTGTTTCTGTTTTGAAGTCCATAAAAGTGCATCTATCCACAATAAAAGTGCATCTATCCATCATAAAAGTGCATCTCTCCATGATAAAAGTGCATCTATCCATCATAAAAGTTAATCTACTCATGATAAAAGTGCATCTATCCATCATAAAAGTTAATCTACTCATGATAAAAGTGCATCTATCCATGATAAAAGTGCAGCTCTCTATGATAAAAGTGCATCTCTCCATGATAAAAGTCCATCTATCCATCATAAAAGTTAATCTACTCATGATAAAAGTGCATCTATCCATGATAAAAGTCCAGCTCTCTATGATAAAAGTGCATCTCTCCATGATAAAAGTGCATCTATCCATCATAAAAGTTAATCTACTCATGATAAAAGTGCATCTATCCATCATAAAAGTTAATCTACTCATGATAAAAGTGCATCTATCCATGATAAAAGTGCAGCTCTCTATGATAAAAGTGCATCTCTCCATGATAAAAGTCCATCTATCCATCATAAAAGTTAATCTACTCATGATAAAAGTGCATCTATCCATCATAAAAGTTAATCTACTCATGATAAAAGTGCATCTATCCATCATAAAAGTGCAGCTCTCTATGATAAAAGTGCATCTCTCCATGATAAAAGTGCATCTATCCATCATAAAAGTTAATCTACTCATGATAAAAGTGCATCTATCCATCATAAAAGTTAATCTACTCATGATAAAAGTGCATCTATCCATGATAAAAGTGCATCTATCCATCATAAAAGTTAATCTACTCATGATAAAAGTGCATCTATCCATCATAAAAGTTAATCTACTCATGATAAAAGTGCATCTATCCATGATAAAAGTCCAGCTCTCTATGATAAAAGTGCATCTCTCCATGATAAAAGTGCATCTATCCATCATAAAAGTTAATCTACTCATGATAAAAGTGCATCTATCCATCATAAAAGTTAATCTACTCATGATAAAAGTGCATCTCTCCATGATAAAAGTGCATCTATCCATCATAAAAGTTAATCTACTCATGATAAAAGTGCATCTATCCATCATAAAAGTTAATCTACTCATGATAAAAGTGCATCTATCCATGATAAAAGTGCATCTATCCATGATAAAAGTGCAGCTCTCTATGATAAAAGTGCATCTATCCATGATAAAAGTCCAGCTCTCTATGATAAAAGTGCATCTCTCCATGATAAAAGTGCATCTCTCCATGATAAAAGTTAATCTACTCATGATAAAAGTGCATCTATCCATCATAAAAGTTAATCTACTCATGATAAAAGTGCATCTCTCCATGATAAAAGTCCATCTATCCATCATAAAAGTTAATCTACTCATGATAAAAGTGCATCTATCCATCATAAAAGTTAATCTACTCATGATAAAAGTGCATCTATCCATCATAAAAGTGCAGCTCTCTATGATAAAAGTGCATCTCTCCATGATAAAAGTGCATCTATCCATCATAAAAGTTAATCTACTCATGATAAAAGTGCATCTATCCATCATAAAAGTTAATCTACTCATGATAAAAGTGCATCTATCCATGATAAAAGTGCATCTATCCATCATAAAAGTTAATCTACTCATGATAAAAGTGCATCTATCCATCATAAAAGTTAATCTACTCATGATAAAAGTGCATCTATCCATGATAAAAGTCCAGCTCTCTATGATAAAAGTGCATCTCTCCATGATAAAAGTGCATCTATCCATCATAAAAGTTAATCTACTCATGATAAAAGTGCATCTATCCATCATAAAAGTTAATCTACTCATGATAAAAGTGCATCTATCCATGATAAAAGTGCAGCTCTCTATGATAAAAGTGCATCTCTCCATGATAAAAGTCCATCTATCCATCATAAAAGTTAATCTACTCATGATAAAAGTGCATCTATCCATCATAAAAGTTAATCTACTCATGATAAAAGTGCATCTATCCATCATAAAAGTGCAGCTCTCTATAATAAAAGTGCATCTCTCCATGATAAAAGTGCATCTATCCATCATAAAAGTTAATCTACTCATGATAAAAGTGCATCTATCCATGATAAAAGTGCAGCTCTCTATGATAAAAGTGCATCTCTCCATGATAAAAGTCCATCTATCCATCATAAAAGTTAATCTACTCATGATAAAAGTGCATCTATCCATCATAAAAGTTAATCTACTCATGATAAAAGTGCATCTATCCATCATAAAAGTGCAGCTCTCTATGATAAAAGTGCATCTCTCCATGATAAAAGTGCATCTATCCATCATAAAAGTTAATCTACTCATGATAAAAGTGCATCTATCCATCATAAAAGTTAATCTACTCATGATAAAAGTGCATCTATCCATGATAAAAGTGCATCTATCCATGATAAAAGTTAATCTACTCATGATAAAAGTGCATCTATCCATGATAAAAGTTAATCTACTCATGATAAAAGTGCATCTATCCATGATAAAAGTCCAGCTCTCTATGATAAAAGTGCATCTCTCCATGATAAAAGTGCATCTATCCATCATAAAAGTTAATCTACTCATGATAAAAGTGCATCTATCCATCATAAAAGTTAATCTACTCATGATAAAAGTGCATCTATCCATGATAAAAGTGCAGCTCTCTATGATAAAAGTGCATCTCTCCATGATAAAAGTCCATCTATCCATCATAAAAGTTAATCTACTCATGATAAAAGTGCATCTATCCATCATAAAAGTTAATCTACTCATGATAAAAGTGCATCTATCCATCATAAAAGTGCAGCTCTCTATAATAAAAGTGCATCTCTCCATGATAAAAGTGCATCTATCCATCATAAAAGTTAATCTACTCATGATAAAAGTGCATCTATCCATGATAAAAGTGCATCTATCCATCATAAAAGTTAATCTACTCATGATAAAAGTGCATCTATCCATGATAAAAGTTAATCTACTCATGATAAAAGTGCATCTATCCATGATAAAAGTCCAGCTCTCTATGATAAAAGTGCATCTCTCCATGATAAAAGTGCATCTATCCATCATAAAAGTTAATCTACTCATGATAAAAGTGCATCTATCCATCATAAAAGTTAATCTACTCATGATAAAAGTGCATCTATCCATGATAAAAGTGCAGCTCTCTATGATAAAAGTGCATCTCTCCATGATAAAAGTCCATCTATCCATCATAAAAGTTAATCTACTCATGATAAAAGTGCATCTATCCATCATAAAAGTTAATCTACTCATGATAAAAGTGCATCTATCCATCATAAAAGTGCAGCTCTCTATAATAAAAGTGCATCTCTCCATGATAAAAGTGCATCTATCCATCATAAAAGTTAATCTACTCATGATAAAAGTGCATCTATCCATGATAAAAGTGCATCTATCCATCATAAAAGTTAATCTACTCATGATAAAAGTGCATCTATCCATCATAAAAGTTAATCTACTCATGATAAAAGTGCATCTATCCATGATAAAAGTGCAGCTCTCTATGATAAAAGTGCATCTCTCCATGATAAAAGTCCATCTATCCATCATAAAAGTTAATCTACTCATGATAAAAGTGCATCTATCCATCATAAAAGTTAATCTACTCATGATAAAAGTGCATCTATCCATCATAAAAGTTAATCTACTCATGATAAAAGTGCATCTCTCCATGATAAAAGTGCATCTATCCATCATAAAAGTGCAGCTCTCTATGATAAAAGTGCATCTATCCATCATAAAAGTTAATCTACTCATGATAAAAGTGCATCTATCCATCATAAAAGTGCATCTATCAATGATAAAATTTTAAAATGCATCCATCCATCATAAAAGTGCATCAAAAGGCCTTTATTAAGTTCCTTATAGAGTTTGTTTATGATGGACGGATGCACTTTTATGGACTTCAAAAACGGAACCAGCAATTCACTGCCATTCTCAAGCTTGGAAGAGCCAGGACATTTATTAATACAACTCTGATTGTATTCATCATAAACACCAGAAGAATGTCATAAACACCTAGGATGACTTGAGGATGAGTAAATCATGGGCTAATTGTCATTTTGGGTGAACTATCCCTTTAATGTGATGTAGAAAGGTGTGTGCGCTACCGTTGTTGGAGGCGTAGACAGCCTTGAGAGTGCAGCCACGCAGACGCAGACGAGCAAGACGGTTCCTCTGACAGTGCAGGACTTCCAGCCGCGGGAACACGGACACGTCCAGCTCAGACAGACGGTTATCGCGAACATCCAGCTGCGTCACGTGGCGCAGAAACTCCGGCTCATCCGGCACGACGCTGGAGATCTGGTTCAGACTGAGGAGACGGAGAAATTCACCAAAGCTATTGTAAATACATTACCGACACTAAAAATGTGCAAAAGTTGGCTGAAATATCTGTAGTACACAATCTACTACATGATTTCTCTCCTCTGATTGATAGTTGCTACTGTTTTAGCAAGTAAAAGGCATTTCAGAATAATTGTAAAATTGTCCACTTTTAGCTTGTGGTTCACGTGTCTTTTTGCTGTAAAACCTTAAGAACTTTTATATTGTTAGTAATATTTTAAGATTATTACTGACTGGACTGAAACAACTTAGCTTTACTTGATTATCTGTACATTATCTTTCAAACAAATCATGTTAAAATGTGAGTTCAAATATGTTCCATCAGCCTTCTGAGAAAGGGTTATTTGTTCATCTCTCATTCATCATTGTATTGCATTATACGTTTTAAAACTACAGAGCTTTGATCATCAAACCAAGTATTAAATATCATCTTATTAAGACATATTATTGACAGATATAGAGTGAAGACTGCTGTCTGATGTGTAGGGTTGGGTATCGAGAATCGAGTACCGATTGGAACTTTTCGTTTTTCCCAGAATCGTTCAAAAGTGAAAATTTCGATTCATAGTTTCGATATTCACAGTCCGCCGAGCGGAAGAAGAAACCGCTGAACACCAACGAAGAAGCGTCTACCGGAAGTGTTGGCATAACCACGCGAGTCGAACATGAGTACATTACATCGGTGATCCAAAGTGTGGTTTCACTTTTCTAAAAATAACGAAATCTCGGCAAAATGCAAAATTTGCGACAAAAGGAGAATTTTTACAGAAGGAGTATTTCCTTGAGAAAGGCTGTTGGTTAGCAAGGTTAGCTAAACTTTTTTGACCCTGCCTCTTAAAAGAATCGGAATCGAGAATCGTTAGGAACCGGAATTGAAAGAAGGAATCGGAAAATCGAGAATCGTTAGGAACCGGAATCGAAACAAGGAATCGGAATCGAGAATCGTTAGGAACCGGAATCGAAACAAGGAATCGGAATCGTTCAAATTCAAACGATACCCAACCCTACTGATGTGTTGATTCACTCGTTCAAATAGCATATTTTTGCTCTAAACATAATTTATTTATGTTTTTTTCTCCTATAATATGAGCTCCATATTCTCACTATATCATACTATTTGAGCCATAAGAGCCTGGCGTAGCAAACATTATCCACAACAAAAGCTCCTATCCAAACCTTTTTGTTTCCTATTTTATATTTTTTCTAAAGGTTCATTGAACTGTTACTTTAAAAACTAGATTTTTCTGACTTCATATTTCAGGCTTTATGTGGTTAACATTAGATAATCCATTAGCTAACATGAAGTAAAAATGAGCAATGATTTTCAGCATTTAATGATTTTTGCTAATGCAGGTAAATTTACAAATGGGCATCACACACTGTCAAAACAAGCTCACGCAGAAAAACGGGCCTTGTTGCCAGGAGACCAATGAAAAATGAAAACAACGTGTTCTGAAATGGGCTCAAAATATCAAACATGTTTGATTTCATCCGATTGAATGGAATCTCAGTCTGAACCTAATAATAGAGTCTCTGTGCTCATCACACACTACGGGGTTTTCTGTAAAATCTGTCAACACTGACTGCCAAATATAAGCAGACTGATTCTGACTAGCACTGATTCGTCCAAACTGCATATCAGGGCAACAAATCTGGGTAAAAGTGCTGTAGTGTATTCAAGCTTGTGATTACAATACAGCCCATTGTTTATTTCATGTTAATTCGAAGAGCATTAAAGGGATAATTCACCCAAAAAATAAAATGTTCTCTCCTTCAAGTTGTTCCAAACCTGTATGGTGTTTCTCTAGCCTGGGAAAACCCAGACAACTTCCGGCAAATTTAGATTTGCTCAGAGAAGCCCATTTCCAATCCGTCGAAATCGTGGCACCAATCAGCTTTACACGATGACGACAGCGCTGGGATTTTGAAGCAGATTTTGTAGCCTACATTACAAAGATGGACGCCGCCGTCGAACATCACTCGTTCGAATCAGCTATCGCGTCTGTTTTAAGCGATTTGAACGTTTCCCTTGTTGTTAAAAATCGAGCAAAGAACTACACTAGTTTCTCCGCTCCGCTCTGCATACGTCATCTCCTTCATCGCTCTGATTGGTTTTAGGTCTACCCGCAACGTCCGTTGGTGACGCCCCTCTGGAAATGATTTGTCTATGACGCTTTGCCAGACCAACTCAGTTACAACTAAGAATGGTCTGGTTTTAACCAGGCTAGAGTTTCTCTGTTCTCTTGAACACAAAAGAAGATGTTTGGAAGACAGTTGGCGGCACCCATTAACTTCCATAGTATGGGGGAAAAAAATGGCTACCATCAACTGTCATCTTAAAATATCATCTTTTGTGTTCAACAGAACATCATACAGGTTTGGAACAACTTGGGACAACATTTTCATTTCTGAGGTGAACTCTCACTCTAACTAATATTTTTAGTAGCCTAAACATTGAAATTAACAAAATAATAATATTATTGTTCATTATTAGATAATGTTCACAAATTACAGTTGTGTTATCAATATACTGTATCTCTGATGCATTAAAGTTGGAAAAGTAACAGTGATTTCAATTCACCGTAGATTTCACAGCCAAAAAAACGAACTCCAAACCTTGCAGGAACATTTGAACTATTACACATTAAATTCAACTCATACATTTAATAATTGAACACACTTGAGGTGGTGATGTTCCCCTGGTTCAGTGTGAAGTGTAGACTACTAATGCTCTGCTGTCACAGCTAGTGTGTGTGTGCTCACCGGAGGTCGACGTGTTTGAGCGTCAGCAGACGGAAGGCCTGTAGCGTCAGCACCGGCACTTTATTTCCAGCCATGCAGAGTCTCTCGACGGCGGGCAGCCGCTCCAGCACCGACGGCACCTGTGTGAACTCATTGAAGGACAGGCCCAGGTAGGCCAGCCTCTGCAGAGAGCCCAGCTCCAAGGGGAGAGCACACAGCAGGTTCCCGTCCAGAACAAACGTCTGCAGACTGACACAGACACGGACATGAGCAACGTCCACCACACAGGAATACGTTTTGAAGAACGTTTTGCCAAAAGTGTTTTGTTTTCTTGGTTACATGAATGATAAGGTTTTCATTTTGCATACATTATGAGATTTGAATGTTTTCTGAACCTTCTGAATCAAGTAGTGACATTTGAAAAAAATATTAGATGAACATCCAACTAAAGCGCTTCAGGATAAAACGATGCATACGTTTTTAGAGCTCACATTTTGAGAGCATTATTAATAACCAGATAACCTTGAACGGACATTCTATTAATGTTACTGGAAGAGCGAACGTATCCTGTTAGCTGGGTGTTACTGTGCAAAGCAAGGAGGTTAGCACAGTAAAACTCTGGAAACTTGGCACTGGATGAGCACGAGTGTGTCCAGCAGGGGGCAGCAGTGCAACGAGTGTCACATGACTGCCTGACTCCACATATCTACGGTAAGTTTGGCTTCTTTTCGATATACACACACAAACTTTCCCTCGGGGGAATCCGTGCTGTTTAACTTCGTGAAGGAGGAGGGAAGCTTATTTGGACAGACCATCGATCCGTCGATTTTGGCCGAGGGAATGAGTCTACTCAACATGTACACTTCAGGCAGATCCATAGACCACAGTGACGTCACAGCATGCCAACTTAATTTAGCCCCACCCTACACAACTTGAGTTATTTTGACATTTAATCACGTTTAATACTTATGAGCTGACTGTATTGTAATATAATTTTAGTTTTTTAATATTTTATATAAATAAATGAATATATTCATAATTAATATTCGTTTATATTTAATATTTTAACATCCCAAGCATACATTCTGGCCTACATAATGGTGCATAAAGCAAATTCATAAGGAAAAAAAAACTATAAATATTAAATCGGCTCCATTGCGGATTCTAAGTGATCAAGTAGTGATCACTCGTGCAAAGTAAGCAATGACGTAAATCCGAGACTTATATTTATAAGTTTGAGTAGTTTGTAAAAACTTTGTAAAACTGACATTAGAATTAATTTAGAAGGAATATCTAAAAGTAGAAACTCGAACGCAATTTGAAGAAAAAACAAACTATTTAAGATGTACAATGTTTTGTGATTTTTTCTTCTTTCTATATACACCTGACATAGTTCGCAATATATACTCTTGTTTGTACAATATGATTTGTTTTCATTAAAAAAATCTCAATAAAATAATAATAAAAAATGAATAAAATAAAAATGATTGTGACATTTTTCCTTGGTAAGCAAAACAGTCCACGTAAAATAACATTGTTCATAACATTGGACATTTTAAAATATGTAACATTTGACATTTTGCTTAGACTAAACTGCACTGATGAAACATCATGTGTTACATGGGGGGGAAATAGGTTACAGAAGTGCAAGCCAAAATTTAGACCGTGAGAGAATAATAGGTCAAGAATATGTCAAAGCGAACAGGGTGTCGCGATGCTACGTGCTACGATGGACGCTTCAAAACCATACAGCGTCATCATCCACCCATTCAAATGGGTGAGTTTCTATGATGCTTGCGTTTGCTCTAGACAGAGTGTTAGTCTACTCGATTGCTTACTCGAGACTCACAGCAACACAGCTAAACGTATATGTTGGACCTTTTGGTGAAGGTTGCAAGGTCGTTTGAAAATGTGCTTTATTTTTGTAATTCCTCAGAAACGACACGCACATCTGTGGCGGACACACTCACTTGGTCATTTTGCCCACGTCAGGATGGATGGAGGTCAGGTGGTTGCAGCTGAGGTTGACCTCCGTCAGCGTGCTAATGGAGCAGATGTGCAGCGGGAAGCTTCTCAGCTGGTTATTAGAGAGATTGAGACTCCGCAAACGGGAAAATCTGCAGGAGAAGAGAGGACATTTAGAGATATTAAAGGGATACTTCACCTCCGGAAAGAAGAAAGTGTATTTAAAATGGATCATTTATGTATTTATGTGAGGAAATGTGAAATTATTTTTTGAATTTAAAGCTTTCTAGACTGAGAAAAGCCAGAAAATATATTTTGGGCTTATGTGGATGAAAGACAACAACTCCCAGAATGCACTTGCTTCGCTGCACTAAGAGGCCACGCCTACCGGTGACAGAGCTCAGTAGTTAAACAACAAGTCTAGGCTACAAGTGAGTCTCCATGATGAGTCTGCCCGAATATGTGTTTCGAGATCACCCAAAATGTCCGGGATTCGGCTTTTGCGTTCTACAGTCGTCATTCATTATGTTTACTGTGACGAGCATGACGAGTGAGGGCTGCGGGAGAATGGCGCGAGGCTGTTGGCGTGATTACCGATGAGCGACACAGTAACACTTTATAATAACTGCACGCAATAATCATTAGTTAAGCATGAGTAAACAGTTAATACATCATTTATAAAACATTAATAGACATTAATATGCAGTAGGCTTGCCGCGATAGACGGTGTTGACGGTGTTACCGGTTTTAAGCCCCATCACCGGTGACATCACTTTCCCACCGTGACACCGCGATGTCTTGACTTTTTTTTTTTAAAGTATTCGTTTTTGCTAAAATATTTATTTGAATTAATTAAAAATAATCATTTTCAATTATTTAGTTCTGAAGAGAGCATTATAATTAAAAATGAACTGCGCAACGCGTGCCGTCACGTCACAGATCAGCAAGCATCAGGATTCCATTTAGCGCGTGTGGAGACGAGAACGAGTCAAATTACAGAAAAGTAAGATAATGGCGGAAGATTTGGTGTCAAAACGCAATGCAAAAGCGCCTGTTTGGCAATATTTTGGCCAATATATATTAATGTTAATAAATGCCAATTTATAGTGTTTTACTTTTTTTTAGAGTGCTGTCATTTATGTAGCCTGGCTAAGGTCCTTTTTAAAGTTTTTATTTTATATTCGTCTCTTTTTATTTGGTTTTATCTTATTTAAACTTTGTTGAATTTATTTAGGCCTATTTTGTTTTCTTATTCGTTAATAAACGTTTTATTTGTTTGGGCCCACAGTTTGCCGATTTTCACTTTTTTCAGCCTATGCATGGGGTTATTTTTATTCGTTCGTTATGCTAATAAAAGTTCTGTCTATATTTTATTCGTTTATTATTCTAATAAAAGTGCTGTCTAAATAAAAGTTTATTGTCAGCGAGTTTTTTTTTTTTTTTTTGTCCATTCCAGCAATTGACGCTGAATTGCAATTGGCGCTTATTTCGAAAGTGAAAGTATGTCATTTATGTAGGCTAAGGTCCGTTTTGAAGTTTTTATTTTATATTCGTCTCTTTTTAATTGGTTTTATCTCATTTAAACTTTGTGTAATTTATTTAGGCCTATTTTATTTTCTTATTCGTTAATAAACGTTTTATGGTTCATATTTGTTTGGGCCCACAGTTTGCCGATTTTCACTTTTTTCAGCCTATGCATGGGGTTATTTTTATTCGTTTGTTATGCTAATAAAAGTTCTGTCTATAAATAAAAGTTTTATTATCAGCGAGTTGTTGTTTTTTGTCCATTCAAGCAATTGACGCTTATTTCGAAAGTGAAAGTATAACGCGCACGCATTTAAAAGCTATTTAACCCCCCCGCCCTGCCCTCCACGGTGACACCGGGATTACCGGTGTTGTCGCACGTCGATTAACCGGTGGGAAATTTTCCTCACCGCGGCAACCCTAATATGCAGTTTATAAAAATAGCTATACATGCTTTTTTCTTGATTTATAAGCATATCTATAATGCGTTTAATGATTGTATTTTCATACTTTGTTAATGATCAATTAATAATTTCTAAATGAAGTATAACATTATTTGCAAACCAGTTGTTTAAGAGTTGTCAGTCATTTATAAGACCACTTGGAAAGTCTAAGTAAATGTAGTAAATACAGGTAGTTATAAAGCATTTATTAGTGGTCAGTTAACTATTTTTGTGAGCTAATCTAAAGTGAGGACTATTCATGCTTTGTAAAGCATTTATAAAGGCGATTTAAAGACTCGTCAATCTTCTAAACAGTAAAATGTAACAAACACAACGCAGTGATACAGAAGATAGAAATATTTAACAGCCTTTAAAAATGCTTTACAAGGCATGACTAGTCCTCACTTTAGATTAGGTCACAAAAATAGTCAACTGACCACTACTAAATGCTTTATAACTACCCAAATTAATCCTTAATTAAAGCATTAATACATGTTAATAAAGCATTTATTAACACATTAAGTAACCATCACTATGTCTGAATAATAAGATGTATGAATGTACATTTAAATAGTTTATTAATCATTTACTTACTCGCTCTAAGTAATCGTATGAACCACTGAAAACTCTTAAATAACTGGTTTATAAAAAATGCAATTCTTCATTTAGAAATGATAAATTGATCATTAATAAAGGATGAAAATACAATTATTAAACAAATTATAGATATGCTTTTAAATCAAAAAGAAAGCATTTGTAGCTGTATTTATGAACTGCTTATTAATGTCTATTAATGCTTTATGAATAATGAATTAATGGTTTACTCATGCTTAACTAATGATTATTAGCGTGTAGTTATTATAAAGTGTTACCAGCGACACCTGTGAGACGCACCAGTCTCGTATCTCTCAATGAGGAGCGGGAATTTTCTTAGCAATGTTAAAACGCACATCAACCGATCACTTGTTTAGCGTTCATGTAAACATATACAGATTCGGAATGAATTCAGTTAGATTGAAACAAAAGCTGTACATGTAAACAATGAATGACGACTGCAGAAAGCAAAAGCTGAATCCCGGACATCGACGGCCAGACATGTCTGGAAAAAGAGGATGGTAACCCCTATTACTTAGCTTTCTCCACAGAACAAGAGCCTGCTAGCTTAGCTTCCAAAAAAGATGTCTGACACTATTGTGTCCATTCTGTGAGCGAGATCCGTCTATGGGCGGGTTGAAAACATGCGGGACAGACCCTACTACTTACTGTAGTCTTTCGACAAAAAAATCCTCTGATGACAAAAAATGCCAATTTTTGGTCGTCATTTTGCATCAATGGTTTAACTTAATTTTAATAATTCCAAAAATTTCCAATCGATTGAATTAACAAAAAAAAAATTCCCAATTGATTGAATTTATAAAAATGTAACAATTTATTCAAATTGTAAAAATAATAATGGCCTATGAAATGGTTTTTAGGAATGTTCTATTTTCTGATTTAATACAAATGTATGTATGTATTACCAAAAAAGCTGGAATTCACCAAACTTCAGATGAATTCATCTTTAAAAATGTAATGAAATTAAAATGTGAAGAGTTTGAAGTGGGGGAAAGCTGATGTGTGAAACACACACTGACCTCTGGAGCTGCAGCAGCGTCTGGTCCGCAGGCAGAAAGTTGTGTTTGAGGTTGAGATGCGTCAGGTCTTGACTGTACAGCAGGTTGGGCGGCAGTTTCTCTAGACTACAGCAGGACAGATCCACCGAACTGATCCTCTGAGACACCATCTGACAGACAGACAGGCAGACACACACACACACAAGTCATTTATCAAGGTATCATCACAGCAAGATCAACAAGGAATTGTGCATCTATGGGTTTTTTCTTTCCCAGTTGTTTTCTGCAGGGTTATTACAGTTAACCGAAACTAGTCAATACAAACATGTTTTGTTGCTTGAAATAAAATAAAAAATTATTTAATTAATTAATCAAATTATTTCTGTTAGTTGCCAATACAGCATTTCCATCTGGACCAAATATTGATGCACCTCTTGATGGAAATAACACCAAAACACTTATTTACATCAAGAGGTGCATCAATATTTGGTCACAGAACGAGGAGGGAGCAGCAAGACGATGATGATGTACATGCGACACACCGAAGCAGTTACTTGGTTTATATTTATGGATCCATCTTGGCAGCAGACGCAAAGTTACCTTTTGATACAGCCTTTGTGTATACATAAATATCCTGAATCTCTGACCCATCGTCTTCTTCCTGGTCTAATTTTCTGTCGCTCTACATACGTCATCTGGTATCATTGAACCGATTGGCTGTGGGCTACATAGAGGCGCATTTGACAAACATTTGTAACACCCAATAATATGGCTCTGGGCATTCGTAAACCACGCCTCAAATACGAGAAAATGGACCACGTCACATTGTTAATGATAATTATGTTGTCGATGCAAGAGTCCAGCACTCTGTAGAGTCTCTCTCCTCCAGCGCGTCCCAAAGACTTTCAGTGAGTTTAAGATCTGGACTCAGAGGAGCAGATTCATGTGTGAAAATGATTCTTCATGCTCCTCTCAACCATTCTTTCACATTTTGAGCCTGACGAATCAGGACATAGACATCCTGGAATATGGGTTAGAATTATAGGGTTAGAAGAGCTGTTTCCAAACATATAACATGCTAAAAACACAATAATCACTGAAGTAATGATCCAGTCAATCATAGACTCTTAAGCATTTGCATATTTAAATCCCAACAGCGACTTTTTTTAGGCCTGGCAATGTATAACATCTCAATGATACTAAAATAACACTGTCTTCTGGTCCAGCAGGTGAACATGCTCACTTAGCAAAATAGCAGCACACTCTCCTCCACAACAAACTATCATGACTTCATAACCAGTATTCATTAATAACACAGCACACGCCGCTCATAACATGACAGGTTCACATTAACACAGCAGCCTGAAACCTCTTGTGAGGTTTTTCTAATCTGAGGGTCCCGGTGGGCAGGACGGATCTCACGGCACAAGGTTGTCTCTGGGAACGGCACAGTAAAATAGGCTGGCCAGGCTTGCCCTACTTGCGTTTGTTTAGGATGGTTTGTTCATAGTAAAGTATGCTAAAGTAGGACTCCCAACTAGGGCTGTTCACACTCTTTCTGTGATGGAGTGATGAGGTGTCATTTCCAGGGCAAATTTAGCTTAGATCAGAACAATGAGGAGCTCCAGAGTATCTGAACAGCTGTGTGAAGAGGTGAGAAGGTGTGTGTAAACGTGCTACAGAAGCACAGAGGTCTGAAGTCCACGAGCAGAAAACACACGCTGATTTACAGCAGGGGAACGAGTGCACTTCTGCCAGATCCAACCAGTTTATTTCTCATGCTTTACAGTGTGTTCAGGGCTGAAACCAACGCACATCAGTAGATAAATGTTAACGGCAACACAAAATGAGACTGGGCAAAGCTCACCGTACTGTGAGAACCGGGTCACATGGGTCACAACATAAATGTTTAACAAACATCCCGAGTCCAGGTGTGATTCAGACATACGTCAAGGGATAACGCTTGAAAGCTTAAAAAGAGGGTTGTGTTGCCAAACTTAATGTAATCTATGTGCGTAAATGAGCCCTGATATTTCAATCGTTCAGTCTTCAAGTACACATCATACGATTTTGTGCTTTGCTTCTGTTGTGTTCGGGACTACATTCCCCGTTCACACTGTTAACTGAATGCAGTTAATGCATTATTGCGCAGTCCCTCAGGATTTTTAACAGAAGCACCAAATATAAATCCTCTTATGTACATTATGCTTTATAACAAATGTCTGCAGAAGGTGTCAACATTTTAAATCTTTAAAACTTGGCCATTTGTTTACGAAAGAAATGCTACAACCACTGTCATTTCTTGAACAGGAATGTAAAAAGTTTAAACTTCTATTTTGAAATGTTTTACGTTACAAATCTGATGAAATGGTGTACATTGCGTTCCCAGATGACCGTTATAAGCAACCCAAACTCACAGCATATGCAGAGATGGAGCCAGAGACGCTCCACACATGTAAATAATAAAAAGCTCATGTTCATGTGAAGCAGCATTTACTGTGAACAGAGCCACTCTGAAACACATAACCTATATATATATATATATACACCTACATAACACACATTTATATATATATATACCTACATAAACTATATATATATATATATATATATATTAGGGCTGGGCAAAAATTAATTGCGATTAATCGCGTCCAAAATAAAAGTCTGTGTTTATATAATATATTTGTGTGTGCTGTATATAATTATTTTGTATATATAAATACACACACATGCATGTATATATTTAAGAAAATGTGTTATTCATATATAAAATATTTATATTTATATAATATAGATTATGTATTTATATATATATATATATAGAATTTAAGCACAAATAATTCTTAAATATATACATGCATGCATAGGTATTTATATATACAAAATAATTATATAGAGCACACACAAATATATTATGTAAACACAGACTTTTATTTTGTATGCGATTAATCGCAATTAATTTTTGCACAGCCCTAATATATATATTCAACCCCTATCGCAAAACAGATTTATTGGCGAAATTTTCAGGCTTTCAGCCGTTTGCAATGAACAAATCAAACAAAAGTAAATGAAATAGCTCAACACAACAAATGTTTCAAGTGGTTTCCCCAAATTCAACTGAAAATGCAACTTTTAATGACTTAAAATAATTCAACCCCTTCATGGCAAGCATTTTTAGTTCAAAGTAGAACACACTTTTGCTGTCACGACCTTCTGCAAACAAGATAACCAGACACCAGCTTCTAAAGGAATCTGCGCCCGTTCCTCTCAAGCAATGGCCTCCACTTCAGTAATATTCCTGGGATTGCGTGCTGCAACCGCCTTCTTCAAATCCCACCGGAGATTTTCTGTGGGGTTCGAGTCAGGCGACTGACGGCCACTGTAGAATCTTCCAGGACTTCTTCTGCAACTGAGCCTTGGTGCAATTTGAGGTATGCTGGGGATCAATGTCCTAATGGAAGGTTCACTGACGTCCAAGCTTCAGCTTCCTCACTGACGGCATGATGTTTTCTCCTAGGCTTTCCTGATACTTTAATGAATCATGCCTTCCACACACTGCAGTTTACCAGTGCCAAAGTGTTTAAAGCAGCCGCAGAGCACCACAGATCCACCACCATGCTTAACTGTAGACAGAGTGCTCATTTCATCGCTCCACAGGACAGAATCCCAAAACTTCTGTGGCTTATTCATATGATTTTGAGCAAATTGGAGCGGACTTTTCTTGTGCTTCTGGGTCAGTCGTGGTGTACGTCTTGGAGTTCTGGCATGGAAACCGCATGCATTTAGTAAGTGCCTTACTGTGCCAGCTGAAACCACAGTGCCTGGTGCCAGTAGAGCCCCTTTCACACAGCCTGTTGATCCCGGGAAATTGCCAGAGCGCTTTCTGTGTGAACGCAAACACGACCCGGGATTGATCATCGATGCCGGGTTGGGGACCTAGTAACATTGCCGGAATCAGTCCCAGAACGTGCGCTGTGTGAACAAAAGCCAGGACCAATGCCGTAAGGGGTGTGTCATAGTGATGACGCTCGTGTCATCGCGCGACTCTGTTGCTTTTAGAAGAAAGTTTGTGTTCGTCATCAACAAAGAAAGGACCAACAAATGTCTGCAAACTGGGAAGAAGCAGAGACCAGGAGCTCCTCACTATCCGCGCTGAAGCTGAGATCTTTCACCAGCTTTGTGGAACGTATGCGCGCGTACATGTTTTCGACGCGTCTCATCCTGTCGTCATGTGTCTTTACGGGATCTTTACGGGTTGTGTGTGAACGCACTCCCAGATCCCGGCAAATCACTGGCAGTGTGAATGAACCGAAATCAAACAATCCCGGGATAAATGCCGGGTCACATTATCCGTGTATTTTCCGGAATCTCTGTGTGAAAGGGGCTTAGGGGTGGGACAATATAACGATAGGGTGATGATATTACTCCATGCGATCCGAGAATCGATGCGCTGGCGCCAAATATCGATATTGTAATTAATAAAATAAGGCGCTCTAAATAGATTTCCCTGCTCCCAGTGTCGCTACTTTATGGCTACGTGAACATAAGTAGCCTAAGAAAAAGAGGTTTTTAAAGTGATGGCGGACAGCAGAGTGAGTAAAATAATAGATGCCCCAGCAGCCACGTTTAAGTAAAAAGTCTGGACGCACTCAACAAACATGTCTGTGATTGGTGATTGGATATATTAGGAATCCACTGATAGAAGCCTGCTTTCAAACAACCCGTGTGGATCTCGAGGAAGAGCGTTTTGGAAGTGCTGATCACTGTAAATAGAACTTCAAAAATATCTTGGAAAAAGGTTGAGAAATTGCACCATTGGATAATCAAACGTCACTGTTTTGTTTTTTTAGGTTTTTTTTTGGTCAAATATTTTAAATTTTTGAGAAAAGCTGCAGCAATTAGAAAAAAAGTCCCCAGTGAGACTGTCTGTCAACCTATAAATTAATATTATATTTCAACCTTTTTATACATTTTTTCACAGACCAAAAGCATTCAAACCCAAAGCCCTGAAGTCACTGATTTGGAAAAAAAGCAACGAAAGATACCACATTAAATCCATGATTCTTGGACATTTACCAATGATAGAAATATTCAGGACATGGTCTGGTCTGTATAAAAGTCTAATCATATGACTAAAGCGCAGTACTTACTTGCTTGAAAATACTGGCAAGTGAGGCAGCTCACAAGAGTTTGGATCAGCTATAGTGTGTCAGGTCTTATTATTTCTACAAGGTGGAAGGATAGAGGCGGTCACACACACCTTAGCAGCCTGTCGATGCCAGCGCAGGTGTTCAGTGAAGCTGTCGAAGCTGATATAGTAGGTCTGACTCTGAGGTCCCGCTGAGCTGAAGGCCAAACAGTGACTGTGTTTCTTCACCTCTTCCACCTGAACACAACACAAACACACAACTTACACATGAACGGGACACGTTCCCCATGCAGTGGGGTGAAAACACGTCATCTTCATCAGTGTCAGAGGTCTGTTTACATCAACAGCAGCAGTGATGCGTGACATGGCAGACAGCACTCTGTATTTAGTCTAGCGGTCTACAACATAAATGAACACTGACAGAGTACGAGGCTTTAAACGCATCTCTGTTTGTTTAGCACTTCATCAACTCTCAAAACCACCATAAAACTTTACAACTCACTAACCAATGTCCACTATGTCTGTCCTCTCTCTGAACTCTTGTTTTAAGTGTTGCTCGTCGTTGTTAAAGTAACCAGGAACTTGGGATAAATATAGCCTGGGGTTCAACACACACAGGCATTATAAAGTGTGAATGAACTCTGTGAAGTCACCTTAAACATCCCTTGCTTATTTTAATTAGATTTATACTGTACAAACTCCTAGATAAAACATTTAAATTGACTTACACCATGGTCTATGAGAACATTCATTTTAAGCCCTGCATACTGTCAAAATGCTGTAGAATATCAATCCTCTTTTTTTGACTACTCTTGTCCACTGCCCTTCAGGAGGCCAGACTGTAGGATCATTGGTTTGGGACTAGGGCTGCACGATTAATCGCAATGAATCCGCACGTGATTTGGTAAAGGCTGTGATTATTTTATGCACAGCTGATTGGTAGTCAACTCTGCTCCATCTGAACGCCAGAGGCCGACTCACACACACACACACGCCAAATATGCCCCTTCGGGAAAACACTATCGGCATCATCTCACAGAAAGAGCTCAACTGTGGTTATGAAGATCACATCCAAAATAAAAGTTTGTGTTTACATAATATATGTGGGTGTACTGTGTGTAATTATTTTGTGTGTGTGTATGTATGTATGTATATATATATATATATACAGACACATGCATGTATATTTAAGAAAAAAAATTATTTACATATAATATAAATTATATATAAATCTATATAAAGTATATACATGAAAATATTTCTTAAATATATACAAGCATGCGTGTGTATTTATATATATAAAATAATTATACACAGTGCACCCACATATATTATGTAAACACAAACTTTTATTTTGGATCCAATTAATCATTTGACAGCCCTACAGTTTATATAAAAACATGTTATTAAATGTTGGACAAGAGGTTCATAAATGCTTCTCATGTTCGGAAAGATGTTTGACGCGTGCAGCGAGGAGCAGCGCTTACAGAGCCGAACATCAATGACAAGCCGTGCATAATTTTTTTTTTTTTTTTTTTTTCAAAATCGTGATAAGCCAAATCGGTTTAAGTGCGATTACATGGAAATTGCAAGCAAGCCCTATTTGGGACAATCAGACTGGATTCAGTACCTTTCCTCCGATCAGTGGCAGGATGTGCATCTTGCCCGTATGGCTGGCCTTCACCGAGGAGACCATGAGACAGGTGCCACATAAAATCACCTGCCGTCGACTCCAGCGATTCACCGGAAGCTGCAGCTTTCCTTTCCGCACGTTATACGTCCCGGAGAGCTGGATGCGCTCGGAGCTCTCGATGCTGTGAGGTTTTCCTGCAAAACAGAGAAAGATGTGAGCCTGACTTCTCCACACAACATATCCAGTCCAGCTTCAGATGCACATTTCACACTGAAAGTCAGTTACTATCAGTGACAATTGCTAACAGTAATTTCTAGTAAAGGTCAGATTTAGGAAATATGGAGTGACGGTTAAGAGATGCTAGGTTAATACCTATATAAAGATGAAATACCACCATTTCAAAGTCCTTAAAAGAAAGACATGATTTTACTTTAGCTAGGACTCTGAGATGAAAAAAACTGGTTATGACTACCATACTAATCCGTTTCTCAATTTTAAGACCACTATCGGAAAACACACCAACATTCTTCACTAGTGGTTTCACACACAGGGAGCAAGCTTCTGAAGATTTAAACCTTCATTGAGGTGAAGAAGATTTAGGGACATCCATCCAAGCCTTTACATCCGCTAGACAAGCCAGCAGAGTATCAAAACCCATGCTATTTGATCCCAGAGGCAAATAGATTTGGGTATTGTCAGCGTAACAGTGAAATGAGACGCCACGTTTCTTAAAAATCGACTCCAGGGTAAGCATACGAGGAAAATAGAAACGGAGCAAGAAGCTTGAGGGACCCCACACATTAGGGAAGTAAATTCACCAATATTAACAGAGAACCTTCTACTATTGAAATAGGATTGAAACCATTTAGAAGCATTTCCCTGAACGCCCACCCAGTGCTCCACACGAGAGATGAGGGCAGAGTGGTCAATCGTATCAAAGCTTTTACCAGTGTTAAAGTGTTTGTGGAATGGGTTTTCCTAAAACCTGATTGGAACACTTCAAAAATCGTGCTTTTATTCAGAAATCTCAGTCGTTGGTAAAACACTATTCTCTCTAAAAATGTAAATATATAAAAGAAAGATTTGAGACTGGCCTAAATTTTGTCAGAACTGTCGGGTCTAAGTTTGGCTTTTTGAGAAGTGGATGGACATGGCATGCTTCACGTCGTAGCCGTTTCAAGGCAGCTGTTCATAAGCTTTTGAATGGTAGACCTCAAACATTTGTTTAAGAAACTGTGGGGGAAGAACGTCAGAAGGTTTGAGCTGGCCTACAATACCTTGTAAAGCAGGAAGAAAACTCAAGTACTCGGACGTGACTCATTAAAACGATGATCTGACTTTAAAATATATATTTTCTCATTGGTTATTGTGGCATTTTGCTTAGCTAGTCTGATTGGTTAGCATTAGTTTATTCACAGTTCAAATTCAATGCCTGATATTTTTGGCTGGGTTATTAGAGACGGTCAGATCATTGATGCATCATAATCTAGCAGTGTTATTTTTTTTTCTAGTCATATGTTCATGTTTTCATATCATATTTTTATTTTTCAACCTTACTTTCCATAACACCAGTCTTAAAATATTTTCATTATCTCCATGACAGAAACGGTCCATCCCAGAGTACTTGTTTTTTGAGACCCATCAATGCTCAAAATGAGAAATTAAGAGAAAGGGGGAAAAAAAGAGACCAAAATACCCATCCCTACAATTAAGCAGAAGCTAGAAGCTAGAACGAGCATAATCCAGCAGTCAGTACTACAGATACACAGTAAGTGTTGGAAAAGAGTATGAATAGAGTGGTTTAGACTGGGAACGACATTCACATGTGCAGATTCTTTAAATAATTCAGCAATGCTCCATATGGACTGAGTTTACATCCGCCGTAGAGATACAAATGTACAATATGTTATGCATGTTCTTGACTAACTCTTGCAACATCTCTGCTTTTGCCTCTGAGACAGAGCAAGCGAGATCTGACCCAAAAGCAGCAGTAGTACAGTATGTGGGTCAGGACCCCACGGTACTCCACATGGAGCGCTGAAGCCCACTTTACAGCACCACCACCATCAGCAAAGGTGTAACACCACATCCAGTCCCATCCACAGACAACAACACCTCAGATCTATAGAAGAACATCACACACTCACGTGTAGAATAGGGTAAGTGACAGTCTACAGGAATCAGCCTTATGTTGGTGAACACACAGTTACCACTGTATTCATGAAGGCTTCTATTGTTGTTGTTAAAAAATGAGCAGATACTTGATGATCAGATAATGATCTCACTCAAAAGCTTTATTTACATTTATCTCTAGTGACCAGAGAGACCTCACATGGATCTTAGGCATGATTTAGGTGTGTTGTGCTTCTTCCATGGGCAAGAGGAAACCACAGCCCTTCCTTCACGAGAGCTCATCTCTGACTGACATCCACCCTGAACTGAACTAGGGTTGTCACGCCACCAACATTTCAGCCGTCCGTCTCAATACTACTCAATTTTCAGTTCTCTGCAACAATTTTGGTACATAGCAAAAACGTATTATTTATCAAGCTTTAATATAACGACCAAATTTACTTTCTGGGCCGATAACATATAACATATCGGGCGATGCCGGTATATGGTTGCCGATAACCCATCCCTATTGTAAATAGAAAACCTTTGACGTGTTTGAAATTAGCGTCGATCAGCGCGTACCGGATTGACCCTTGGAGTCCCACAATTCATATTAATTTTCTGCATTTTTGACAGTGAATCATTCCATGCCACAGTAAACGGGACGTCCCACTAACTTGTCTCCCAGCCCTGTGGATAACTCCGAGAGTTTACACACCTCATCCTGTTTTGAGTGTGTGGGCAGATCCAGTGCTCTGGGTATCCGGCACAAAGCAGAAGAGGGTGTGTGTCCAGGCTATATTTGTCCACGTTCTGCTCCTGCACTCGAATGCACTGGGGGAACCGCCCATATGACATATCGGGACTAAAAACTCCTGAATAATTTCTTTCAGGAGTTTAAAAGGCTCGTGACCATGAGTAACACGTTCTGGAGAGCTTCAGCACACCATTACGCAACCTGACCGAAGCATCTTAGAGCCGATGCCTCCATACTGTTAGTCCTTTGGATGAGATTTTAGATATATCTGACTATGATTGCCAGAGGAAGTATTATTTAAACCAAACAGTATACAGCTTAAGTCATGAGATTCAGAATGCAAGTGAAACACAGTCAACAGTTTCACAGTTTGTCACTAAATGCGCAGAATAAAAAGACAAACACACGACTGAGCTCATACCAGTGGCATCAGATGAAAAGAGTTAACGTACAGCAAGTTCAAATTATGTCCTCCAATCTAACAATACCACCTGACAATATAAATTCAACTGATTCTCTTTTTAAAAGTGATCTAATATTTTCACTGAAAGATATTTATTTTTCTGACAGAAACTGTTGTTGAACTTTCTTCATTTTGCACTACAAATTTTTCAGTCTCAAGTACAACATTTCTCAACTTTACCTAAATTTGACATATTTCTTCCTGAATATTCCCAAACTGTAAAATGTCTTAAACTAATAAATAATAGAAATAACACATTCCTTAAGAACAGACTGATAATTCATTTGTACTTATGTGCATTGTATTTTAAAGGCAGTACTGTTTCTTCTTCACTGTAGACCTTTTACTAACTAGAAGCAACTGTGTTAGTTGTTTAGATAATGGTAAAAGTTAGTACAATCAGTTGATATGTAATTGCAAAGTTACTTAAAGTTAGTGGAATATCAAAAGAGGATTGTTCAAATAAAGTGAAACCAAAAATTAATATGAAAAAGAAATCTCTCGTACACTTGAACACAATTAAATTGATGTTGAAGGACAAACCTGCAGTTAAACATTAACCAACATTATGGAAATAACCTAGCAGACTAATATGCATACTGATAAACGAATGGACGAGATACATATAATGTAAAACTCAAAGCAACCTCTAAGCATTTGCTTCAAACCCATAAAAATTCATCAATACTCTTGTAAACCAGTCATACAGCAAAATTATTAGCTCATTTTTCTGACAGGATAGTCCACACCAAAATGAAAACCTTCAAAAACCTTCTTTTTTTTAAGAACAGAAAAGAAGAAATAAAAAATGTGCTGCTCACGCAGACAATGAATGGTGATCTTCTTCAAGGCAAACTTTAAAAAAGTATATAATATATAATATGCAACTCGTGTGTGTATTCCAAGTGTTCTGAAGGAATTTGGTGGATTGGGCGTTGTCATTCGTATGAGCGCACAGCCAGTTCACTGCGACCACAAGCACATCACTCAGAGAAATCAACACGAATATGATCATGACAGCAAACACGAGGCCTATAAAAGTCTATAAATATAGTAGTATAAATATCTAATAAATCTGTTCTCTGAAGTGAATGTCTGTTATGCAAGCAGAGTTATGTTATAAAGTTCAGTAATTCATCTTTAGAAAGTGACAGAATGACAGTTGAAATCTCGAACATCTTTGGTTTGCGCAACAAATCTCAAAGTGAATTCACATCCATTATAAATCATAAACATAAAAAAAATAATCTGATAAATGCTGTAACATCTAATAGGGAATGATATAGCCTACTGTAAATAAGCAAATAACTTTGTTCACTAATTAGGACTGGAACGATGCGTCAACCAAATCGATTACGTCGATCACGCACTGATTATGTTCATCACTAATCAAGTTTCACACGCATCAAAACTCTGGAGCAGATGCACTTAATACGGTTGCGTTCATAGTACAGTGTTTTATTTTTTACAAACGTGATCAGTATTCTATAACATTCAGTTCATTCTGGTTCTCGAATCCGATTGGCCGAGAGCCTTTTCCAGCTGTGCGATATTCCCCCAGGATCAGCACTGGAACCGCATGCCACATTTCTCACAGAGAACCACTGTAAACCACCATCATTTTACACATACTAGCCTACTGTCATTGTGACATGGAATGTAGAAGAGTCTCTTAGGCAAGAATGTAGTTTTAGACCTCAAATATGCGACTTATAGTGCATATTTGACCATTTGTTTTGACGTTTTCATAGATTGAGCTCCAGGCCGTCAGCAGCCGTTCACAATATCTATTGTTGTTTTTGTACAAGTGAAGAAATGATTGGCCAGCAGCACACCTTTTCCAAGACAAGTAAAAGCTTTAAAAAATATCACTGGGTATATTACTGGTGTGTTTTATATTGTACAATAAAATGTGAAAATATCTTGAGCTTGTGTTGTTCACCACAGACCTTATTTCAAGCATACAAAACCCATTTAAAAAGCCCATTGACTTCAGGTAGCGCTAAAATGCGTTTTGGCCTACAAAAACACATCATCCCTGGACCACTCCATTGAGCAAGCACTCAGTACTCAAACTGTATTTGTCCTATATATCATATTGGTTTTTTAGGGGTCCTGGAGTCCATGTGGCACTTTTGTGAGGTGATCCCTTAATAATAAAACATGAAACAAACGCTAATTTAAAGCAAGCATTGTCTGGTTTCAACTCATTCAAACTCAAGAGTCTAAGGACGTCCCGCCACCAGAGGACTAATGCACACTGATCCAGATGTTCAGAGCGACAGTGTCGTCTGTCCGAGGATTTACTGTCTAAGTAGAGTCAGATCTTCAGCAATAGGCTGCGACTTCAGTGCTTGCAACACGGATCCTAGTTTCATCAGCCACACTGCTGTAACTTTATATTATATGAAAAATATGAATTGCAATGTATTACTGAGAAATATGTGCAAAAAACGATTTATTATAAAACTATATCTAATATGTGATAATGATGTGTATTAGGTCCTATATGTTGTAACTCTCGGCCTGAACAGTGGCAGCAGAAATGAAAACACTAACACAGACCTACCACTGGATTGACAGGCTATTATTGAATGAAATTAGGAAATTTGTCATGGTTATGATGAAAGGTAGAGGATAAAGTTCAGTAATCTTAAGGAAGTGATTCTAAATGAAGTGCAGGCGTTCAATAAAATAACAAAGGATGCAGACAGAAATGTGCAAGACTGTGATCACTGCAACTCACATAACTCTCGAATTGAATGAACATTTAACCAGGTGAGCACTGTTTGGTTTTTGATTTGTTGTTTGATGGTGGCTAAATTGTTTCACACTGTGAAAATGATATAGGATGACGTGGAGAGTGCCGTATCGGTTAAAGGTCACATGACCGTTCCAGTAAATGCCGCTATATTCATATTACTGTGGCAAGATAAACAGGCTGTGTTCAGATAAGCAGCACTATCTTAAAAGGTGAATACACTTGACAAGTTATAACACGTTCTTGTTGTTCCTATAGTGTCAGCCCGGTGTCTGTTTTCCCGTATTTAGTAAAAGTCAACCAGTGTGTCTGATGTCTGAGAGAGCCACGTGATCTCATTAGTATTCTTGTGTATTTTTACGTAAAGTGTGGTTCTGCCACATGTACATACTTCCGTTTTTTATACACACTGAAACATACAATATTGACAGCACTAAAACATAAATTATTTACTTTTAGACTTACAAATATGTATGAATCTTTCGGAATTGGTCGCATTAATATTTTGATTTTATTGTATTAAACTGACCTTATGCACAGCTACACAAATTCCTGGACTTAAGCCAGCTCCTTGTTTCCCGTCTGCCATTATTGGCCGAACTTGATTAATTCAGGTGTGTCTGATTATTGTTGCCGTGTTCATCTGCTTCATCACAGAATGGCAAATACTCTTTACATACTGTTTTAACTTCAGAGATCTGTGTCAGTTGATGTGCGTTTTTAGGGCTGTGAAACGATTAATCGTGATTATCCAAAATAAAAGTTTGAGTCTACATAATATATGTGTGTACTGTGTATAATTATGTTGTATAAATACACACACATGCATGTAGTCACATCAAGTGACTAACTCATATTTAATGAATTTTAAATATGAATATTACATCAAATGAATGCATATTTCATTTCATTGTGTTTGCTTTTTTGAGCAAAAATCTAAACGCACATGGTTTGGAATCCAGACCTAAGGCTGTTCTCTTTTTAAAACCTTTCTAATTATACCTAATTTATGATTACTAAAATAAGTGATAGGGAAAAAGGCGCAAAAACAATTATGCTAAGGTTAAGCTTGAGGGATGTACGAGGACAGTCACAATTATAGTGCATTTATATTGATGACAGCCAGTGGCGTCAGATCCGCACACACACACACCGTGTCCTCTAGGGTTTCTCACCGACAGCTCAGCACAGTCACAGATGCTGCTGAATCTCCTGAAATCTCATCTGGATCCAGATGCTCAATACGGCAGTCACACACACACACCATCTGAGTCTCAACTGCAAAATGAACTAACACTTTAACCATTAAAAGAAACAATTCTGGCTTGATGGCAGTGTTGATGTGCAGGCTATTTTATTAAGTTATTATTAATTATTGTGGGTTTTATGATTTTTTTTGGTAGATTTTCCCCCTTTCTTAACAGTATACAGAAAAACAGAAAAGATAATGCACACTTTAAAAAGACATCACAATAAACATAAAGGTCTTTCAAAGTTGTTATAGTACACTCAAAGAAGTGAACTAGGAAGGTTGTGCACTTTACATAATATTTATATTTAGCTTACTTATAATAATTGTGTTTTTTTACTTGAAATGTTGTTTTTTTTCTATTGAGGTAATTATGTAATTATGTCTCAAACTTAACAGTACAAAATCCTAACGTGTTGTCTAAACACAAACCATTTATGTTAAGAAAAAAATTCTTACATCCAGACAGTGGCATATAGTGCGAGTCAACTGCCATTTTAACCGAACTTAATTTGATTGTGTTCAATCTGCTTAAATATATAAGTTAAGTTTACTTAATCCGTTTGTGTTTGCTTACATGATTGATTTGTGTTGCATCAACTGAAACTGGGCGGTGTTTATTAGTTCCCAGCATGCTTTGCATATGGTTGAATTAAGAAAGAATACATGTTAAAGTTTTATTTTATCTGTTTTTAAAAAGACTTGGTAGTGCGTAATTGTGTTTAATGTCAAACTACATTGCAATTATTGAACCAGTTAAATTACAGTGTGTTACCATTGTGGAGAAGAGTAAACCATTTGGTTAGGCTGAAGACTGATTCAGCAGTATTTACATCATATGCTTTGGCAGATGAAGCAAGTAAATCTTATTATGTTGCTTAAAAGTGCCATTGTTAGCTAATATATGACTATAGTTTAGAAATTGATTATGTGTGACTTTTTAAATAAATTATATAGCATTGGATGAATGAATATGAATTTGAATACCTGAATCATATAATCATATAAGCTGTGCCCAACTGTAGTAAATAATAGAGGTGTGCGATACCGCTAGATTTGGTATCGATCCGATACCAAGTAAATACAGGGCCAGTATCGCCGATACCGATACTTTTTAATAATTAAAGTCCCCGTGAACCGGAAGTTGCAAACGATTTTCCTCCAGTGCTTTGACGTATTTCCAAGTGAAACGGAATATTGAACAGAGGGCAGGGTTTTACTCTAGCGCTCCTCCTCTCGGTTTGAGGGGAGTGGTTAAGCGTTTCCTCACCCAAGCTGTGAAACCTACGTCATCAGAAAAAGAAACCGTTCCAGACCGGAAGTAACTTTTCAGATTTTGATTAAAGATTACCAAGGTAAAACTTTTTTTAATATATTTTTACTTGCACGGATTAATTGTTCACCACAAGACTAGTAATATGCGCTAACAAAGTAAAAAGGTTCAATTTTGATTTCACTGGGACTTTAAGGTGGATGCCTCTTCAACCTAAATCTAAATGAATTTTCATGACTTTTAATTTGTTTTTGTGATTTGCATTTTGGGTTATTAATCAGTTAAAATCAATACTACAAAAGCTTTTGTTCAGAAACAACTTTTGGTTACTTCTATTTTATTTAAACAAAGTTACAAAATTATTACTTCACAAATATAAAAAAATGTAAAAACAAATTATCTTTTCAAGTAGCATGTAAACAAAAAATGTTTCTCTTCTTTAGTGCACTTCTATTCAGGATTTTTTCTTAAATAAACAAAGTCACAAGTTCTCCATCTCTGATTGTGCTGCTGTAGACTAGAAATGCGCGGCCGCGCGCGCCTGACTGGTGGTAGTCCTGGAGCGCGCTAGCTAGTGGTGAGTCACGTGACGGTACAACACAGGAGAGGGGGACGAGAGCAGCACTAGGATTACAAAGAGCTTGCTCTGCTCTGTGACAGCAGCAGCATTTTGACAAACACGGTCAGGTCGCAAAATGAGAGAAACTGAAACTTAAGTATCGATATTTTCGCGTTGGTATCGATCAATACCGATACCAACGTTGGTATCGATATTATCGATATTAGTATCGATCTGCCCACCTCTATAAGTTGAATCAACCTTAATGAATTAAGTTGACCCAACATAAGTTCATTCAATTTGAATAACATAATTGCATAATGCTGAAATAAAGCAAGTTAATCATGAGGAAATCCTTTCCATGATTTTTTTATGTTCATTCAAAGAGTTCTTTTTTTGAGTGTAATAAAACTAAATAAAACATTGAGTAACAAAATGAGTAACAAAAAATCGTTCATATTAAAGTTAATTTGGATTTATGGGTTTATGGTGAAGTAAAGTTGTAAATATAAGGTGTAAGGAGTGTGTCTTCTTTACAGTTATAGAGAGAGCGAGTGAAATCACCTGGATGCTACACAAGAAACGGGTCAGAACAACCTAGAAGCTTTTTATGAGACACACTGTAAATGACAGTACTGTATTGACTCATGTAACACTGCAGCAGTTTCTGAAATGTAAAAGTGGCGTGTGAAGGCCAAGTATGACAACCCATACTCGGAAATTAGTGCACACATAGGAGAAGTGAACACACAAACACATACACACACTACAAACTGTAGCCTATATATAAAAAAAACTTGTGTGAGCAGAAAATGAGATGTGTGAGAGTGTTAAAGAGCAGGATGACACAGTGTGTGTTCATGACACACACACACACACACGTGCCTGAGTGGGTCAAGATGTTCGTCAGGAGACTAACAGTTACGTAACAGACAGAGCGGGTACATGTTGGTGAAGAGCGCGGCATAGAGATACTAATTAAACAAGAACTAGCTTTAAAGGAACACTCCGACTTTTTGGGACTTTAGCCTATTCACCTTACCCCCCAGAGTTAGATAAGTCCATACATACCTTTTTCATCTCCGTGCGTGCTATAAGTCTGTTTGACGCACCCACCGCTAGCCTAGCTTAGCACAAAGACTGGATGTGAATGGTTGCAGCTTTCATACTAATCCAAATGAGTGGCAAAACAACGCAAACGTTTTCCTATTTACATGTTGTGATTTGTATAGTCACAGAATGTACAAATAACAAAGTCAAATGAGACACAGACATCTTTTAACCGTATAAAACCTGGGAACTATTCTCTGAAGGCGAAGCACTGCTACTTTGACGGAGTAATAACCGCATCACCGGAGACACGCCGTGGTGAGGAGCGGAGAGTTCGCTCAGTGTTTGGGTAACAGAGTCAGCAATTTATAAAAGCGTAGTTTACAGTCATGGGTTTTCGCTCTATTGTAAATAGCTGCGACAGTAAACAGGGGAGGTAATACCATGTTTCAAAGAATTCCAACTAAAAACGCTGACTGGATGAAGAAATGGCTAACTTACTCTGGATATTTATCCAAACACACCTAAATAGATTATCAAGGGACATTATGTTTGCTCGGTACATTTCAATGAGGACGACTATTTTGAAAAAATGGAATTTGCCACACGGACCATAATGTGCTGAAGGATACGGCCATCCCATCGATAGCACAGACAGGACAAGTGGATCACCTGTGGCTGAGGTAAGTGTTTTTAGATGACCTATTGTAACAGTGCCATTAGCCAGAGCTAATGTAACGTTAGTGACACTATTACATGATTAGGGTATGAATATGTTTTTATCTTGATGCGGTGCGGACGCGCTTGGAAAAAAAACGAGCGCGTTCACCGCGTTGAACTTGCACCCTGCGCGCCTAGTAGCCTAAATTTGACATAACCATGGAAATAACGAACTTGAGCGTGCAAAAGGGTACGATAGGCTGTGAGTTCATTGTGCAAAAACAATTTGTGCTATTACTTTCCCCGTATTCTATCCTATAGTAATGTAATTATACTGTATATTATATACTGTTGAATACATTTGGTTCAGTTAATAAATTGCATTTAAAATATATTGATTCCTGTAATAATAATTATTTATTCATGTGATATTTATAAATCTGGGTGCGTTTTTGGTTGGAAATCAATGAAACATGGTACCTGGTCTCCCCTGTTTATTGTCACAGCTCATACAATAAAGCAAACACCCATGATAAACTATGCTTTTCTATCTAACGTTAGTTATTGCTGACTCTGTTACCCAAACACTGAGCGAACTCTCTGCTCCTCGTCACGGTGCGTCTCAGGTGATGGTTATCACTCTGCCCAAGTAGCAGTGCTTCGCCTTCAGAATTATTTATACAGTTTAAAGATGTCTGTGTCTCATATGGCCTTGATATTTGCACATTCTGTGACTATACAAATCACAACATGTAAATAGGAAAACGTTTGCGTTATTTTGTCACTCATTTGGATTAGTATGAAAGCTGCAACCATTCACATCCAGTCTTTGTGCTAAGCTAGGCTAGCGGTGGGTGCGTCAAACAGACTTATAGCACGCACGGAGATGAAAAAGGTATGTATGGACTTATCTAACTCTGGGGGGTAAGGTGAATAGGCTAAAGTCCCAAAAAGTCGGAGTGTTCCTTTAAAACATTTGTCAAGACAAATGATGGCAAAAAGTTGGAAGAAGTTTTAGAAACTTGAAGTTTGAAGGCTTTAAAGGGCCATTCATTCACACAGAAGCGCTTGAGACACAGGCAGTGAAATGGGGGAAAACACAAGGTCTCGAAAGAAAGAAGACAGATAGATAGATCACAGATAGATAGATTAATAACCACTTGCTTAACTAGCACAAAATGTTGGTTTAAAGCTTAGAAGCTTTAGCCTGGCTCTGCCCTCCTACATACTTCCGCTCAATTTTCATTTTCTTTCAGTACTACGTCTGGGATTGTGGTGTATTCTTTAGTTGTCTCCAAGCGGCAACCTGTTGTTCATTGAGTTTCTGTTGAGTTCATTGAGTCTGAGTTGTTCAATGTTGTTCATTGAGTCTCTGATCCCTAAAAATCTCCAAATGCTCCAAGTGAAACTGCAGTCTTCCAACCTTTTACTATCGTGTCAAACGATTTGAATAATATGTGTGAGAAAGAGAGAGCAAAACAGCGCTCGTTTGTGTTGTTTGAAGACGCGAGAGTGCGCGCGGCTGCGGCACAACTCAATTTCTGGAGGTATACTGCCTGCATCTGTTATGGAATATGGAATATGATTTGATTTTATGTGCAAGATGGCACCTTTATCTAATTGCCCCTTGTGGGATAAATAAAGTTGATAAAGAGTAAAGTAAATAGTCTCACTTTTAGCTACATCTTTTAGCTATTATAATATTTCGAAGGGCAAAAACATGAACTTCAACTATTGGCTTTAATTCTTCAATCAGCTCACTTTAACGCGAGGCCAGTAGTATAAAGCATTAGCACCACCCACGTCCCGCTTCTTTGCCCATTTTATTTATCCAGTGGTGACGAGAGGTGACGCGCTGCCAAGATGGCGATGGCCGGCCCCGCCCACTTTGGGCTTCAAAAATGCTCTTCAGAAACCTACGGGTGACGTCACGGATACTATGTCCATATTTTTTTCAGTCTATGGTTTTCTCCGATCATTTTTTTACCGGTCCAATTAGCAAACAGAGAGAGAACGTTGACGTCGTGCGCTAGTTTGAGTCATCATATGTCAGCCATTGGTTATGGCAGATCTAGAGTGACTCTGGGCAGATCCAATAGTTTTACACTTCGACAGACTAGTGACATATCATTGAAAAGGACTAGTATATCCGCACGACACACGTGTGAACCGTAAACGCATGATGCTATGCTCCATGTTTTGGTTTGTAACTTCCTGTAACATTAGTGAAGCAGGCCCGGCTCCATAGGGGACCCACACAACAACCCATCACAAAGTTGGTGGATTAATTATATCAGATAACAAGCTGGTTAAGAACAGGTACTGTTCAAAATTCAGGTCAAACTTTGATGAGAGGTTTTGATCCATATCAAATGTTGACTAGTGTAGATTTTCTCTGTCGAACAAGAGCTTGATAAACTCTAGGCTACAGAAGACCGACAGCCATCATATGATCATGAGTTTTTTGACATATCTGCAGGATAAAAAGTCACTTAGACTTAGTTCATAGCAAATAAACACGAATGAACAATAGGTGTGTTGAAAGATACAGTAGAACTTACCACAATGTTCATGTCTCATACATAATATCGATCAATCATTGTTTTTTAACCGCAGGAAGAGGTCAATAACAGGAGAACGATGTCCCATAACATTACATTTACCGCAGGAAAGCCATTTGAGGAAACCACATTAGTTGGCCAGACAAATTATAGAGAGAGGAGAATTTTTTTTAAATATGTGCACTATATTTAGGGCCCGAGCACCGATGGTGAAAGGACCCTCTTGGAATTGCTCTGTTTATTATTATTATTCTTCTCCAAAATTAATCGCATTTTTGAGGACCTAAACATGCGCGAAAACTCACGAAAATTTACATCTGATATGTGTTTCAAAATTGGGCGGGGAAAAATGGCTCGATAGCGCCACCTATAAAAGTTCAACGGAGTGCGCCTCCCGCCACGTTTCACGTACGTGTACGAAATTCGGTACATGCATGTAATGACCCAAGACCTACAAAAAAAGTCTCTTGGAGCGCATCCCTAAATAAAACAGGAAGTCAGCCATTTTGAACTTTCTCTCCGATTTTTGTGCAGTTTTTGCCATTTTCAGGCCTCGTACTTTAACAAACTTCTCCTACAGTTTTTTATCTGATCATCTTCAAAGTTGGTGAGTGTAATCTTAAGGTCTTTGCGACGTTAAATTGTGAAAATCTTGAGTTTGCGTGCTTTCGTCCTCGGCGGCCTGACAAATTTCGATGTTTCGCCACGAAACAGGAAGTTGCTGTAACTCAGGCAAACAGTGTCCAATCTGCCCCAAATTTCACAAGTTTGATAACAGTTCTGTCCTGAACACATGCCCATGCTCATATTCAGTTACAGTCACAGCGCCACCTGCTGGCAACAGGAAGTGACGTGTTTAACACTGTCGTGGACTCCTAATAGCATATAAAAAAGTGCAAGCAAGTACTAAACATGCTAACAACATACTTGGAACATGTTAAAACATGCTAGCAAAAACTTAGCTAAGTGCTAAAGCATGCTATTACTGCAATTAAATAGGAATTTGCTGTAACTCAGGCATGGAATGTTCAATCTGCCCCAATCTTCACACGTTTGATAAGAGTCATGGCCTGAACATATCTACATGAGAATATTCAGTTATTGTAATAGCGCCACCTACAGGCAACAGGAAGTGACATGTTTTACACGTTGATGCCGTCCTACCAACATGTTAAAAATGCCATTGAGTTCTAAACTCACAAGAAACGTGTTAAAACATGCTAGCAAAACTTAGCTAAAGCATGCTAATTCAATGAAACGATTATAATTTGTTACTCAAAAAGTCAATGTCCCATCTGCGCCAAACTACACACATTTGATAAGAGTTATCTCCTAAACACATGTCCATGCTCATATTTAGTAATAGTCACAGCGCCACCTGCTGGCAACAGGAAGTGACAAATGTAACACTGTTGTGGACTCCTTATAACATAAAAAAGTGCCAGCAAGTGCTAAACAATCTAACAACATACTTGAAACATTGTAAAACATGCTAACAATACTTAGCTTATTGCTAAAGCATGCTAATTCAATGAAAATATTATAATTTGTTACTCAAAAAGTCAATGTCCCATCTGCCCCAAACTTCAAACGTTTGATAAGAGTCATGGTCTGAACACATCTACATTAGAATATTTAGTTACCGCAATAGCGCCACCTACAGGCAACAGGAAAGGACATGTTTAACACTGTTATGGACTCCTAATAAACATATAAAAGAGTGCCACCAAATGCTAACAACATGCTACTATGCTAGCAAACACTTAGCTAAGTGCTAACACATAATATACATGCAAAAGACAGCTGTTGTAACTTAAACATGCAATTTCCAATGTGCTCCAAATTTAACATGTTTTATTAGTGTCAAATACTACATATTACACTATACCTAATTAAAAGCACATTGCCCACCGTGCTCTGTCTTCCTAAAGCCACCGGGTGGGAATAGCAGGGGTGCGAGGGCCCTTTTCATCGCTGGTTGCAGCTTTAATATATTTATTATATTTTTACTTCTATCATATATTGTAACATTGTTATTATAGCCTCGTAAAAACCACATTATTTTTAATTTGAGTTGTTATTTTTAAGCTTTAATAATAATACCAGCTGACAGGGCTCTCTGTATGTTTACAGCATTAGGTGTGATTTGTTTTTTCTAGAGAAAAATTACTACTGTACCTAATATTTATCCAATTTAATCGATATTGATTCAAAAAGGAATCAAATCACAGGAGTTGAATTGAAATCGTGAAATTTGTGTCAAGCAATAATAAAAACAGTAGCCTACCAGTCATTGTCGCGTGATGTACACATTATGACATGTTGCCACTAAACTTAAACTTTTGTTTAGTTACCAAATGTTTTGACAATCACACACATGTCCTGCTTAAATGCCCGTTTGTCTGGACATAATGGTCAAATATCTTACTTTCATGAGCATACAAATGTTTTTATTTATTGTTATATTTATTTTAAGCTATTGTACTTTTTTAGACAATATCAAGTTTGCAGTAATGCAAAGATGTCATTATTTAATTTTGTAAAAAAAATATTATTTTAATTTTAAAAACACTGCAGTTTTCACTATACACATTTCAGCATCATTACTAATCTGTGTGTCCATTTTCCTTGAGAACCAAGCAAGTTGACTCATGAAACCATTTGTTTTATTATATGGTGATGGCGGGGTGGATAAGACACATGCCTTTGGTGTGAGAGACCCAGGTCCGAATCCACTGACACCAATGTGTCCCTGAGCAAGACACTTAACCCCTAGTTGCTCCAGGGGCATGCGACCTCTGATATACTATATAGCAATTGTAAGTCACTTTGGATAAAAGTGTCAGCTAAATAAATGTATATATATCGCAATCTCAATATTTGACATTTTCTCCAAATCATGCAGGCCTACTTAGACTGATGTAACACGTTGCAATACACACTTCAGTGAGCCGTACATGCCTGACATTCCCGAAGAGTCTGAGTACACACTTCGCATGCCTTCAGATGGGGGAGGGAACTCTGAGCCGATGCCAGAAACGAGGAAACACTGGAGGACACACTGCACGTTATGCTGACTGCAGACTAAGAGTGATGATTGATGGGTCTTGATCAGGTGACCGGCCATTAATCCTCCTCACATGAGCCCGCAGCTTTAATCTAGCCAACATCTGCCAAGATCCCAGACCAATGCAAACCTTTACGTCAGGCTCCACAGAGACAAGCTCCAGAGATTATCACTATCATTATCATTATCGACTATCAACCTTTTCCCATGCCCGCACACTTAACTGTTCTTCATTTCATAGAGTTTTTATGCGTAAATATGGCGGCAGGCAGTAGCAAGAAATTAAAATGTAGCTTTTTTCAAGCTAGTGTTTTTCTTTCCCCAATTCATTTGGTCATTTTTGGAAATTGAACAAACTACTTGCATAAAAAGTTCCCTATAATATAATTAGTTCCCAACAATATTAATTTTCAGGTTTAATGCAATCATTGCAATGCAATACAACAGCGATTGAGAGATGAACAAATTAACCTTCCTCAACAGCCGGATGGATGTTTGACAAATGATGTATTGATCTTCAAGTAAAGCTAAGTTGCTTCAGTCCAGTAAGTGTTCATCTTGAAATCACAACATCAAAGTTATTCTTATGTATGCTTTATAAAAAAATTTAAAATAAAAAGATTTCAAAGCAAAAAGGTGAACATTTAATTTTTACAGTTATACTAAAATGCCTTTTACTTGCTAAAAACGTATAAACTACCAAATCAGACGATATGAAGCAGCAGAATGTGTGTGCAATGGGTTTTTCAGCAACATTTTGATTATTTAGAGGTGTTAGAAATGTGTGACACAGTAGGTTTTCTAGTGTTAAAGTAGGTGTAGCTTCTGGTTAACACTGTAAAAGTCTGCAGCTCTTCACCCTAAGACAACGGCTCCAACAGTTGCTAAGATCCACTCCTGCTCCCACAGCCCTTTCCTCCCCCATGCGTGTTCCTCTCAGCCCTGTTTTTCTCAGCGGCGTGAATGAAAGCGCTTCCTGAAGCCCCACTGTTGGCCGACGGGCCAATGGACGCTGGCGTGAGACGGTAAAGGGAGCGTGAGCCAAGAACAGGCCGGGCGAACAGCATCTAAATATCCAGAGCCCCTCTCTCTTCACCCTCCACTGCACCAACACAGCATTCAGCCTTTCATTTCAATGATAATGAACAGACCGGAACAAGAGCGCCGTCCAAACGACAAGAGCGGCTCACAATGGTTTTGTGGCCATGTCATGTGCATCCGTGGGAGCAGAGAACGCTGCCATGTTTATTACCAGAGAGAGAGCGAGCGAGAGAGAGCAAGAGAAGGACGGAGGGAAAGGGAGAGAGAGAGAGATCCCTGGGAACACAAACATGGAGAATTGTGAATTCACGTTGTTCTTCTTGCGGCTGATGAAGTTTTAAAGACAGCTACTGCAGGTCATGTTGAACATTGGATCGTCATATAGAATTAGTGTCAACACATCAACTCATGCTAACTTTGCGGCATGTGTTTTTAAAGTTTGTAAACACTTCAGTGAGGTTAAATTTGCAAGGTTAATTCGGTCCAAATTATATTAGTGGCTATTTAAATATTACATAATGACATTTAGGTCCTATTTACTCCTGTTACTGAGATGCGTTTTGGTCGATCGGATTCGGAACGCTAAATACAGGAGTAAACAAGGTCTAAAACGCTATGAGCTTGTCCACTTTCCACCACTTCCAGATGTATAGAAAACTCATCCGCCTGGATTTCTTTCGTAGTGTAAACGCTCATGTGGTTGAATGTGTTCAAACTACCACAAATGACCGTCTTCTCTACGCCAACTGACCTAATGTGTAACATTATGGGAAGAACATTATTGGACAGATGGGTTTAAACTTTGACTGGAGACCCATGTTTGGTTTTCAGATGAAAAACGTAGCAGGTACAATGTTCTCTCACCATTCCTGATTTCTAACACACACACACACACACACACACAGCGTTTGGTTGGTCTTATGGCTGTCAGACCAGAAACGAAAGTTGCTGCTCGTCGTATGTTTTTCTGTTTTCTCCTTTCACGTTCATATGTAAATTGCGTGAGCTTATTTCCTCAATTAGATGGAAAGATCTGGAAAAGTCCATACATTCACCCACACATAGACCCTTCCCTCAAGAAATCAGTCAGAAGAGGTTGAAAGTGGACAAAAGAGATGGATTAAAACACCAGGTGTGAACGGTCATGTGTCTCCTTCAACAACTTGTGATCCGATCGACCAAAACACATCTTAATACCATGTGTAAACAGGGCCAAAAACTAATAATTTGATTAAATGCAACGTTTTACATTGTAATGTATAAAAAATAACTGCATGTAATTAATTTCTGTAATCGCATCTATAATTGCACATTGTCCCTTTCCTTGCTCCATTATCCCTGTTCCTAACTTCACCCTAGCGTATCCCATGGCAATAGCAGCAAGTGTTTCGCAATACAACACAATAAGCACATTGTGCATACAA
>NW_024121821.1:597970-653399 GCF_016745375.1 Pimephales promelas
CACAGTATGTTCTATTGACCTGCTTTTCCTTTGTTTAAAGTTGAGCTTGATTAATACTTTGCAAACTGATTGTTTCAGTCGTTTTTTTAAAACTTTTATCTAAAACAGCTGTTTAGTTTATGTTAATAAAGGCCTACATCTTATCTCGCACTTTATGACCGTTGACTGAAACGTCGTGCGGGGAACTTTGAGTTCACTCCGACTCAAACATTTTGACATTGACGAGCTATCGTTGTTAGTCTGCTGAAGCACCTCAGACGAGAAGGTCAGTATCATCGCGATGTGCATCCTTGCAACCTCAGTTGTGGGTACGGCCCTGTCACTATGCACTTTTATTTTGATAATGATCAGACTTCTAATGTCAAATCTACAGTAGCAGTGCTAGAACTGACTATTGTGCGCGCACGCGAGACACCGGGGCGCAATTACATGGGAATTTTTCCTCAGCAGTGGAAACAGGAATACTCTTATTTATGGTCATAGATAAGACAAGAGTGCATCATCCGAAACGGTAAAGTGTCCATTTTTTTATTTGTGTATAGGCTACATTATAAATGACTACAAAATGTCATGCCTTTTAAAAATACAGAAAAGAACCGGATGCGGGTTCATGCCGTCTCCCTGTCTCCTTTTTGGCGCACGTCCCGCAAAATCAACAGCAGCGAATAGTCTACTTGACGCAAAGACATAGATTCTATCTATAGAAAACTTTAAGTGTCTACTTTGTATTGTTTTATGTTAAATGCTTTATATAAGTTACTTAGGAATAAACAGCATGTTTTCAGATGATAAAGAAAACATGACTCATAGCATGGAAAAAAACGTTAGGTTGTAAATTATTTCGCGGACCCCCTGGCTTTAGCTCGCGGACCACCAAGGGTCCGCGGACCCCACTTTGAGAACCACTGATTTAGACAACATGAACCAGACAACCTTCATCAATGTGCTTCTGTGAGCTGAAATCTCTGTGTTTTGATTTTACATCCATGGGTCTTTAAATGTTCGTTTGTTTAAAAAAAAACTGCTGATAAAACATGTAAAACTATTAAAACATTTTGTTGTGTTTGGATACGTAGAAATCAAATTGACTATTTTATGACTGATTATTTATTTTAACATTTGATGCCCTTTGTTGAATAGGATGATTGACAACGTCAACATTAATACATAAGTTAAGTAGAATCAGCAGAACTTGACATGTAGACATGTATTGCATACATTTAAAAATAAAATAAAAATGGCATCCCTTATCAATGACATTCCTCTGGTCCTAGGGTTTCTGGAATTCAAATCCATTCAATATATGTCCTTGTTCATGCAACTGTTGCTTTGTGGCGATGCTTGACAATGACACTGCTTGATGGCAATAGAAGGATGACATCTTTGTTGAAAGTATCGTGAAAATGTGTTTTTGGCAGATATTATATTTAATATTTATTCATCCACAATTGAAATCTGTACTCATCAAATCATGACAAAATTTAGGATAATGTATTTTTATATTCATACCACAGCTATTCATTAATTGTATTATTCATTCCCTTAAAGCAGCACTATGTTGTTTTTTCAACCTTTATGATATTTTTCCAAAACCCTTGAGATGGTACATCGAATTACAATAGGTTGAATGAAAGTTCTGCCGGGTAGGAACCCGAGCACAAAAAGAACTACAAAATTCGTCAGCTTTACGGCATACGTCACTTCCCCCACTTCCTCAAATTCCGACGCGAGAGGCAAACAAGCATTTTTTTGTATGTTGTCATGGCTGAAGCCGCAAGTAAAATGAAGAAGCCAAAGGTTTTGTCGGAGGACAGTAGAAAGAGAAAAAGGGAGAGTGGCTAAATAAAAAGCTGGACGAGGATCAATATTGGTCCAGCGTTAGCTCGCTGGCGTGAGCCAAAGGAGGAGGAGGGGTGCCCGTCCGATCCAAGAGGTCCTAACTCCTAAAGGTAAAATTATTGGGGTATGCCAAAATGGTACACCAAAATGAGCGAACAAGTGATTTTTTTATACTAAAACTATTTTAAAAACATTAATTTGGAATACTGCTCCAAAAAAACCTAACTAAGACCCCCGACTCCGGTCCGGTGCATCAATCTTCCCCCGCCTAGCAAATGTGAAGTGCGTCAGAAACATAGCGCCCACGTGATCAGTTTACTGTTGGTAATGTGTTGTGTAGCTTCGTCCCTCGCCGCTTCTAATGTGGTAGCTTATTATATTAGCTATGGTATTATAATATTGACGACATGGCTATTATCTACCAACAAACATTGAATTTAATATCCATTATGTAAAACAGTAGCCAATAGGCTAACGTTACTATAAAGACGCTGGCTTGTGAACGTGAGCTACGCGATCTTTTGACGTTTGAAAAAAATAAAGCCCATGACACTATATTCATAAGACATGCTGAAATATATGCCAATGTACCTGGGATGAAGACATTTCACACGTTTGCAATGCTGGCAGTCTGCCCAAGATGTGAGAACTCCTTCCTTCTGCAGAGTTCAGGCGTATCGCTTGTCAACAAATGCATGTGTGTATTCCCTAGTGTAACCATGGCAGATTTTACGACAGTAGTCTGTTTCCCAACTGTAGGGGGACCCCGAGAGCAAAATTTCAAAAATAACATAATGCTGCTTTAAACACTAAAACTGGTGACAGAGAGTACATCAAATCACTCCATACATTTAAATTTAAATTAACAAGCTGATGGAAGACACATTAGCTGTCTTCAAAACAAATGTTGTCCTAAAATGAACTACAAGCATTTTTTTTCATTTAAAATTTAAATAAATTACGCTGCTGAACAATAACCACTAATTTCTATTTTATTTATGACAATTGCATAATTTGTTTATGTACTACAAACACTTTTCATATTTTCATATTTCATAATGGGTTTTATATAATGTAAAAAATATATATATCAGAATAAGGCAGAAAGAAGGTATATAGACCAACGCTACTTTTGGGTAATCAAAGGGCTAACGGACCCTTTTTGGGGGAAAACAAATGGATTCCCCTGAGAACAGAACTCGCTCTAGATCTGCAAAGTTTCTTAGCAAAAATGGCACAAACTTAAAGAAGCTACTGGATACATGGTTACAAAAGTGTCCCTTTGAAATGGTTGAAAACTGGATTAATGACCCCACGCAGTGGCCAAATATGGACTATTTAGACATCTACCACTATCTTGTGGAATCACCAAGTAACCTATTGTTTTTCTTTCTTTCTTTGTCAGTAACACTCTCACAGTATGACAAACTAGATGATGAGGCCATGTCACATGATCATATTTAACTAGATTTAAGCTATTGACATAGTTTTGTGATTGGTGAATTTGTGATTATGTGATTGGTCTCACTAGGCACGCTAACGTGGCTGTAGATTTTTCTGTTGAAATAGTGGCAGGCTAGCCTGGCTAATGCCATACCCAATTCTTGTTGAGACTTGGGTCTGGGACCCACATGTACAATTTCTGGTATTTGAGGAGTGGTTTAGAATGCCCAGCATCGTTTATTGTGTGCTAAGAATTTCTATCAAATGCGCCTGTATGTAGCTCATAGCCAATCGTTTCAATTAGAAAAACACAAGTATTAAGTACAGTTTAACACAGATGTTGAAGTTGTTATTTGCATTGGAAATTGTTTGCGCTTGTACTTCACAAGTTTAAACATTTTAAAACATAAATTTCATGACTAAACTGTCAACAACTTTAATCGGGTACATCCCAGACAGCAAACTGACATTGAATCAACGTGGAAACGACGTCTCTCATGACATTGAAACAATTTTGCTCATCGAATTAACGTTGAACCAACGTCAGACGCGGCATTCTTCAAAACTAAATGAAAATCGAAAATTGGTTTGCTTTCATAACGTTGAAACAACGCGTTGATTTCAAGTTGATTTTCCATTAGTTTTGAAAGAATGACGCGTCTGACGTTGGTTCAACGTTATGAAAGCAAACCAATTTTCGATTTTCATTTAGTTTTGAAGAATGCCGCGTCTGACGTTGGTTCAACGTTAATTCGATGAGCAAAACAATGTCAGATCAATGTTGTTTCGATGTCATATTTCCACGTTGATTCAATGTCAGTTTGCTATCTGGGATGTGATGTACAGCTGAAAATTATGATACTAAAGCAGTAGCTGTATATTGATATTGAAAAGCAACACAACTTGGTGGCACTTTGACAACCACAGTAGGTAGTCTACAGGCATAATGACAATATGATATTGATAAATACCACTCACCATTTATAAGTTAAAAGGACTTTGTTGACAACGCTGCCTAGCAGGTTGGTACTAAAACGTACAACTCCGTGACTAACATGTCTTGCCACTTCGCGCTCAAGCCTCGGGACTGCCGAACAGAAGTTGTTTTAACAATTCTTTATCACATTTTCTTTCTCGGGACACAGCTGAGCGGCAGATATTCCAAGGTTGACCGCCTCCTGTACCTGGTCCTCCTTTAGGGAGATTAATGGCAAGACAACAATAATGTCTGGAGTCTCGCTAAGTTTAACGCCAAAAGCTGCTCTTTTTTCAAAATTTCAAAAACAACTTGCATTCTAAACTACTTAGATAAGAACAATATTTTAAGGCTGCATAAAAAGGTAGCTTCGCGTCTGCTGCCATGTTGAATCCATAGAAATAAACAAACTGCTTCAGAGTGTCACATAGATGTCGTCATCGTCTTGCTGCTCCCTCCCCATTCTGTGATTGGTGCCCTAAATGAGGCGAAAATCTGGACCATGGTATCCATACTGCCTTTCAGCGTGAATAAAATCACGCTGCGGGAAGGCAGCATGGGGAAACCCAGACTAGTGGCAGGCTACGACTAAAGTGGACTTGGCTGGTTTCTGCTTGTGTCTAGAAAGTTCTTTAGGCTTATATGACTTTTCGACGACCACTGCTCTGGGCTGTATGTAACACGAGCGGCAATAGATCAAGCCTTCTAAGCTAGATAGGATAGCTTAATGCCTGCCACTATTTCAACAGTATAGCATAGCTATTGTTGACAACAAAACTGTCAATAGTTTAAATATTATCCAAGTGACATGGCCTCATCGTACTATGAGTGTGTTAATGACAAAAAATAAGCTACTTACTAGGTGCTAGGTAGGACAAAAAATTCAAATCAACAAAAAGACAAATGGTTAGCATATGTGGAAAGACCTGGGTACCCACTTTAAAAAAATGTAAATATGTCAAGTATTACAGTTCAGTAATCAGCTCATATTATTGTCTCATTAAGGTTAAAACATTAGTAATTAGTGTGACCGAAAAACGAGTTGTTTTTTCACAAAAAACCTTTTCAATATTCAAGATATCTTAATGAAATTTTCTGTGGAGATGGGTTTCATTCTTTCGATCCAACGTGTTAAAACTTTATTTTAACACACATAATAACTGATTTGGCCTATTTTATGGTATTTTTCGGACGAGCAGTTGTTCCAAATACAACTAATTGAATGGAAAACAACAATCCAAGGAAAATTATATCTTTGTTTTTCAAAACTAAAATCATGACCAATATTGCTGACAATTTTTTTTCTTTTTATATATAAATAACTTTTTTATTTTATATATTTCACAAAAATAACCTACGATTCATTAAAATTTTTTAAGAAACGTGTGATTTTTAACGGGGTTTTTTTTCATCATTTACATTTGTTTTCTTGTGCTTTGTGCCCCCGTTTTCTGAAATAAATAAGTGAAATAAATGATCCCTGTGTCAAACTAACATTAATTGGAGACGACGCTGGACCGTGGATTGCAAGTGAGTTGGAGACGAGGTTGGACCGTGGATTACAGGTGAGTTAGGATGAGGTTGGACCGTGGATTGCAGTTGAGTTGAGACGACACTGGACCATAGCTGGTTAGTTGAAGATGATGCTGGACCTTGGATTGCAGATGAATTGGAAATCACGCTGGACCGTGGAATGCAGGTGAGTTGGAGATGAGGTTTGACCGTGGATTGCAGGTGAGTTAAGATGACGCTGGACCGTGAATAACAGTGAGTTGGAGATGACGCTGGACCTTGGATTGCAGGTGAGTTGGAGACGAGGCTGAACCATGGATTGCAGGTGAGTTGAGATGACGCTGGGCCGTGGATAGCAGGTAATTTCCGAGCAGAGAAAGGCTGAGGCAAGAGGACACTGTAAATGACTGGCGATCTGGCAGAGAAGTGGTGATCGATATATTGTCACACCCTTAACAATAGAGACTATAGAGATATATAGACTGTTAGATGGTGAGATCATCAGCATAGATTGGCTGCCAGAGCAAACACAGACATGTCAAAATCAGTTGCATTTTCATAGGTTTTGTCCTCCTCCTGTACACAACACAAATTTTTCCTTTCGCTTCTTTTATTTTTACAATTATTCCATTGTACAATGCGTTTCCCTTCTTCACACTAAACATGGCACATGTTCCTTCCAACTGCTTTGCCAGACAACAGCTCTGTGATCTTTTCGAGTTTTGGCTTTACAAGCTCTGGAAATTTCTCTTTGAGATCTTTAATCTGGATATTCTTTAGTTTTCTTTCCAGCTTGTTTCTTGCTGTTATTTCCTTGCTTGTTCCTTGTGCCTCAGATCATTCTGCTTTACTCTCCTCCTCTGCCTCTGGACCTGTCCCAGCTTCACATCTTTTTTAAAAAATTGCATCTCTCTTTTCTTTATCCATGTCATGAAAGAATCCAACTGTTTTGTTCTTTGAGCCCTCATCTTACATGAGAGAAAACAAAGGGTGGCATTTGGGGATCTTTTTTAGATGCACTAAACCTTCCCTTGATTTCCTCTGCATGTTGTGTGTTCTGGTGGACTTGGTTTCCTTGTTAAGTTTCTCGGTCAGGTCTATCTCAAAATATTTTTTATATTGTCTTTATAAGATCTAGACAATGGCACTAATCAAGCTTCCATCATGACCTTGAACAGGTCCTCATCTTTTGGAGGATCTCTTAACTTCTGTTGAATTGCTTTTAAATCTTTAAGAGCATCTTCAAAAAAAATCGTTGTTCTGTGTCAAGAGATCCAAGAGGCTCCCTTGCTCCTTTTGATCGGGTGACCACCTCCTAATAACCACAGATATTGCCTCCACATGGTCAATTTGGTTCACTCCTGCCCTGTAGAATATCTTTATCCATGGACTGGTCAGCAGTTTTCCCAAAAGGCCAAAACATCTGAAGGCCTGTGGTTGACCTAAAGTCGGAGAACAAGCTTGCTTGCAACCCGCCACATGATGTTCCTTTCTCCAAAAACTTAATGAAAACAGTTTAATGCTGAATGAAGACTCCACAGATGTGGAAAAGAATGTGAAGCCGATTTCCCCTCTGGGCAATTTCTGGTTGTCCAGGAATGTTACAAAGCCACGTGGATCTCCTTTTCTGTCTTTGTATCTTAAAGTATTCATTGCCATAACAATGTTTCCAGCAGAACAGTTGTTTCCCCATTGTTTTTTTCAATGCTAGTGTATCCTCACATTCTTTTGAAGCAGAGTGGGTTTTGAGTGCTATCGAATCTAAGGGATGCAGATGACAGTTGAGCTTATTTAAAGTTTTGTCCCATGATTCACTTACAAGCAGTATTGCAGCATGGTTGGCCACGCTGTCAGTTAGTGTGTTTGATATGTTGTCAATAATTTTACTTTGTGAGTCCTGATAATCTCTGTTATAGAAATAGGAATGTACACTGGCCAGATTATCAATTGTATCCAGTGGACCTATGGGTACTGTAATCCTCAGCAGTCCCCCCAGGAAGTTCATCAACAGCTGCAGCATAACAATTTGTTTCTGTTGTTATGTGCACACTATTTACATGGACCCATTCTTGTGTGGTTGCGTCAAATCCAAGGGTGGTGTTTTTATTTTTGAGTATTTCCTCGGCTCTTTGAAGGTCAGCAATTGCACCAAGTTCATGGGTCATCGCTTCCACAGTGGACCTATGAGGCACATCAGTCAAGGCCACTTCAAAACTTTTTAATAAGCCTAGGGACATTGCTTGTGGGAACCTGGTCTGCGACAGCATCATACACCATCATACGCATATCTGCGGAATTATTATTATTATTATTATTTTGTCCAATTTGGTTTCCTTCTGTTCCTTCCAATTCCTGAATTTTCTCTTCAAGCATTAGTTTTTGTGAATGCAGCTGTGATATCTTAACATAACATTGACGATTACAATGGAGACAAAGGAATTAATACATTTTGATTTAATTTTGATCAGAACCATGTATAATCGTGTAATCATGACTCATCACAAACAGTTCTGAACAGACATTTAATTGAACATGACAATCATGCTGCTGATGGGTACTTGGAATGACCACAAGAAAGTGCGACACATGGTGTTAACTGCAGGCACTTTCTTTAACCCCAGTTATTTATGAACTCTGCCCATTCTTTCTTATGGTAGAAAATAATATCTGGGGCCTCATTTATAAAACTTTGCGTAGGATTTGCGTCAGAAGTGGCGTACGGATGAAACATAGGACATGCGTACGCACAGAAATATTCGGATTTATAAAACCGTGCGCACGCACATCCTACGCATTTTTCCCTTCATAAATCACAATCAGTTCTACATGTAGCGCAGCTTTTGCGGCTTCATGTCACGCCCATAGTTGCCCATAAATAGTCCGTAAAACGCCCAAAAGTTAATATTCATGAATTGCGAAATCATGTTAAACACAGAGAGGAAATAAAAAAAATGTAACTTCACTCAATGTGAAGTAGAAGTTATCGTTGGCAAGGTGGAAAAGAGGAGAAACATGTTGTTTTGAGGGCACAGTGTGGGCATTATTAATGCCAAAAAGGCACTTGAGTGGCAAAAGGTTGCAGACGCCGTAAATGCTGTAGCCTCACAACCTCGGACTGTGGCCGAAATAAAAAAGAAATGGTCGGACATCAAAGTCGAGGCAAAAAAAGCGTCTAGTCATTAATTCAAGAGGTGGCCAAGGAGTTGGGCGAAATCAAGACTGTCCTAACTGAAATAAACTGCATAATGAGGGAATTCTTGAATAAATAATATATTTTTCCACACCTTTTGTTGTGAAGATGATGCATTCACTCCGAATCCTTCCATTTAATCGCCACATCTTCTAAGAGCTCAAGATCAGCCATTGTGCGTCATTATACGCATTGTGATGGGGCATTTTATTTACATCCATTTAATTCTGCATCTGACAAGCTACGGATGTCGCTTATAATCTACTTGGAAATGGGAAATAGTTCAGCGCAAATGTAATTTCTTGCAGCTTTCTGAATGGTTGAGACACGTCATATGTTATTTTATCAAAAATAAAACAAACTAAAGGCATATGCATGAATACCATGATTCCATAGATTATGAAGACATTTTTTTTTTTTTACTATGAAAACAACTTTCCCCAGTGGACAAATAATATTTATCGATCTATCTATATATCTCCCCAATTATCTATCTATCTGACTGACTAATTGCTATATCTGCTCTGTTAGACGGACATATTGGCGAGCTGTTTACCATCTTATTTATGAGGATGAATTGCATACCAATATTATAGCAGAAAATATTTCACTTTCTTTTTGGAAATATGTGTTAATTTGCATTTCTGTTACAGATCGATCAAACGGGTGTTCGTGTAGGCTGTTAATTGTAAGCTGTTAAGACTTGTTTTGTGAAGTTTTCGTGTTATTTATGAGAGGCAGTATTGCAATTTATTTTACACAACCGTCTACAGTTTCACACACGTTCACTTGTTTTTTCCAACTGCCGACGGTGTCGCCATTTCTCATTTCACCCGTTTTTGTGCGTACGCCTGGGTCAGAGCTTGCGTGAAGGACCGCACATTTTGCCGTCAAGTTTGTTTTTTAGAACTATTGCGTAGAGAGCGGCGTACGCCTTCTTTTGTGCGTACGCAACGTTTGGCCCTGGAGTTTGTGGCCACATAGTTCTTACTAGAAACATAGACATAAAAAGAAATCGAAGAGGAAGACGTAAGACGAAAATTATACATAGTAAGAATAAGTCCTTTTCACCCAACTGCCACATTGAGCTAGCCTGAACTTCCTCTCCCTCAACCTTGGTGGCTCAGGAGTGCTTGAGGGATCCTCAGTGTGGCACATAGTGTCCCTCAGGTCTACTTTTACTGTCTGATAACATAGGCATAACTTTGGTTCTGCATGCTTGCAGAAGCATGACACTTCCCTATGACTAATTTGTGCAGCTTGTGAAGACAAACCTATCTTTAATAGAGGTGTGCCGATCCGATATTCAGTATCAGTATCAGTCCGATACTGGCCAAAATCATTGGATTGGATATAATGAATCGCTAGAGTATAATACAATCATGGACCTTTGTCCTAAAATGTCATACACATGCTTAACAACACTTGAGAGACATGCCATAAAGAGAGATGAGCAACAAGCCCCGCCCAATTGCTTCTTAAAAAATAGCCAATCATGTTTCCGGGTAGAAGAGAGACCGTGGACTTGGCAACAGTGGCATCACATGAACGGTAGCTAAATTGTCAGTGAGGTGAGACCTGTCAGCAATTATTATATCAGCTGTGTGGAGTTATTTCAAACTCAAGGAAGGAAAAAACAAAGCCGAGTGAGAACGTCGCGAGGCTAATGAACATCACCTGTGAGATGCACCGGTCTTGCATCTCTCACTGAGGAAGTTGAAGATGGAGAGAGGAACAGGCCTGGTTTTATGTTGTGTTTTGTTTTTGTTTTATTGTGTGCCAGCAGTTGTCCGTGAGGGCAGACTGATCTCATGAAGTAGCGTGTGTATGACACGCCAATTCGTATTTCCATTTTTGGCGTGCTATCAAGACGCATAATCGCCTTTCAGCGTGTTTATGAACGCCGTTGACTTAATGTTATATAAATATATGACTTACCTCAACCCCGTCCCTAAACCTAACCATCACTGGGGTTAATGGCATTTATGACTGTTATCTTACCCAACCCCATCCCTAAACTTAACCGTCACTGGGGTTAATGGCATTTATGACTGGAGATTTGACTGCGTGTACTGACACGTGGAATGACGCGGACGTTAATGGCGTAGACATATACGCATACATGCAGATAGCTCAAAATGCGTAGCGATAACACGCCACCTGACGCGAAAGTGGCGTATATGTTTACGCAAAAGTCATGATGTCATGTTGGTGAGGGGCTGCTGGCTTTTACTTTATTTTTGTATTTGTTTTATTAAGTTTTGAATGTTCGCCGGTTCCTGCGTCCTTCCCGGGTTTCGGCACCAATGTAACAAACTTCAGATGTTATGGGAAGGAGGTGTGAACCGGCGAACATTCAAGACTTTTAAAAAATCCTGGCTCTCGCAGCAGATAAAAATTTGGTCTCGCCACGGCCAGACTTCCTTTTTGCTCGTTCAGTTCCAGAAGATGTGGCTGCTCCAGTGTATTTTGCAGTAAACAAGCCGGTACCACGACTTGCCTGCACACAAATGCCATTTCCACGGCGACCCAGAAAAATCACAGCCCAGTGTTCATTTCTACACACAAACACAGCCCGCCACGGTACGGGGGTTGCATAAATAAAGTTGACACAAGTCGATTGTGCATTAAATGTAGTGAATGTGCCCACAAACACTACACACTGCATGTACCACGGTTTCTGTAAAACGAAACCAACACGTATACAGTCAGCTCAGGCCGACGGTGTTTTCAGTGCAGTGAACGTGCGTGCTGTCCCGTGGGACCAGAGACCACACTCATTCCTAGCCTTCCAAGGAAAACGACGGTGTTCAAGTCTCGCTGCGGCCAGACTTTCACCAAAACTTCTCGCTCGTTCAGTTCCAGGAAATGTGACCATTCCAGTGTATTCTGCAGTAAACAAGTCGGTATCACGGCCCACTTGCCTGCACACAAAAATACTATTTTTCCTGGTGGCCTGGCCACGCCCGATGGTGTTATGATTGTAATAAAAATGCCCACAACCCAATGTTCATTTTTACACACATACAAATTGATTGTGTATGAAATATAGTGAATGTAGTAAAAGCCCACGACCCAGTGCCCACTAACACTACACACTGCATGTCACACAGTTTCTGTAAAAACGAAACCAACACACATACAGTCAGCTCAGGCAGATGGTGTTTTCAGTGCAGTAAATGTGCCCGCTGTCCCGTGCCCAAATTCACTCACAGACATGTTAAGCCCCATGGGGGTCACTATGTCACAACCAGAGCCCAGATCCCATTCTACCCCTAGCTATTCATGCAGACACGTGGGCACAGCTTTCCGGGGTATCGGAGTGGGTGCTGAACACTAAAAAAAAAAAAAAGAGACTATTCGCCACAGTTCGCTCGATGCCCCTCCCGCTGCACGGCGCGCGTCGATTTCATGGTAAAAAACGATGTAGCCCATTTACTTCAAGCCGAAATAGCGACACTATTTAGCAAAGTGGCAGTAGAGCCTTTATCTGAAACTTAGAGAGAAGGGGGTCTGTACAGCAGATATTTTCTGGTACCGAAAAGACAGGGGTCTCAGACCCATTCTAGATCTAAGACAACTGAACAGAGCGCTTATGAAACGCCAGTTCAGAATGGTCACAACTAGGAAAATCCCCACGCAGATTTGCCAAGGGGATTGGTTTATGTCAATAGATCTGAAGGATGCTTATTTCCAGATACAAATAACATCACGTCACAGGCGTTTCACCTTCGAGGGCCAGGCATATCAATACACAGTCCTACCGTTCGGCCTGTTTCTTGCACCCCGTATGTATTTACAATCTTCCTCTAGTGTGCAGGTGGTGTCTATCGACGCCTCCACCTCGAGATGGGGAGCGCTGCACGAGGGCAGACTATTCTTCGGCCAGTGGTCAGAACGAGAGAAGCTCCTACACATAAACTGTTTAGAAGTGATGGCAATCGATAATGCGCTGAGGCACCTCTGTCCTTGAAGAAAAGGTCACCACGTCTTAGTCCGCTCGGACAACATGTCGGTGGTGGCCTGCATAAATCACCAGGGCGGCGTCAAATCCTGAAACCTTTACAGACTGACGGAACGCCTCCTGGGCACACGTGCCTGGCTTCCTGAATTTGGGCCCAGATAGTGGCCCTGTCCCAAATGGCACACTCTGGACTTGTGGTCTTCCTCAGAGTCCACACTTCGGCATGTAGTAGTGCAGACCTATAGGGCCCTTAGCACGAGCCCGCGAGGACGCAGTAAGAGGTATTTTTGAGACAGACTCGACCGTCATGCCAGAAACAGGAAGACGGTCTGGTTGTTGTTGTTGGACAGGAGTTGCGGGTCGATATGCTGCCGACTGTAAGGAACTTAGCCAAAGGAAATATTAATAATCAATAATAACTTGTTATGATCAATTATGAATATTTGGGTCAGTTAATTGGATTAACTTGACATGGCTAAATTAATCTTACAATCAATTAATCAGTTCGTCCAATGAACTCTTTTGGACTATTAATTTATTCTAAGAAAAGGAAGCACGTGGAAGTTGTTTGAAAGTCATCTTTCTCCATGACCACATGGTTTGGTCAAGGCCTGGGGCCCTGGGGCCCCACCGAGCACCCAGGAGAAGTGAGGAAGTCAGAAGTGTGGGTGATTAGAGTCGTTGTTAGTTGGAGTCCTGGTTTGAAAATCCTGAGATTCAGGGGCGATTCTAGGGTCAGAGCTTTAGGGGTGCTGAGCACCCAATGAGCCCCACTGCCACCACCCACCGTCTTTTCACACACACAAAAAATATGTCTATTGAAAAATAACTTTCTCATTTTAACATTGGTTCAATTAACATTGAGATCTTTTCAGAACAACAGTTTAATTGTGAGAGTTTACACAGACAGCCCCCTGTAACAAACACAACCACCTTCACTCAGCTGGTTTTCCTGACCGTTAACTCCATGTGCCTCACTTTGTATCGACAATAATCAGATTGGTTAGATTATATTCAACTTTATTGTCATTGAACAAAGTAACAGGTACTTGGACAACAAAATGTAATTTAGAACTGTAAATTATTTACAAATGGCCAGCTCTAAAATATCTGGTTGGTTGCACAACAGTCTGAACTTGCATGAACCAATATTATATGTCCTAAATAAATAATAATAAAACAAGCTTCACATCAAGAGCAAAACGAAAAAAGAAGGTAAATCCAAAATATCCAGATTATTTACAGATTATTTCCCCTGAATCCCCATTTGGCTCTACTTTGGGAGAGTTAATCTATGTCGCCGCACTTTGAGGGTGGCAAACCTGTCAATGACCCTTTCGTGTTCAATTTTTTCAAGCAACTCCTTGAATCCTTTTTTTTTACTGCCTGTGTTTGAAAGGGTTGTAATCACACATTGCAATGATCCACTTTTCGGGTTTTGCCATTAGCTCTGAAGGCCAATATTCATATTTATATGTGAGGTCTCCGGGTCGGATTTCCTGCGAAATCCATCAGATGTGACGTGCATGCGCGCTCCCGAGCCTCTCTATCCTACAGTCTATGTGCGACCAACGGCACTTCAGACGACATGGAGTCTGATAACCCCCCAAAACGTCCTGCCTCCAGCACAACACAGACTCAAACACAAACTCCACATAAATATAAAAAACAGTTTTATCTGCTCAAGCTCGTCAGGCAAAACGTGAATCTAAAGTCAACAGTAGGGCAAAGGAGTGCTTCCTGGACTTCAAGGCTAGGTTAAAATAGAGGTGCTCTTGGATGGGAAACTGTATATAACGAAAAGGCAAAGGAACTCCAAGGCACACTCAAATAGAAAAGTTAAAAAGCCTTTAATATCATGGTTTGGTCAAATTAACCATCTAAAAACCGCCAACGCGTTTCGGCTACATGCCTTCTTCTGGGAGTTAAACAGATCTCAAACCAACAGAGTTTTTAAACCAACAGTCCACCAATCAGAAATCTCCATCTGTCAAAAGAGGTGCTCAGGTAACAGTACACAAATGGGACAGCAGATGTCATCATTACCACTACTTAACTAATTAATTAATTAAGTACAACCCAACAAGATGAGAAAAAAAAAAAAACACACACACACATAACAAACCACACATAACAAATTAACATCAAAGAAATAGACTAAAATCGAGTTCCTCATTCAAGCCAGGATATTTAGTGGCTTGCAACCTGTATATCCAGAAGGTCTCTCGTTGGTTCAGCTGCCTTTGCCTATTCCCTTTTCTTAAGGACAAAGGAATGTGGTCAATCCCAAAGACCTGCAATGTAGATTGGTCTCTATTGGGGTTTTCCATAAAGTGTCTTGCCATGGGATAGTTGGTATTACCTGTGCGAATTGCGTATTTGTGTTCAGTCAGTCTGTCCAAAAGGCGCCGCTTAGTTCTTCCTATATAAAAGACTTCACACTCAGTACATTCCAATCTATAAATGACAAAGGTAGTTTGACAATTTATGAAATGGTTGATAGTAAATTCCCTTTGGGTGCCAACATCATAAAAAATTTTTGTTTGCCTTACATTAGTGCAATGATTACATTAGCCGCGTTTCCACTGCCGGGCTAGGGCTGGGCCAGAGCTAACAGCGAGCCGGGCCAAGCTAGTGGCCTCGGGCCTCAAGCACCGGGCTTGCGTTTCCACTGCTGGGCCAGTAGCCCCACAGCGCTGCCCCAGACCCCACCCCTAACACGCCTTTCTGGATCAAACGTCATAAAACCCAACCCATTTCAGCGGGTATTATGAATTAATTTACTTTTTAAATTAGGAAGATAGCATGTATATTAACTCAACTGCCGTAGTGGCTGCAATAGTGTCCCGAGACCAGTACAGGCGATTCTCTATTTCAAGCAGCAATTTTTTGCGCGATATAACAAGTAGGGCTGCGGGCACGTTTTCAAGTTATTCATTAATCGTTAACCGAGGCCCATCGGTTAATACTCGGTGCATAGTGTGCGCGCCGCAACCTCGAGATACAGAGTAAAAATTTTTAACACCTTTAATAACTGATTGGACCCCATTTGAAACGAAATTTATTTATAGAAATAAAACGCAGCAAGTACGGAGCAGTTAAAGCCGCATTTCCATCACCCTTCAAACTGAAATTGCCAATTGAAAATAAGCAAAACGTCCATTTCACAAAAACTCCGTGTCTGCAAATAATAATAATAATAATAACCATCATCATCATTATTGTAACATTTTATTAGGCTGCATATGTTGAAGACGCCTTTATCCAAAAAAGGAACAGAGCACAAATAAACACAATATTTTTGACAAATATCAGCGCATATCCAGTGTGTGTGGAGCACGCGTGCTGATGGCTGCGAGACGCCCATGTGAACAGTTTCATTGCATTTCTTTCAGTGGAAACAACTTAAAATACTCTTTAATTTCTGGTCATACAGAAAATAATAATACATTATTCGCAAATAAATTTATTTATAACAAGAAAACGTTGTGCTTTAACAATTAATCAAGGCGCGCTTCATGATCTCCGTGAACTGAAGCGCGAGACCTGAAACAGCCACCGCATTCGAATTTGTTCGTTTTATATTGGACATTTAAAGCTTTAGTCTACAGGGGTTATCCTTTGTAGATTAAAGTTTTAAATGTCCAATTTAAAACGAACAAATTCGAATCGAAAGCCAATATCTTCTATGTTTATGTAGCTTAATTTCTCTCTAAATGTGCATCCGAAGATGGAGATATGTTTTTAGCCGAGAATCATTTAGAAAACAATAGTTTATTAATAAACAATTAATGCCTCGTTATTTTATATTATTTTATTATCAGACACATTTATTATAGCCTATAAATCACTGCAGGGAAAATATAATTTCCAGGTTCTAATTTGGCCTTAGAAAACCAGTAAAATATATATTCTTTTCATATTAATTTGTCAAATATTTTAAATGTTTAAGGGGCAAAAAAATCAAACAAATATCTGAAAATTCGTCGATAGCTATATATAGCCTATATTGTTGCGCAGCATTTGGCATAGGCCTACAGTTCAAATTAAAATGTTATGCAATTTTAAACGGTCAATCGGTTAAACATGGACACCCCTATGTGCATCTTGCTTCAGATCATAACGTTCCATAACACCGATAAACTTCGCCTTTTACCTTGAGCACGCCTCTAGCCCGAGCTGGCCCCCTCTGGCCCAAGGTATTCGACGGGCCAGAAATCCTGGCCGTTGGCCCTGAGGAAGCCCCGATCAAGCCCCGGAAGTGACAGTGGAAACGCGACTGGCCCTGGCACGCACTAGCACGGCCCGGCCCTGGCCCGGCAGTGGAAACGCGGCTAATGATGGCATTTGTAAGAACCTATGGGCCTAGGGCCTAACCATGTTCGTTTTGCTTCTGGTTTAAGATAACTGTGAACCAATCTATCTTGTAGGGTAGGACATCTTTTAAAGCTAATGAGAGGTGGTTCAGGAAAAATCTGACTTATTACCTCATCACTTCCCACATAGCAACATTAGCCGCGTTTCCACTGCCGGGCCAGGGCCGGGCCGTGCTAGTGCGTGCCAGGGCCAGTCGCGTTTCCACTGTCACTTCCGGGGCTTGATCGGGGCTTCCTCAGGGCCAACGGCCAGGATTTCTGGCCCATCGAATACCTTGGGCCAGAGGGGGCCAGCTCGGGCTAGAGGCGTGCTCAAGGTAAAAGGCGAAGTTTATCGGTGTTATGGAACGTTATGATCTGAAGCAAGATGCACATAGGGGTGTCCATGTTTAACCGTATAACCGTTTAAAATTGCATAACAGTTTAATTTGAACTGAATATGCCAAATGCTGCGCAAAAATATATAGGCTATATATAGGCTACATATCGACGAATTTTCAGATATTTGTTTGATTTTTTTGCCCCTTAAACATTTAAAATATTTGACAAATTAATATGAAAAAAATATATATTTTACTGGTTTTCTGAGGCCAAATTAGAACCTGGAAATGATATTTTCCCCGCAGTGCTGAATGAGAAGAGCCGTAACCACAGCCTACAGAAAGGGGATTAAGGTGATTTATAGGCTGTAATAAATGTGTCTGATAATAAAATAATATAAAATAACGAGGCATTAATTGTTTATTAATAAACTATTGTTTTCTAAATGATTTTCGGCTAAAAACATATCTCTATCTCCGGATGCACATTTAGAGAGAAATTAATTAGCTACATAATTACATAGTCAGAAGATATTGGCTTTCGATTCGAATTTGTTCGTTTTAAATTGGACATTTAAAGTTTTAATCTACTGTATAGACCAACGCCACTTTTGCGTCGTCGAAGGGTAACGCCCCCTTTTGGGGGAAAACACGTCTATACTGTCTATGGGAAAACATACGGATTTCCATAAGAACAGAACTTTCGCTAGATCTGCAAAGTTTCTTGATAGCAAAAATGGCACAAACTTAAAGAAGCTAACGTTACTGAATACGGGGTTACAGAGGTGTCCCTTTGAAATGGTCGAAAACTGGATTAATGACCCCACACAGCGGCCAAATATGGACTATTCAGACATCTAACGATACCACTATCTCGTGGAATCACCAAGTAGCCTTTTTTATTTATTTATTTATTTATCATTTACACACTCACAGAGTAGCCTAAACTACTAGACGATGAGGCCATGTCACTTGGATCATATTTAACTTGATTTAAGCTATTGACAGTTTTGTTGCCGACTAACGTTAGCTATTAGAAAGACTAAGCTGTTAGCAGCTAACGTTACCTTATTAGACTATGTCAATAGCTTAAATCAAGTTAAATATGATCCATTCATCGTCTAGTTGTCATACTGTGTGTTAATGAAAAAAAAAGGCTACGTGCTTACTTGGCGATTCCACGAGATAGTGGTATCGTTAGATGTCTGAATAGTCCATATTTGGCCGCTGTGTGGGGTCATTAATCCAGTTTTCGACCATTTCAAAGGGACACCTCTGTAACCCCGTATTCAGTAACGTTAGCTTCTTTAAGTTTGTGCCATTTTTGCTATCAAGAAACTTTGCAGATCTAGTGCGAGTTCTGTTCTCATGGGAATCCGTTTGTTTTCCCATAGACAGTATAGAGGTGTTTTCCCCCAAAAGGGGGCGTTACCCTTCGATAACGCAAAAGTGGCGTTGGTCTATACTAAAGCTTTAAATGTCCAATTTAAAACGAACAAATTCGAATGCGGTGGCTGTTTCAGGTCTCGCGCTTCAGTTCACGGAGATCATGAAGCGCGCCTTGATTAATTGTTAAAGCACAATGTTTTCTTGTTATTGTGAGTTTACGCAAATAAATGTATTTGCGAATAATGTATTATTATTTTCTGTATGACCAGAAATGAAAGAGTATTTTAAGTTGTTTCCACTGAAAGAAATGCAATGAAACTGCAAGTGTTCACATGGGCGTCTCGCAGCCATCAGTGCGTGCTCCACACACACTGGATATGCGCTGATACGCGTAAAAAATATTGTGTTTATTTGTGCTCTGTTCCTTTTTTGGATAAAGGCGTCTTCTACATATGCAGCCTAATAAAATGTTACAATAATGATGATGATGGTTATTATTATTATTATTATTATTTGCAGACACGGAGTTTTTGTGAAATGGACGTTTTGCTTATTTTCAATTGGCAATTTCAGTTTGAAGGGTGATGGAAATACGGCTTTAACTGCTCCGTACTTGCTGCGTTTTATTTCTATACATTAATTTCGTTTCAAATGGGGTCCAATCAGTTATTAAAGGTGTTAAAAAATTAACTCTGTATCTCGAGGTTGCGGCGCGCACACTATGCACCGAGTATTAACCGATGGGCCTCGGTTAACGGTTAATGAATAACTTGAAAACGTGCCCGCAGCCCTACTTGTTATATCGCGCAAAAAATCGCTGCTTGAAATAGAGAATCGCCTGTACTGGTCTCGTTACACTATTGCAGCCACTGCGGCAGGTGAGTTAATAATGCTATCTTCCTAATTTAAAAAATAAATTAATTCATAATACCCGCTGAAATGGGTTGGGTTTTATGACGTTTGATCCAGAAAGGCGTGTTAGGGGTGGGGTCTGGGGCAGCGCTGTGGGGCTACTGGCCCGGCAGTGGAAACGCAAGCCCGGTGCTTGAGGCCCGAGGCCACTAGCTCGGCTAGGCTCGCTGTTAGCTCTGGCCCAGCCCTAGCCCGGCAGTGGAAACGCGGCTATTGTTTCGGCCCAGATCCGGCCCACATCTGGCACTTGTGGGATGCGGATCTGGCCCACATGCAGCAATGAATGACGGCCCTTGGGTGGCCCACTCCTGTTTGCCAGATCTGGGCCACAAGCAGGCCATAGTAATGCCACATGTCTGCCAAGAGCAAAGAAATAAACCAGAACTGGACTTTATCTGAGCCAGAAAATCTGTGTATAGTCATCTCAACCTTAATAAGCCTGTTAACAAGCAGAATCACTGAAGGAAAGAAGAGAATAGAAAAAGAGACGAGCAGAACAACTACAACTGACTTTAGACACAGTCTTAGATGAAATCACCTGAAGAGAAAAGAAGACATTAAATCTCTGAAGATCTCAGCAGAGGAGGATTAAACAACTCCACAAACAGCATTACCAGATTCACTTATTACTAACCAGACTGACTTTATTTCTGTCAGACTTCTACAGAAGTTTTCATTGAGAACTAACAGAGGTTTAACTCTGTGTTTCATTTGAAGTCACCATAACATCAGAATCTCTAAAGGAGAAAATCGTAATTGGTTACCATTATGGAGATCAGTGTTTGCTTTAGTTGGGCTCTTGAGCCTAAAGACATTTATTTTTTTAATTTGTTCGGCTATTGTACTTATGTTATAACAGCCAAATGAACAAAGAGAAAAAGGTGATTTAATGGTGTTGATTGGGTTATACCATAATCAATAATTGGCCTGAATCACTGAGAGGGTAAATTCAGAGTTAAGCTTTATATCTTATGGATGTTATTGCAGCACTGTTGTTGTGGAATATGCCTTTTCTATTAAATCCAAATTATCAAATCAATTAAAAAAAAAAACAACCTTAAAAATATTTCAGATAGGCACATACAGACATTAAGAATTATCCTATGACTCTCAACAATGGTGACAAAAAGATTAACTCTGAATATTAGCTTATTAGTTATTCATACAGCAATGCATGATGGGAGCCATGAATGAGGTTTGATTGGTGGTATCCAGAATACACTACAAAATGCTTTATAATTTTCACCATTATTGAGGGTCACAGGCTGATTCTTGGTGTCTTTTTAAAATTATCTGGATTACATTGTAAAAGTTAAGATAATTATGATTTTCAAGGACAGTGTTGTAACAATAAACAATGATGTAAATTTATCTCAGAAATTGGGCTCTACTCAGGTCAAATGATCGTGAAATAATGACAATGTTAAACAGCAAACATCGTCAAATCACCTTTTCTATTCGTTCATTTGGCTGTTATAATAGAAGTACAATAGCCGAACAAATTCAAAAATAAATGTCTTTAGGCTCAAGAGCCCAACTAAAGCAAACACTGATCTCCATAATGGTAACCAATTATGATTTTCTCCTTTAGAGATTCTGATGTTATGGTGACTTCAAATGAAACACAGAGTTAAACCTCTGTTAAGTCTCAATGAAAACTTCTGTAGAAGTCTGACAGAAATAAAGTCAGTCTGGTTAGTAATAAGTGAATCTGGTAATGCTGTTTGTGGAGTTGTTCAATCCTCCTCTGCTGAGATCTTCAGAGATTTAATGTCTTCTTTTCTCTTGAGGTGATTTCATCTAAGACTGTGTGTAAAGTCAGTTGTAGTTGTTCTGCTCGTCTCTTTTTCTATTCTCTTCTTTCCTTCAGTGATTCTGCTTGTTAACAGGCTTATTAAGGTTGAGATGACTATACACAGATTTTCTGGCTCAGATAAAGTCCAGTTCTGGTTTATTTCTTTGCTCTTGGCAGACATGTGGCATTACTATGGCCTGCTTGTGGCCCAGATCTGGCAAACAGGAGTGGGCCACCCAAGGGCCGTCATTCATTGCTGCATGTGGGCCAGATCCGCATCCCTCAAGTGCCAGATGTGGGCCGGATCTGGGCCGAAACAATGTTGCTATGTGGGTTTCAACAATACCCCAGTTTTTTTGTATGATTCGCCTTGTCTGTTCAGCCTCTGTGCTATATGTAGTGACAAAAACCGGTCTCTCTTTAGTTTGTTTCCGCGTATTCCTTTGTAGTAGCACTGACCTATCTACTTGTTGGGCTCTAGTGTAAGCCTTTTTTAGAATAGAGCTTCTATATCCCCTTTCCTTAAATCGTGACATCATCTCTAGTGATTTACTCTCAAAAATATGCTCTTGGTCACAGATCCTCTTCACTCTCTGGAACTGCCCATATGGGATATTCAGATTCAAATCTAGAAATCACATTTTTTCGATTTTCAGTTCAATTCATCTTTAAAAGTTGGTATTTTCCATATATATATATATACATAAAAAGGCAGTGAGCCTCCATTATATCTTTGCTCTGACCCTTGACTATCGATGTAGAAACTTAATTTCCTCATCTTGATTGCCTACTTACAAAAAAACTAGGGGAAAATGGATGAGCAAGATAGGCAATTTGGCGGCCATTTTGATATGCAAATTAGAAGGTAAAAAACTCAAAATGTACCTTTTTTTTTTTTGATTCAGCACCCTTGAAATATATAAGACAGCCCGGTTTCCGACTTGTACCCGTAAATGCTCCTCACTTCTTATAGAAGGCCATTTTGCTGAAATCCGTCTAGTCCAAAAGTGGCGTTACGTTATCACTTTTTATTCTGCGTTTAGACGAGCGTTTTGGGTGGGAAATCAGCGTGCATATGATGACGCAAAAGTGTGTGAAATTCAATGTAGTATGCACTCCAGGCGACTAGGAGTGCATACTACAACAACACCTGTGTAAATGAAAGGCACATCCGATAAAATATTTTTACGTTTTCACCCGCAAGCTTTCTCGTGTAAACAGGGGCTAAGAGACCTAAAGTGTGCCAAGAAAACATCCCCCACACCATCACACCACCAGCACCAGCCTGCACAGTGGTAACAAGGCATGATGGATCCATGTTCTCATTCTGTTTACGCCAAATTCTGACTCTACCATCTGAATGTCTCAACAGAAATCGAGACTCATCAGACCAGGCAACATTTTGTCCAGTCTTCAACTGTCCAATTTTGGCGAGCTCTTGCAAATTGTAGCCTCTTTTTCTTATTTGTAGTGGAGATGAGTGGTATCCGGTGGAGTCTTCTGCTGTTTTAGCCCATCCGCCTCAAGGTTGTGCGTGTTGTGGCTTCACAAATGCTTTGCTGCATACCTCGATGGTAACGAGTGTTTATTTCAGTCAAAGTTGCTCTTCTACCAGCTTGAATCAGTCGGCCCATTCTCCTCTGACCTCTAGCATCAACAAGGCATTTTGGCCCACAGAACTGCCTCATGCTGGTTTTTCCCTCTCACACCATTCTTTGTAAACCCTAGAAATGGTTGTGCGTGAAAATCCCAGTAACTGAGCAGATTGTGAAATACTCGAACCAGCCCGTCTGGCACCAACGACCATGCCACGCTAAAAATTGCTTAAATCACCTTTCTTTCCCATTCTGACGTTCAGTTTGGAGTTCAAGAGATTGTCTTGACCAGGACCACACCCCTAAATGCATTGAAGCAACTGCCATGTGATTGATTGATTAGATTATTGCATTAATGAGAAATTGAACAGGTGTTCCTAAAAGTCCTTTAGGTGAGTGTATATGAATACTAGGCAAGGCATGGCTGTGTCCAAAGGTCCCATGATATATAATGCTTTAAAATATCACTGTTTCCTGGTTACCACAGTGCTGCACAATTTACAGGGCCACCCCATCTGTCAATGGGGAGAGAGAAAAAAGAGATAGTAACCTCTAGCCTTTTGAATACAAGCCTGATGAAAGCCCTTTAAACAAATACACTTAAAATCCGAGTGATGATTGTCCTCTACTGAAAAAGAAAAGTGTTGTTGATTTTCCCTTGTGCAACTAGCATTGACTACGTTTACATGCAGCCAATTTTCGGGTTATGGCCAGGTTAAGGTCACTATTCGGGTTTCTTAAACATTAGGAATAACCCATTTACATGCGTGAGCAGAGAGAGTTCCTCCTGTATACATGGAATTGCAATATCCCGATGTAAACGGTGACGCGCGGTTAGCGTCTAGATGTACGGACAACCTTAAGACGCAATATGCATCATTTCCGATTCTTCTTCCTGAATCCAAAGACAACAATAACAGCAGCACACCGATAAGGAATAGTTTGGGGCCGATAGCGATCGCCTTTGTTTACGCTTTAATGCTGGTAACGTTACTCACCTCGCTCCAAAAGTATTGTATGCTTAGCTGTGTCTCGCCTGGTCCCGCCATGTTTACTTCCGGTATACTGCATGCGGATTTTTGTATGCGTCGAGAAGTTTCTCTACTCAAAAGACCAAGATTCCTTGCGAATAGAACATGCACAGAACACAAATCACTATGGGGATATGCCGATACGCATTTACATGACCTAAAATTCGGGTTAGAAAAGGGGTACCCCAGGTATCCCGGTTTTTAAAATAAAGTTAGTTTTGTTTTTGATATTCACCAGACATTCATTGAAAAATGGCAATTACCTCCGACTTAGCCAAATATGACTTCACTCTATATAATAAGCACTGCCCCTCAAAAGCCGCCGCAATGTGAGTTTTGCCGGGAAAGCTTGCTGGAACAAATCAGTGCAAATCATCATACGTTTGCGCTACAAATATTCTTATCAGTCAGATTGACTGAATGAACTGTAAAATTAAATTTTTTCAGACGTCAAGAGAATACCATAAAATATATATATATATATATATATATATATATATATATATATATAAAGAACAAAAGCATTAAAGCTCAAGCAGCACAAACGGTTAAAAGCACTAATAAAGCAGACTGCGCCACTTATTGTACATTGTACATATTATTGTACAGTAATGACATTTAGAGTAAGCGTCTGCACGTCCCACATCTGCAGTGTGAAGATTTTGTTGAAACTGATTTTATTTGCCTGGTAACAGCCTTATAGTAGTGCCTTATTAACTAAATTGACCAGTTAACTTAAGAACTTATAAGCTACATTATGACGCATATAGCCTACTAAGGTTTTAAAAATGCCCCTAGGAAATCAATTTATAGCGGAAATGTCACCTCTTTATGGAAAAGTTTGTTGCTGTCAACATTGTTTTTGGATAATACATTAAAAATGCAGATAGCTTCTGTAAATGGATCTACAATCAATGTCCGGAATAAACATGGGAATAAAGAGTAGACCTATCAATGTATGGTAGGCCTAAATAGCTAAGTTAATGGACATAAATCATGATATAAGATTTTGGCCATATTGCCCATTTATTACATATAAGTCATTTATTTCCTGTGACACCTGTAAAGTCCCGTCCACAAACCTCTTGCGTATGTTTGGTCTCACCACAAGGTGTCACTGTGGCCTCAAAGCTTCAGCACTGCTACTCTGTGCTCGATTGCTATGTCTGAGGTAAAACACGCCCCCCTCATTAGCATAGAGAGCAATAAATGTGTAAATAAATAAATGAATAAATAAATACATTTATAAATATATAAATGTAGACGTAAATGCATATATACATAAATAAAAGTGGAAATAAATAAATGCATAAATAATGTTTTCAGCATTAAAACAATAAAAGCAATTAACAAAAATTCAGCTAAATTACAATACATATGAAATGAGGTCTATATATTAAAATGCAACTAGCCCTCAGGGCCTTTTCTGTATCTCAGATGAGCCTGTGAATGCCGCGTTGCCGAGACTCAGCGTTCATGTATTTCATAATGTCGGATAAAGGATTTTCCTATTTGTTCTAGAACATTTGATGGTTTGCATTGATTATCATTCCATTGATTATGAAATTGTAATAATACATTTACCTGACATAATAAATTGTTATATTTATTATGCATCTATCATTGAAAAACCCTTTCATTTATGGAGTCAGATGAAATAAAAGTTAATACACAAGATAAAATGTATTGCATTTAATTAAAAAACCCTTTGCCATGAGAAAAGACGGCACACGCGTGAGACCTTCACCTCTAATCGAAAACCGCCACTGGATCGATTTAGACGGCCTTACGCGTATAATATTACGTCACGGCAGTTTCCTGCAGCGTCGCTATGACGACCAGGTACTATTTGTGGCAGTACTGTCTGCAATGGAAGACGGAGCGAAAAGGCGAGCCGAGTCGAGTCGAGCTAGTACTGGTAATGGAAAAGCGCTGGTGTTTCTGACGTCACAAACTTCCTTGGTTAAATCAGATCAACATGTGACTGTAAACTGAGTTGCTATGAGTGAGTGGAGGCGGGGGTTACATTCAAGCTATTTTAAGACATGCATGACAAAATAATTCAAGAGAACTTTTTAAATATGTAATTTTGGTGATCAATAATGAGTTTTAAGGTATACAAGCATTGACTACTGGGGATTATAAGCATTTCCACAGTGTTTGCTGAAGCTGTGGTTGCAGACAAGCACGATGCAAGCTACTAAAAGTCAACCAGATGATAAACAGGTGAACATAATGAACTTATAAATCATTAACTATAGCAACTAATGAACAAAGGGAACAGGAATGAAAGAAAACAAATATGGCAGTGTACTCCCTCCCAGGATGTACGTCCTTGCACTGCAAAAGGATCTTAGGCGGTGGGACAGACCAAGGAGGAAATGATGAAGGGGAGCCAAGGATGCCACTGAGCGAGGAGCCACAGACGCTGATTGAGACACCCTTTATTTGTATTTTTTTTTTTAACATATATTGAAGTTTAAGTGTAAAATTACAAGTTTGCAGTTCACTAGTTTTATTCTTTTTGAGGAATTGTTTTTGTGCAAGCAAAGTTACTTTTATGTATGTAGCGCATTATAGCTAAGGTTTCAAAGCAGCTTTACAGAGATAAACAGAAAAATAACGATTCAGTGATACAAACACTTCAATTCTGCTGTGAAGCAGCTCAAAAAAGATAGAAAACAATTATTTTTTAATGAGTCATTGTTCAAGTAAAATTAGTTGGTTCATTAACTGTAAAATGCATTAATTATGAAATGAGTTTAATTCATCTATACTGTAAAAGCAGCTCTGAAGAAAACAGTGATGTCATCATCCAGCTGAGTTCAGCTCTCATCCAATAGTGTAGAGTATAATAGCCAATAATATTGTTATATACTGTATGTCTTCTCACATTTAGTCTAGAACTACAATAAGCATCATGTTCTCGCAACACTGGGACAGGAGAGCTTTCGTCATGGGGAAACAGTAACTTGCGTTTCTTATTTGAAAAGTAGCTCAGAAATTCTGATGCAAATTTAACAGTAATGCATTAGCCTACGTTACTAGTTACTTGGAAAAGAATAAAGAGATTGTTTTGTTACAGTGTTATTGATCTGCCAAGCTGGCATATTGACTATATTGACCATGTGAGATGCATTGCATCAGATTGCAGGGTAAGAAAGAAAAGAAAAATCAGAAGAAAGGAATCATGACTGAGTCCAGTAGGTGGAGATGTGCGCATAATAAACTGGAACAATAATAAAAATTTGTTTGGGTACCAGCACATGCTAATATTCCAGGTAATGAAAGGGCTGATAAAATGGCTAAAGAGTCACTTAAACTGAACATTCCTACTATTACAGTTGCATTAAGCAGGATGGAAGGAAAGAGTATCATTGAAGAAGCCTGCAACCAGAAATGGCAAAGAAAGTGGGATGAATGTAAAACAGGAAGACATTTTTATAATCTACATAATAAGAAGACAATAAGAAGACTGTAAGACAATATATTGACACAAAATTTAAGTAGAGAAGATCAGGTTATTTTAACAAGACTAAGGATGGGACATACAAAACTTAATTCAACACTTCATATTATAGGGAAACATGGTACTGGTTTATGCGAAATATGCCAAGTAAAGGAAACAGTTGAGCATATGTGTTGTTATTTTGTTCCAGATAAGTGAACTGAAGGAAATGGCATGCAAAGAATTTCAATAACATATTAAACACAAAACAAGGATCCGGGGAAATTGTAAGGTCAGTTTATTTAAAATTCATAAAGCAGTGGTCTTAGGACTAGAATATAGACATCTTTTAACATACTTCTAGACTGAAATCACTTCACACTCCACCACGGGTGGTGGCGGTATGCACCATTAAGTTGGTATCCAATCCGCCAATAAATCCATAGAAGAAGGAAGAACGAAGAAGGGACTGTAGGGCATGTTTTCCTGGAATGCAGAAAGTATAGGGTTGAAAGAAATGTTCTCTTTAGTAAACTGTCAGGACATGGAGTTAAGGCTTTTTCTGTTTTATCTTTGTTTGGACACAGTGATGAGCATAAACTGATATCCAAAGCAGTTCTTCAATTCCTGCATGACACAGGATTGTATGTAAGAATTTAGTACAAACTTTGACCCGTGGAGGGCAGTAATACGCTCAGCAGCGTCTACACTGCCGGAATCATATAAGAAGAAGAAGAACGAAGAAGGGAGAACCGAGCTGAAGCGGGGGTCCATTGTTGAGGGGGGTAGCTTAGCTAACGGAGGCGATAGCTGAGGTCTGTTTGGTGTTTACGTGATTAATTGTAACTTGTGATTTCGGATCGGATATTGTGGGATTGGTGAGGTCCTGTTGGAAGGGATATTGCCCGACGGCCTGTATAGGTCCGGGAACGATATTCCTGAGACGGTCTCAGCAAATTTAGAAGATACAAACGAAGTAGATAATAGTGTGGAGAATCTTCTGCAAGGGAACGCAGAAAGTTCTGTTGCACTTTGGTAGAAAGTTAGAATCTCACATAGTTGGGGATAAGTTTAAATCAGAGTCAGCCCATGCTCAAGGGAGCGGGTGGGAGTGGAGATGAATGGATCACAGTAAATAAGTTAAATCGTAAAAGAGAGCGAGGATCCAATTCTCAGGATAGTGATATGGAAAACCCTCAGATTAAAACAGTAAGACCAAATCCTAATAGTGATGAGGGATTCAGAGTTCTGATCAAAGTGAAGGGAGGGGTTGGATTTTCTACAGTCAGTCCCCTTAAACTAACAAATGAACTAAAGAAGGGGATTGGAGATATTTTACATGCCTCTATTTTGCAGAATGGAATGATTTCAATTACATGTAAATCGGAAATGCAACAGACTAAGGCTTTCAAGATTAAAACTCTGCTTGGCAAGGGAGTGGAGGTGTTCAAACCGCAAGCAAGCACAGAGGTAAAAGGGGTGATGTATAATGTGCCAATGGATGTAACTGAGCAAGAAATATTGACTAGCTTGAAAGGAGGAAATGTTGTAGCTGTAAAACGCATGGGTAATAATGAGAGTGGTAGAGGAACCATCCCCATCCTTCTATCCTTCAAAGATAAAGTGTTACCAAAGAGGGTCATGTTGGGATTCATGAGCTATCCTGTAAAAGAGTATGAAAGACCACCTCTGAGGTGCTTTAAGTGCCAAAGATATGGACATGTGGCAGCTGTGTGTAATGGAAAGAGAAGATGTAGACGATGTAGTGAAGAACATGATGGAAAGGAATGTACAGGACCTGTGAAATGTTGTAATTGTGGGGGAGAACATCCAGCCTCTTTCAGAGGATGTCATAATTATGTAAAAGCAGAAAATGTGGAGAGAATAAAAAAGAGAGGAAAATATCATTTGCAGAGGCAGTGAGAAGGGTGGAGAAAAATGATGGGGAAAATCAAGATCAAGGTGAGGCCATGGCAAGAGATCTAGCAAAGGGAAAGGTTTGTAATGATGATTTTGTTATGATTAACAAAAAAGGATTACTGGCATTCATGGTTGAAACAATGTGGAGAGTTAAAATGGTGGCAAATAAAAAGTCAGATGTGGCTCGTGAAATTGCTTCTGCTGCAGAAAAACTTCTAGGATTCAAGGGGATCAATCCAAAGGAATTATGGGAATTTACTTATACTCAGGACAGTGCAAATCAAAGAATAAACGGAAGTCAACAGATAGAGTTGGAAGATAATGAGGAAGTAGAAATGGACAGCAGACATGAAGAATATGATGGTGATTAGTGTCTTTGTATTATGTTTAGCATAATGCAATGGAATGCAAGGAGTCTTGTTGCGAATGGGCAAGAGTTTAAACGCATTATAGACGGTCTTGGAGAAAAACCAGAAATTATTTGTATCGAGGAAACTTGGCTAAAGCCAAGATTAGATTTTAATATACCAGGGTATAAATGTGAAAGGAAAGATAGGGAGAATACATCAGGAGGGGGATGTGCCACTTTTATTAAAAATGGAGTTCAATATAGAAGAATAGAAATTAAAACGGTTTTAGAGTGTGTCATTACAGAAATTTGGACTGATCGAGGGAAAATTTATATTGTAAATGTGTATAATCCGTGTATTAAGTTAGAGGAGAGTCATTTTCAGGAAATTGAAGATAAGATTAATGTTCAGGGGATTTGGGTTGGGGATTTTAACGCTCATAATGAGATGTGGGGAGGTGAGAAGAAAGACAGAAATGGTCAAATAGTAGAAGACTTTATAGACAAAAATAATTTAGTTGTGTTAAATGATGGTCGACCTACTTGGTTTAGTGCAGGTCGATCAATGATGTCATCCTCCATAGATATTACAATTGTGTCCGCAGAGTTAGCATTGATTAGTAGATGGGAGACAATGGACACTTGCTTAATGGGAAGTGATCATGTGCCAATAATTAGTACATTTGGTAGATGTTTGATTGTGGAGCCAGTACATTGTTCCCTGCGGCTTAATTATAAAAGAGCTAACTGGATCAAGTTTGAGGAACAATTGAATATGGGACTATTACAAATAGATAGTGGAAAAGGAATAGATGAGTGGAATAGTTCCCTTAGTAAAATGATGTGGGCAGCAGCAGTTCAGAATATATCAAAGAAAAAAATACCAGTAAGAGGAGCAATGGTACCATGGTGGACTGAAGAATGTGATTCTGCAGTTAGAAATAGGAATAGGGCATATAAAAACTTAAAGAAACACTTATTAGAGGAATATGCAATTGAATATAAGAGGCTTAGAGCTAAGGCTAGACGTGTAATTAAGGATGCAAAGAAGCAAAGTTGGAAGACTTTTTGTAGTAAGTTAGGACCGGACACGCCCTTAAAAAAGATTTGGAATCTAGTTCATAGAATGACGGGTGTTTTTCGACAGACGGTAATCCCTGTCCTCCACTGTGATGGGGAAGAAGCGGTAAATAGTAAAGCGAAAGCAAATATGTTGGTCAAGCAATTTCAAAAAGTTCATAGCTCCAAAAATGTGGATGACTTAAATAGGAAAAGGAGATGTCAAATATCAAGAGATAATATGGAAAAACTGCTAATTAATTGTGATAACTCTGATGATGTTAATGTAATTTTCTCAATGAAAAAGAGCTGGAAAAAGCTATTAATCAGGGGAAAGATACCTCACCTGGCAGGGATGGGTTGGGATATCAATTGTTTAAAAATTCAGGAGAATTGTTTGGAGGAGAAGTTCTTGAGCTAATTAATAGTGTATGGAAAAGTGGAATTCTTCCTAAAGAGTGGAAACATGCTGTAATCATTCCAATTGTGAAACCAGGGAAAAAAACAGATAATCCTACTTCCTACAGACCAATTGCGCTAACCTCTGTTTTGTGTAAGATTATGGAGCGTATGGTAACTGATAGACTTGTGGATAAACTTGAGAAAAGCGGGTATTTTATGGAGTATCAGAGTGGATTCAGGCAGGGGCGGTCAACAATGGATGCTGTTTTAGACATAGATATTGACATCAAAAAAGCCATCGCAAATAAAGAAGCTATTGTTGCAGTGTTTTTGGACATTGAAAAAGCGTACGATATGCTTTGGAGGGAGGGGTTGCTCATTGCACTCTATGATGCGGGAATCCGAGGAAGAATGTTCAACTGGATTAAGAATTTTTTAAGTAATAGGACAATTCAAGTAAGGGTGGAAAGTGAATTATCAGAGGAACTTGAGATAGAGAATGGAACACCTCAAGGTAGCGTTATAAGCCCTGTTCTTTTCAATATATTAGTCAATGGTATGTTTAGTAGAGTGGGAAAAGAATTTCGGTTTTCGTTATTTGCAGATGATGGGGCCCTCTGGAAGCGTGGGGGGAACCTTTCTTATATGTTTGGCCAAATTCAAAATGCTTTAAAGAGAGTATCTGAATGGGCTGATGATTGGGGATTCAAAATATCAACAGAAAAAACTAAGTATATGGTATTTGGATGTAAGAAGAAAATGCCAACACAGATGTTACAAATAAATAATACGAATATTGAAAAAGTTTAGGAATGTGTGTCATGATCCTGGCTCTTTCTTTCTTTCTCTGGTCTTTCTCTGCCCCCTTCTGGCCACTATCTTACATTACATTACTTGCATCACTCATTCATTATCCCGGTCACCTCCAGCTGTGGCTCATCCTCTCATTACCTCCTCGTTACCTTCCCAACTGTTTCTCACTATCTCTGATTAGACTCTCTATTTCATGGCTTCTCTCTTATTGTTCTTTGTCAGATTATTGCTCTATGTTACGTACCTGTGCATATCGCTCCTGACCCTGTCGTGTCGTGTCCTGTCTGATCCAAGCTGTTCTGTTCTCTGTATTACCTCGACTCTACTCTGCTACCCTTCCAGCATCGTGAGTGGTTCAGGATTGGCGTTCCCGTGCCTCTACGGACCCAGTCTGTCTCGTCCTCTGAGTGACCGTCCGTGCTGTTCCAGACGGCAGTTTTCTGTTCTGTTATTAAGAGACTTTCTGTTCCATTACCATTGAGATTCCTGTGTTGGATTTACTCGCCTTACGGCTCCTGTGTTACTCTTCTGAACATTAAATCACTCATTGACTGTCCTTTGCTTTTGGGTCCTCTTTCTCATACGTGACAGAATAATCTGACCAGCAATGGACCCAGCGAGGGAGAATTCACTTCAGACCGCGCTCGAGCTCCAGGGAGCCATGCTGGGCCGACATGAGGATGAGCTGGCTGCAACGCACCATGCCATGGATTCTCTGGCGACTCGTGTCACCGACATTGTCCAGCAGCTCCAGCATCTCCGCACTGATCCTTCCTCTTCTCGAGGACGGGATACGCCTGAGCCTAGAGTGAACATCCCGCCGTGTTATTCCGGTGAGCCCAAGGAGTGCAGGGCCTTTTTGACTCAGTGTGAGGTTGTCTTTTCTCTGCAGACCTCCACTTACGCTACTGATCGTTCCCGCATTGCCTTTGTCGTCTCCTTGCTGACTGGCCGAGCGCGGGAGTGGGGAACCGCAATGTGGACTTCGGAGGCTGAATGTCTTCGCCGCTATTCCGCTTTCAAGGAGGAGATGTTGAGGGTGTTTGACCGCTCTGCATATGGGGCGGAGGCTTCTCGTCTCATGTCTACGCTGCGCCAAGGAAGAAGGTCAGCAGCAGATTTCTCGATTGAGTTTCGCACTTTATCTGCTTCTTGCGACTGGAACGAGCCAGCCCTAGTTGCCCGCTTTCTCGAGGGGCTCAATGCGGACATTAAGGACGAGATACTTGCCCGGGAGACACCGACTCGACTGGACCCTCTTATTGACTTGGCCATTCGGGTAGAGAGACGTTTTGAGATGCGCCGTCGCAGCCGGGGTCTGGAGAGAGCTCTACTCACCACTCCGGTTCCCTCATCGGCTCCATCTTCCGCACCCGACGCTGAGCCCATGCAGCTGGGAGGGTTACGGATCTCCGCAGCCGAGCGTCAACGTCGTATCATGGCTCGCCTCTGCATGTACTGTGCGTCTGCTTCTCACCGTGTCGCCTCGTGTCCAGTAAAAGCCAACGCTCACCAGTAGAGAGAGGGTTACTGGTGAGCGCGTCAGTCCTGGACCCTCCGACACGCACGCGCACTACTTTTCCCGCACTACTCCGCTGGCCTGGGTATTCCACCTCTTGTCAGGTTTTGATCGATTCTGGAGCCGAGGGAAATTTCGTGGATGAAGGTTGGGCTAGAAGACAGGGGATTACCCTCCTAGAACGTGATGACGTCACTTCCATCCACGCACTTGATGGTAGTATCCTCACTAGAGCCCGCTTTGCCACCGCCCCGGTGAGTCTCACCATCTCAGGCAATCATCGAGAGACAATTTCTTTTCTAGTTTTGCAATCTACTTCTAGTCCAGTAATTTTAGGACACCCCTGGTTAGTCGAACATAATCCCCAGATTAACTGGGCCAGAGGTTCAATTTTGTCTTGGAATTTGTCGTGTCATGTTAAGTGTTTGGTGTCTGCCGTTCCTCCTGTCTCTTCTGTCTCTGTTTTTCAGGAGGAGCCGGGAGATTTGGCTGGAGTTCCCCGGGAGTACCATGATCTTCGAGCGGTCTTTAGTCGTTCCAGGGCCACCTCTCTTCCTCCTCACCGGCCGTATGATTGTGCCATCGATCTCTTGCCTGGCACCGCCCCTCCCCGTGGGAGGCTCTATTCGCTCTCCGCGCCCGAACGCGAAGCCCTAGAGAAGTATTTGTCTGACTCGCTCGAGGCGGGTACCATTGTTCCATCCTCCTCCCCTGCTGGTGCGGGTTTTTTCTTCGTTAAGAAGAAGGATGGTTCGCTGCGACCCTGCATAGATTATCGAGGTTTGAATGACATAACGGTCAAGAATCGTTACCCCTTGCCACTTATGTCTTCAGCTTCGAGATCTTGCAGGGAGCTAAGATCTTTTCAAAGCTAGATCTTCGTAACGCTTACCACCTTGTCCGCATTAGGAGGGGAGACGAATGGAAGACCGCGTTTAATACGCCCCTTGGGCACTTCGAATATCGCGTTCTTCCTTTCGGATTGGTCAACGCTCCGGCCGTGTTCCAGGCGCTAATAAATGACGTGCTCAGAGACATGCTGAATATTTTCGTTTTCGTTTATCTTGACGATATTTTGATCTTCTCTCCCTCTCTCCAAGTCCACACTCAGCACGTGAGACAGGTCCTCCAGCGTCTTCTCGAGAACCGATTGTTTGTTAAGGCCGAGAAGTGCACTTTCCACGTTCAGTCCATCTCTTTTCTGGGGTCAATTATTTCCGCGGAGGGGGTAAGCATGGATTCCTCGAAGGTCCGTGCGGTCACGGATTGGCCCGTGCCGGAATCGCGTGTTGCTCTGCAACGGTTCTTAGGTTTTGCGAATTTTTATCGTCGCTTTATCCGCAACTTTAGCCAAATTGCCGCCCCGCTCTCAGCCCTCACGTCCGCCAGGGTCCAATTTTCCTGGACGCAGGAGGCTCAGACCGCTTTTGATCGTCTCAAGTCTCTTTTTTCCTCTGCTCCTATTTTGCGTACTCCTGATGTCTCTAGACAGTTCATTGTTGAGGTTGATGCCTCAGAGGTGGGCGTTGGGGCTATTCTCTCCCAGCGCTCATCTTCTGACGAGAAGGTTCATCCCTGCGCTTACTTTTCACATCGCCTTTCGCCCGCCGAACGTAATTATGATGTTGGTAACCGCGAGTTATTAGCCATTCGTCTAGCTCTCGGAGAGTGGCGCCACTGGCTAGAGGGTTCAGTGGTCCCGTTCGTGGTCTGGACAGATCACAGGAATCTTGAGTATATCCGCTCCGCTAAGAGACTATGCGCGCGCCAGGCTCGTTGGGCGCTATTCTTTACGCGCTTCAATTTCTCCATCTCCTATCGTCCCGGGTCCAAGAACCTCAAGCCAGACGCTCTCTCGCGACAGTTTACTTCCCCAGAGGTTATTCCCATTAAGGAGGAGATCCTCCCTAAGGGCGTGGTAGTGGGGGCAGCTGTCTGGGGAATTGAACGTTTGGTCAAGCGCTCTTTAGCCCACGCTATTACCCCTCGTCTTTGTCCCAGGGGTCTTCTGTTCGTTCCTCCGTCCGCTCGCCTCGCGGTTCTTCAATGGGGTCACTCATCCAAGTTATTTGCCCATCCCGGCGTTAGGGGCACCATCGCCGCCATCCGTCAAAGATTCTGGTGGCCCTCTCGTGAGCGCGACGTCCGTCGTTTTGTCGCTTCGTGTACGGTATGCGCCCAGACTAAGTCGGGTAATTCGCCTCCGGCCGGGCTACTGCGTCCTCTCCCGTTACCGCCCCGTCCGTGGTCACATATTGCTTTGGATTTTATCACGGGTCTTCCCCCCTCCCAGGGGAACACCGTGATACTGACCGTCGTTGATCGCTTTTCTAAAACCGCTCGCTTTATTCCGTTACCCAAGCTCCCATCTGCTAGGGAGACGGCCCAGATTATCGTCGACCAGGTTTTTAAGATCCACGGTCTTCCCTCTGACGTCGTATCTGATAGGGGTCCCCAATTCTCTTCCTTGTTTTGGAAGGAATTTTGCCGTCTTATTGGTGCGTCGGCCAGTCTCTCCTCCGGGTTTCACCCACAAACTAACGGTCAAGCGGAACGTGCCAACCAGACCATCGGTCGCATCCTTCGTAGCCTCGCCTTTCGCAATCCGGTTTCGTGGTCCGAACAGCTTTCCTGGGCAGAATACGCTCTCAATTCCGCTCCATCCTCTGCCACGGGTTTATCTCCGTTTCAATGCTGTCTCGGATACCAGCCTCCACTCTTTTCGTCTCAGGAGACTGAATCTCAGGTGCCGTCCGTTCAAGCCTTCATTCAACGTGCTAAGCGTACTTGGAGAGAGGTTAGGTCCGCTTTAGTTAAGTCTCGTTCTCGTACCCGGCGAGCCGCTAACAGACGTCGGGTCAAGAGTCCCCGTTATTCTGTGGGTCAGAGAGTTTGGTTATCCACCCTTAATCTGCCTCTCCAGTCCACGTCTCGCAAGCTGGCCCCCAAATTCATCGGGCCTTTCCGTATCCTTAAGATACTCAGCCCTGTCTCTGTTCGTCTCAAATTGTCTACTAATCTTCGGCGCGTCCACCCGGTCTTTCACGTGTCATGTATTAAACCCGTCATCCGTGCCCCCCCTCGGCCTGTCACTCCTCCTGTCCGCGTCGAGGGCGCTCCCGTCTATAGGGTTCGCAGACTTCTCGATGTTCGCCCCCGGGGTCGTGGTCATCAATTTCTGGTCGATTGGGAGGGATACGGTCCGGAGGAGAGATGTTGGATTCCATCCCGGGACGTCCTGGACCGCTCGCTGATTGATGACTTCTATCGCTCACGCCAGTCCTCCTCTGTTGCGCCAGGAGGCGCTCCTTGAGGGGAGGGTACTGTCATGATCCTGGCTCTTTCTTTCTTTCTCTGGTCTTTCTCTGCCCCCTTCTGGCCACTATCTTACATTACATTACTTGCATCACTCATTCATTATCCCGGTCACCTCCAGCTGTGGCTCATCCTCTCATTACCTCCTCGTTACCTTCCCAACTGTTTCTCACTATCTCTGATTAGACTCTCTATTTCATGGCTTCTCTCTTATTGTTCTTTGTCAGATTATTGCTCTATGTTACGTACCTGTGCATATCGCTCCTGACCCTGTCGTGTCGTGTCCTGTCTGATCCAAGCTGTTCTGTTCTCTGTATTACCTCGACTCTACTCTGCTACCCTTCCAGCATCGTGAGTGGTTCAGGATTGGCGTTCCCGTGCCTCTACGGACCCAGTCTGTCTCGTCCTCTGAGTGACCGTCCGTGCTGTTCCAGACGGCAGTTTTCTGTTCTGTTATTAAGAGACTTTCTGTTCCATTACCATTGAGATTCCTGTGTTGGATTTACTCGCCTTACGGCTCCTGTGTTACTCTTCTGAACATTAAATCACTCATTGACTGTCCTTTGCTTTTGGGTCCTCTTTCTCATACGTGACAATGTGGTTAGATGAAAGAATGACATGGAAAAAACATATTGAGATGGTTTCTCTTAAATGTGGGAAAATAATTAACGTTCTAAGGTGTGTGGCTGGGTCAGATTGGGGAGCTGATAGTGAAACTATGATGATGATTTATAGAGCTATGATAAGATCGACTATTGATTATGGCTGTGTGGTTTATGGGACAGCAGCCCCTTCAGTAATTAGAAAGCTTGATATAGTTCAAGCAAAAGCTCTTAGAGTGTGTAGTGGGGCATTTCGTACAACTCCAGTACCTGCATTATTAATAGAAACAGGGGAGATGCCATTAGAAATGAGAAGACGTAAACTTGGTTTGAAATATTTAATGAAACTAAAAGGACAGACTGGAAAATTACCAACAAAAAACCTGTTGAATCAGCATTGGGAGTTTGTGGGAACAACAAGAGTGGTTAAAACAAACTTTATAGAAACAATCAAATCCGTGGCAGGTGAAATTGGTATTTTGAATTTGAATGTATGTCCACCGGTATGTCGGTCAGAAGTACCTTTGTGGTTGATTCCAGATCCCAATGTTGATTTATATTTTTTGAAAACAAGTAAAAGAAAGATGTCAGAGGTTGTAGTGGAGGAGATAAAATCCCGGCAATGTCAAATATGGGGAGACCACCTACAAATTTACACTGATGGGTCAAAGGATCCTGAGAGTGGGAAAGTGGCCTTTGGTATAAGTATACCCAAATTAGGTTATAAAAAAGGATATAGGATCCCTGATTATTTGTCAGTGTTTACTGCAGAGTTGATGGCAGTTCTATGGGCAGTAAGGTGGGTAGAAGATAACAAAAGGGAGTATTCTGTCATATGTAGTGATTCTGCTGCAACCTTAAATACAATTAAAAATATGAAAAATAAGGCTAGACCTGACTTACTTGTGGAAATTTTGCAGGTGTTGTATAGAATTCATAAAGCAGGGAATGAGGTGGGGTTTTTGTGGGTTCCGGCACACATGGGTGTGGAGGGTAATGAGGAGGCAGATTCGGTGGCGAAGAAAGCAGTGCAAGAGGAAAGAGTTCAACTTGATTTGCAGCATGGGTTACCAGATTACACAGAAATAATAAATAGGTCAGTAAAAGAAATGTGGCAAAGGTCGTGGGATTGTGAAAGGAATGGGAGAGCGTATTATTCAGTACAAAAAATGGTAGAGAAAGACAGATGTAATTATAGATGTCAGAGAAGAGATGCAGTAGTGTTATCTAGATTGAGGTTTGGGCATTGTGGGCTGAGAGGTGGGCTGGCTCTGATTGGTAAACATCCTGATGGACAGTGTGAATGTGGAGAAAAGGAAACAGTGGTGCATGTATTAATGCAGTGCAGGAGGTACTCTCAGCAAAGGAAGAAATTGTTCAGGGAACTGGGAGCAACAGGAGAAACTGTTTTTAATTTATGCTCTTTATTGAATTTGGACAGTTGGGAAAAATTAAAGAAATTGATGGAGTATTTGCGAAATATTGGAGTATATAAAAAGATATAGAATTTTTTTTTTTTGAGCAGTTTTCAAATTGTAAATAAAGATTAGAGAACAGAGGAGGGCAGCAATACGCCATAGCTGCGTCTAGCCTGCCGGAAGTATAAGAAGAAGAAGAAGAAGGGAGAACCGGAAGTAGAAGGAAACAGACAAAGCGCCAGTTAAGATGTCTCCTCCGTCTCTCTTCGACTTCACTGAAGCCAGAGATGCATTTACGGTAAATTATTAGTGGAGTGTCGTCACAACTAACGTTAGTAACCGATAGAGGTTGAAATAAAAATGTTTTGTTTCTGCCTCGTGTCTAATGTAATATAAGACCTTATCGTAATATATGTTTATAATTCATTCGGCCTATTGGATACTTGCATATGTCATGTTAATGTACAGTAATTTGTTGGTGACTGTTTTTTAAGGATGATGATGTTTGTGAAGGCCATAATAATGCCGTGTTACTCATTGAACATGGTATATAGCCAAAATATAGCCATTTTCATTATAAGAATTTATTACTTTGGCATTATTATTATTAACATCCATGTAATGTCATCATGCTTTTATTGCTTGTGCCATAATAAAAGCACATCAGCTCAGTCGAAGTCATGCTTTGTTATTTGTGTTGTTTGCAGGCTGCCACTAAAAGTGCTGTGGATATCAGGAACTGTAAACCCCTGACCAGCGCGTTCAGTCATCTGCCTGGAAAGTAATAATTGCTCTTTATTAATATTATCATGGTTGTAATTGTGCTGCAGGGAGTTGGTTTTAAATACACTTGAACTCCAGTGATGTATTTTGAAAGTATATTATTAGTTGTAAATGAAGTGTGATTGTTCACAGTGAAACTGAGAAGAAAGCCACTCTCGATCAAGCTCTGCGTGGAGTTCTTGAAGAGCAAATAGTGAGTATATTTGTGCTTTATTTATTATCATGTTCGTCTTGGAACATTGGCATATGCGTAATTATTTTGCGTACGAGTCTGATGATTGCACTTTATTTTTGCAGGTGAAGCAGAAAGTGAATGTTGAAGATTTCCTTTCTCTGATCTACATCAGTATAGATGGCGTCACTGAAGGTACCACCTCTTTTTGCACTCTGCTCACACAGTAGTGCCGCGTATGAAAACTGATATGCAGATCATCCATCTCTCGTGTCTGTACAGGCATCTGCTCAGCTACCACTCCTTTCCTTCTGCTGGGAGACGTTCTCGACTGTCTTCCTCTGGATCAGTGTGACAAGATCTTCTCCTTTGTTGAAGAAAACGTCTCTACGTGGAAGGCTGTAAGTTTGGAGCTTTTAGTTGGTAGTGTTTAGTTTTTGACTAGTCTATAGAAGTCTAGTCTATTCGTCAGTTTTCTTTAAGTCTATAGAAGCCCATAGAACCGGTTGTACGAAAGTTGGGAAACTTTGCACATAGGACAGTTGTCCCACAGAAAATGTCAACCATCATGTTTCAAACCATCTAGTCAAATTTATTGCTAATAACTTGAGCTCAGTTGAATGTTTCACATGAAAAACTTTTTTCAGACAGTCTTTCTGTCATCATCATTAGGAAATGCTACCACCAGCCTTTCTCACAATTGATGAAAAACCCCATTAGGAGAGTCAAGAGGTTCAGCATAGTTGCTTAAACTGAACAGGAGACTTGTGTACTTGTGTACTCAGTGTGGCAGACCGAGCAATGCTTAAATCAGTGGGGATGTACAGTATTTTACCATGTTGGCCATTTTGGTCATCAACAATTTTGAATTTTATTGTAAAATGCAAACTCGTTTGTCCAATCGGAAAAGAATCCACTGATATAATAACCTGGCTGATTGAGTTTTTGTTTTGTGTTTTGGGAAATGTGTTAAAACTTTAAAAAAAGTAAGAGTAATGCCACTTTTTGTAAACAAAACGAGATATTTACACCATTTACAATGTTTAAAATTAATTCTGTTAATGGATTTTAATCCAGCTGTCATAAATAATGATCAGAATGGTTTGTTCAGTGTGTTTGTTTTACAGCTTTATTTATGTTTGCTCTTTTTCATGTTCACAGAATACGTTTTACTCTGCTGGAAAAAACTACTTGTTAAGAATGTGCAATGGTGAGTGTCAAGTTTATTTATATAGCAGTTCAAACTGTTTTAAAGCAGTTTTACTTTGCAAATGTTTCTAAGCTGAATTTAGCATCTACACAGTCCTACTGAGACTAATACAGTGTCAGTGAATGAGTTCTTCGAGACAGGACCTGTCCACCACTCTAGTTCATCTAAGTGCTAAATTACCAGAATTGTCCTTTAAACATCCAAGTTGATTGTACTTAAAAATTTAAGGCAACAACTCCTTTTAATTGATCGTATTTATCTTTAAATGGTAAACACTAAAGCTTTTCAGACAGCTCCTTTCTCTTGGAAACTGATGTGGGCTGTTATTGTCTATAATCTAGATTTAAACGGGCATGACCATGTGTTTGTCCACAGATCTCCTCAGAAGACTCTCCAAGTCTCAGAACACAGTGTTCTGTGGACGGATCCAGCTGTTTTTAGCACGTCTCTTCCCTTTGTCCGAAAAATCAGGTATATTACATTAGTTGTTTTTCTTAAGGTGCTTTTCCACTGCATAGTACGGTACGGTTCAGCTCAGTATGCTTCGACTCGGCGCGGAACAGTTCGGATCGCTTTGCGTTTCCACTGCAGTAGTACCCCTTCAAAGTGTGTGGGACTGATCGTTATTTGCGCGCGCCTCTACTGCCATGACATCATCTTAAAAGCGCCACATTTTCAAACCCACAACACAGGAACAATGGAGACTATCGAGGGGATGGTGTTCCTGATTCTCGGTATGTGGTTGTTTTTAACTGCTAGACGGAAAAATGTGTTTAAAATGAGGCTGATGGCAGCAAAACAAAAATACTGCTAAGAAAGTGTCTCGTGATGCAAATCCAATGACGCTAGTAGTGACGATTCTGTCTGACCAATCAGTGATCTGCAGTGTTTCACGTCACATTTGGAACGTTTTGGTACGCTTGGAACCTCAACAGACTAGGTACCATTTAAAGCGACCTGAAGCGAACCGTACTGTACCGTACCATGCAGTGGAAAAGCACCACAAGTGAGACGTACCGAACCGAACCGTACCGTACTATGCAGTGGAAAAGCGCCTTTAGTTCTTTGTTCAGTGGTTGTTTTTGACCGGTTTGTCCTCTGTGTTACAGGACTGAACTTACAGAGTCAGTTCAACCTTGATAACATCACCGTGTTCAACAAGAATGAGCAGGATAGCACACTTGGACTGCAGGTAAACTCAGGATGCTTGTCAGGCTCGATTTACCAGAATACATTATTTTGAATTCTGGTGTGAATTCAAGTTTTAATGTTGTTTATGTCGGTTTCCTGATTTTAATAATGTGCTTTTAAGACAAACCATGTGCAAATTTATAAGTCAAAACCATTGCTGAGTCTTTTCTCCTTAAAACTGCAGTGAACCAAAGACAGCCTCAAAAACACGGTTTGATAACCGTTATGTGTCTGACATTGTAGAGAGCGACGCATAAAACACATTTCCATGGACTTGTATGCGAGCCTATATTTCCACTTGGCATTGTGCAGCGTTTACTACGGTAAATCTGAGCGAGTGGATGAGGTATTGTTTGAGTCGATTCTAATTAGTTGAGACTAATATGGTTATTCATGTATCTACATATGTGAAACAAAGCAAGGGTGTAGAGTTACATTCAAGCAATTTTAAGGCATGAAGACATTTTCATAGGAAAAAACACTTCATTTTGGTTTTCAAAGATGTTTAAGGGATATGATTATTTACTGCAGGAGGACTTCGGTAAAACTGACCAACTGTTTCCAAACACCTACTTTATGTGCATTTCTGAATATTGCATAATACAATGCTGGATGGAAATGCCAAGATGTGCATAAATTAAAAAAATGCGCTCAATTGAGGCAGATATACATTTATATCCCAATAAAAAAGGCGTCCTCAATATACTCAGAGAAGACATAGCATGAATTATGATGGTATAAAATTTACAGATTAGAACGCATCCACACAGCATCTCAAATCTCGGTTTGACCCTTCTAAAATGCCTGAGCAAAAGTCTGTCATCAGGTTGATTTGGTTAATTTCCCTGCCAGAAGAGTCTCACACATGAGCGTTCCCGAACACCCGGCTGTCGAACGCAAGAGTCTGCGTTCTGTCTCTCTCTGTCATATATTTTGCCTGTTTCCCAGGAAGTGATGATTGTGTTCTCTTGAACAGATTGGGTGGAAACGCTGCTTCATTCGCAGATGTTTTAAGGATATTTCAATTTTCCACAAGTTAAAATCACATCTTGAATGGAAACATAGCCAGTTAGATTCCTGTAGAGGGTTGTTCATCAGTTTTTGTGTGTTTTTTCCCAGCATGCAGAAGTTAAGGAGGATGGGATGGAGGTGGAGGAGGGAGAGATGGGTGATGAAGATGCACCTGCTCCATGGTAAGATATTTGTGTTTTCTCAGCCTCTAAGTTACAAAGTCAGCGGCTGCATCTGAAATCACGCACTTCCCTAATATATATATATAAAGTAGTATGTCTGAATTCTCATTTCTCATAAAAGAGCTGGCAAAAAATTGCCTACAAAATGCGAGAAAAATCCCTACAAGGGTAGGAATTGTGAATGGCAGTGAAGTGATGTAACTGCCGCTGCCGGTAGGTCACATGATAATGACATCATAGAGCAGCGGTTTTCAATAGGTGAGGCGCGCCTCCCCTGGGGGGCGCCAAAGAGCGACAGGGGAGGCGCGATCGCAGTTTATAATACGCGACTTTTTTTTTTTTTTTTTAAGTCGCGTTAAAACAGCACGGGTTTCGGGTTGCGTTTTTTGGGGCTTATTAAAAAAAAGGTTGTTAGGAAAATCTGACAAGCAACTTTGTTTTCTTTACATCTATGGTGACGGTTGGCCGTTTTCTCAATCTCCAATACTAATTTTACCTTTAAATTAGTGATTTGAAACTCACTTACAACTTGTTGTTTTGAAATTGAATGCATAAATTGGTTGGGCCATAGAGGTTTTTTTTTATTTATTTTTTTTTTTTTATTGCTTTGCCGCTCTTGTAGCGCAAATGACGTGAATGGCGCATTTTGTTTGTTTAAAAAGGTTTTAGATCGTTAAAAAAAATTCATGAAAAATATGTGAATCTGTTCGATCTGATAACATGATTTCAATGCAGTTGACTGTTAAATGTTACGTGTTCCGTGAACGAACAGCGTTGTCGTTCATTGATCAGGTACAGCTGTCCATGGTGCTGATTTTGTTCGAGACGCTTTTTCAGCCGTCAGGTGTCGTCGTCGGTAGCTTTGGCACCGATTACACGTTAAAGGGATAGTTCACTTCAAAATGAAAATTCTGTCATAGGCCTAGGCCTACTCACACTCAAGTTGTTTCAAACCTGTATGAATTTCTTTCTTCTGCTGTACACAAAGGAATATATTTTGAAGAATGATTATTATTATTATTAAGAATGTCAGTAACCAAACAGTTAACTGGAACCATTGACTTCCATAGTATTTTTTAGTAAGTCAATGGGACCAGTTTACTGGGGGGGGGGGTCGGCTGTCCTCACCTACTCTAAGGGGAGGCTCACATTCACCCAATTTGAAAACCCCTGTCATAGAGGATTTGGTATGTCCAGATTACATTCATACGATTTCAGACGCAGCCCAAGTCTTGGCTCTTTTATTTAGCCTGTTTATCAGACTCTTATTTAGTAGTCTAATCCAGAGGACTTTTGTTTTGTAGCTCCATTCCTATTGACTACAACTTGTACAGAAAATTCTGGACCCTGCAGGACTATTTCAGAAACCCTGTACAATGCTACGACAAGTTCTCATGGATGACTTTCCTTAAGGTATTTGATTTAATAATTTATTTTGAATCCAAACCAATATACTAAAATCGGTTACACTTTATTTTAAGGTGACAAGTACTGATTAATATTAATTAACTGCACTTACTACAGGGTTAGGGTTAATCACAGGGTTAGGGTTAATCACTAGGGAAAATTATGCATAATTATTATGTTATTACTTGTACATGCAACAGTGTAACATGGTCACCTTAAGATAAAGTGTTACCAAAACGTCGTCCCAAAAAGCAGTCCTGTTGATTTCATTTGAGGTGAATGTATTTTATAACGGGCAAAGTGGTGATCCCTCATAAATCAGCTGTTGAAGAGTTTGCACTTACCTTTTTCTGGTCACGCTTCTTTTAAAATTGGGTTATTTGAAGTCATTTGTCTACATGTAGTGCTTTAACCCCTTGAGACCAAAGTATATCAACACTGATTCTCCGTAGTGGATGTCGTGGACTATATCTACGGGTACTCTGATAGGACATTTGTGAGTTTGAGGGGAACTGACTTGAAACAACTGAAAAAGCAGATCTAACAGGATTGGTCCATATGTCTTGTTTTAATGTCCCCACAATGGTATTCTGTGTGTAGTATTCAGATGAGACTCTAGCGGTGTTCAAGAGCTATAAACTGGATGACATGCAAGCGTCGAAGAGAAAGATGAAGGAGATGAGGACCTCTGCTGGAGACCATGTCTACTTCGCCAAGTTCCTCACCAGTGAGAAAGTCAGTTCTTTCAATCAACTATTCAATAGAAAGCAAACTCCAGTCATTGACCTGATAACACAAGGCAAATTCCCATCTCTCTGCAGCTGATGGACCTTCAGTTGAGTGACAGCAACTTCAGACGACACATTCTGCTTCAATACCTCATCCTCTTCCAGTATCTCAAGGGCCAGGTCAAGTTCAAGAGGTCAGGGGAAGCCGCACGCTTATCTTCTCAAGCTGTAAAGATACGTTTACCCTGCTGTCAGTGGCAATAAATGTTTTTTTTTTTTTTTTTTCTGCAATCTGTCTTTAACCTTTGCAGTTCCGGCTGTGTTTTGAATGATGATCAGTCTTTGTGGATTGAGGACACAGCTAAACTAGTCTATCAGGTTAGTCCTAACCTTAAGTGTCACTGATTGGAGGTGTGTGTGGTACATATTAACCCACTGGTGCTTCTGGTCTTCTTTTGTATATTTTAATTTGATAATGTTTTTTTATTTAATATTTTGTGTTTTAAGTGGATTTTATGGTGCTCAATTATATTTATGCAGTTGTTCTAATCCATTTATTCATGTTCTGAGCATTGACCTGAATGAAATTTCCAATATCGTAAATCTTGAATACTAGACCTGTATTTCTTGAAGACCACAATTGGCAGATAATTGCTGAAAAGAAAATAGTATTTTTGTACATACACAATGTAAAACTAACTTTTAAAACTATTTACCATTTTTATATGAAACTAGTGCAAAATGCCTGCGCAAAAAAATGCCCGTGTGTTTTTAGCAATTATTGGTTTGGTGTGTTTGAGTGCTCAAATGAATAAGCGCGACGATTCAGGGAGCAAATCTGCTTTCTTCATCCCTCTGTCTCTGGTCCTGCGCTGTGCTCAGTGTGCAGTGTGAGAGGGGGAGTGGCCAGCAGCAAAAGCCAATGTGTGCTTCTTTTAGCGATATATTTAGTGATATCTTTTTCATTTCTAATCCAAACAACGTCAAAATCGGCACTGCACTTACTCGTGCCCGTAGCAAGACACTTGTCAAGTTTGAGATCCATTGGACTAACGGTTCGAGAGATATGCGATTAACAGACACACACACAGACAGACGTTCCTGTAATTTATAGATAGAGAGATAGATGGATAGATAGATTTATTTATTTATTTATTTTATTTGTAGAAAAAGACAAAAGGGACAATACATATTAATGAACATTTTTCACAAATGTAAATATGTCAGATTATAGCCATTACCCCATTTTACCCCAAAACTGCGAGAAAATCGAAGACATAAATTTAGACCAGTTGTGTTTCAAATTTGAGCTTGATGTCTCAAAAAATGAGCTTTCAATCAGATTTTGTTTGGACTGCAGTACCAAAAGTTTCCACTAGATGAAATTCGTCTCCCATTAATTTCCAATGTGGTCATTTTTGACCATGAGGACCACAAGTGTGACTTTTTTAACCTTTTTCAATTGTGTGTGCATGCGAATGCCAAACCCTTTACTAAGTTTCGTACCCTTCTGATGAATTGTAAATTAAAAAATAAATTTATAAAATTGACCAAAGAGCACCAGAGGGTTAAGAAGCATATACATATATTCCCAGGGTCCTATGTTCCCCAGTTCAATGGTCTGTTAACACACTAAATAAACTTTTTAAAAGGTCAAGACTACATTTCTCAAGGCCCTGTCAACTTTATAAGCTTCTAACCCTAACCTAAGGAAGCAAAGACCTTTTGTGATTCTATTACTCCAACCATTTGTTTAGTTCCCTCAAGTGTGTAGTATTGAGAGCCATGTGGCAGTACAGAGGAACAGAAAACCCCTTTGACAAGTTCCACAATATCCCATGTCATATTAAGCAAATATAAATGCAAAGCTTTTTCAGGTTCCCTTGGTGTAAAATATAAATCCATAAAATGTACATTAAAAAACAGCATCTGTGGTTACTGGAGACATGGAGGAGCAGCATTTTAAGTTTTTTGGAAGTGAACTTAAATTTATGGTAAAAAAAAAAACTGCATTTCATTAACATAGGCAATAGGACCCCATGTTTTCTTAAGAACCCTATGAATCTCGGGAACATTGGACCCTGGGTACAGGAAACAGGAGTGACTTCCATATTAATCACACCGCTGTGTCATATATGTGTTATTACCATTGCAGTTACTGAGAGAAACCCCTCCTGATGGCGACAAGTTTGCATCTATGGTTGAGGTAAGTACTGACTCTAAAGCAGGTGTGCCCAACCCTACTCCTGCCGATCGACTGTCCTGCACAGTTTTTCTCCAACCCTAATCAAACACACCTGAAGCAGCCAATTAAGGTCTTCAGGATCACTTGAAAATTTAAGGCAGGTGTGTTTGATTTGGGTTGGAGATGAACTGTGCAGGACAGCCGATCGGCAGGAGCAGGGTTGGGCACCCCTGATCTAAAGTATAAATATGGGTTTTCGGTTTCGCTCTCATCTTGTGATGAATACATTGGTTTTGTGGTCCAGCCAGGGTCACATGGGTACATTTTTTTTGAAATTGAGATTTATACGTCATCTGAATAAATAAGCTTTCCATTGATGTGTGGTTTGTTAACTTAGGACAGGACAATATCTGGCCGAGATGTAAAACTATTTGAACATCTGGAATCTGAGGGTGCAAAAAAAATGGAAACATTGAGAAAATCGACGTTAAAGTTGTCCATTTATGTTCGTGATTGTGCTCAATTCACTCATACATATAACTGTTTTATATACACTCACCGGCCACTTTATTAGGTACACCTGTCCAACTGCTCGTTAACACTTAATTTCTAAGCAGCCAATCATATGGCGGCAACTCAGTGCATTTAGGCATGTAGACATGGTCAAGACAATCTCCTGCAGTTCAAACCGAGCATCAGTATGGGGAAGAAAGTTTTGAGTGTTGATTTGTTGAAAGTTGATTTGAGTGACTTTGAACGTGGCATGATTGTTGGTGCCAGAAGGGCTGGTCTGAGTATTTCAGAAACTGCTAATCTACTGGGATTTTCACGCACAACCATCTCTAGGGTTTACAGAGAATGGTCCGAAAAAGAAAAAACATCCAGTGAGCGGCAGTTCTGTGGGCGGAAATGCCTTGTTGATGCCAGAGGTCAGAGGAGAATGGCCAGACTGGTTCGAGCTGATAGAAGGGCAACAGTGACTCAAATAACCACCCGTTACAACCAAGGTGGGCAGAAGAGCATCTCTGAACGCACAGTACGTCGAACTTTGAGGCAGATGGGCTACAGCAGCAGAAGACCACACCGGGTGCCACTCCTTTCAGCTAAGAACAGGAAACTGAGGCTACAATTTGCACAAGCTCATCGAAATTGGACAATAGAAGATTGGAAAAACGTTGCCTGGTCTGATGAGTCTCGATTTCTGCTGCGACATTCGGATGGTAGGGTCAGAATTTGGCGTCTACAACATGAAAGCATGGATCCATCCTGCCTTGTATCAACGGTTCAGGCTGGTGGTGGTGGTGTCATGGTGTGGGGAATATTTTCTTGGCACTCTTTGGGCCCCTTGGTACCAATTGAGCATCGTTGCAACGCCACAGCCTACCTGAGTATTGTTGCTGACCATGTCCATCCCTTTATGACCACAATGTACCCAACTTCTGATGGCTACTTTCAGCAGGATAATGCGCCATGTCATAAAGCTGGAATCATCTCAGACTGGTTTCTTAAACATGACAATGAGTTCGCTGTACTCAAATGGCCTCCACAGTCACCAGATCTCAACCCAATAGAGCATCTTTGGGATGTGGTGGAATGGGAGATTCGCATCATGGATGTGCAGCCGACAAATCTGCGGCAACTGTGTGATGCCATCATGTCAATATGGACCAAACTCCCTGAGGAATGATTCCAGCACCTTGTTGAATCTATGCCATGAAGAATTGAGGCAGTTCTGAAGGCAAAAGGGGGTCCAACCCGTTACTAGCATGGGGTACCTAATAAAGTGGCCGGTGAGTGTATTTATGGTGGGACATTTACTAAATATCTTAATGGAACATGATCTTTACCTAATATCCTAATGATTTTTGGCAGAAAAGAAAAATCGATAATTTTGACCCGTATTGTTGGCTTTTGCCGCAAATATACACATGCGTTTTTGTGATACAGGGTCACTTATAGAAGAAAATGCATCTTTGGGCTCCAAAAGCTTTTTCATGTCATCTTAATTTATGATTTATGTCTCCAAACAGCACATCCTAAACACAGAAGATAACTGGAACTCTTGGAAAAATGAGGGCTGCCCAAGCTTTGTGAAAGAGAGGTATTGGATATAAAATAGTTTGCAGGTTTGGTCTCTGCTATTTTTGAAGTTATGAATGAATATGTTTGTTTCTCTCAGACCCGCGGAGACCAAACCCATCCGCCCCAGCCGAAAGAGACAAGCACCTGAGGACTTTTTGGGGAAAGGTCCTGATCGGAAAATCATCATGGGAAAGTAAGATGATATTTGATTACTGTGCAACTTTGCCGAGACTTCGATTCAGATCTTATTTAGCATTTCTGCTGTTCTTGACCATCAACAGTGACGAACTCACGAGACTCTGGAATCTGAACCCGGACAATATGGAGGCCTGCAAGTCGGAAAGCAGGTGTGTGTTTGGTAAACGCTTGCTCAGAGGTGTTCAATGCGAGACGTTAAGCATTAATACATGTCTTGTTTAAAGGGAATTCATGCCATCACTGGAGGAGTTTTTTGTTGAAGCTATTGAACAGGCAGATCCAACAAACATGGTGGAGGATGAGTACAAGTACATTCATCATTTACTCTCTTAAATCAAAATGATTACAAACTATACCTCAGAATTCATGAAGCCTTTGTCTTCCCTCAGAGTTGTGCGCAACTCAAACTACGGCTGGCGAGCCTTGCGATTGCTGTCCAGGAGGAGTCCTCACTTCTTTCAGCCCACCAATCAGCAGTTCAAGAGCCTGGCAGATTATCTGGAGAACATGGTCATCAAACTGGCCAAAGAGCTTCCTGTGAGTTGGACATCCACCTCATCAAACACTAGCGGAATGTAGATAACATGTAGATGAACTCGTGCTTGACCAATATAGCCTTTTCAGTGGTTAATATTTGGGGGCTTTCACACAAGTAGCTGTCAGGGACTCAGTTACAGGAACATGTTCCTCCTGTGCAAAAGCCTCTATTATGTGACGCGTATACAGTGCCGTCAACACATTTTGCCGCCCTTGGTAAATACTGTATGACCATAGAAAATGGGGTTTTTCATTCAAAATATCCACTAACCTTTAATAAAATAATTGAAGAAATATATGTATTTCATAATTATTGACAAGCATTCATGTGTGACATAATAATCATGGTGAGTGTGTGTAGACAAAACTGTGCCACTTCACTTGGGACTTACATGCAGACACACATTAGCGATACACACCTGATCATTTAGAGACGTATGTGGAATAGCGAAAAACAATATAGCAATTTATCGCCCATCCCTAGTTTAACGGGGAGCAACGATGGCAATTAATCCCAAATTCATCTTTTTTTTACTCTTTAGGATTTGCAGCTGTGCCAATTTTTGCAGATATTTTGGAGAAAAACATTTATTCCACATATTTTTTTGCTCAAATTTATGAAGGATGCCCGTGTTAGTGGAGGACTACGTATAATATCTTTTAAATTAGTTTGACGCAGACTCACTCAAATATTTTACTCAAATATTTAGTATTTTGTGAATGCATAAATGTGACAGAATTTGTATTTTTCTTTTAACAGAAAGACCTTCCTTCTGAGGAGATAAAAACGGGAGAGGAGGATGACGATGAGAATGGAGATAACCTGTTGAAAGAGAGCAATGACAGTGAGTCTGTTGCTGTTTTTTATTATTAAACCTCAAAAGTTTATCGTTTTTTATCTGTGTTCACACCGGACTCTGGATCCAAACGGCATTGTCAAAAGTGGTCGCTGTTGCTTGGAAACAACTACACTGGAGAAGTCAGCAAAATGAATGGTGTTGCTCACCTCACTTTGTACTTTAGGGGTCTGTCTCCTGTGAATTTAGTGAAAAGGTCCTAAGAAAGAGGAGAGCAGAGAGAACAAATTACCTCAGTTGTAGAGCTTAAATTATATCAGGTCTATTTAGACATCTTGTCATCAAAATGACGGCCATGTTTCTTAAGATACACGACTGTCATCATTTGTAACTTGAAGACACTGAATGCCAGTGAAGTCAGTTGGACCAATGATGCATTTTTGATTTGTCGCTTTAAATGGATAACTATGGCTACATATGGCTTGGTGGCGCTGCAAGCCTAGGCTTCCTATAGCCATAGTTATCCATTTTATATTAATAAATGTAAATGCAGTGAGATAGTCTGTAAGGTAAATATCTGTCTATGTCAGCAGTATGAAATAACAGCTGATAGTAAAACATAAAATACATGATACAATCAAATGGTTCATGGTAATCATAGCGGAAAGCCTTCCTCCAAACCTAGGGTAGGGGAAACATCAGTCTTCCCCTACCATCCTTGGGAGAAAAAAAATTATAAAAGTATATCGCTCCCCAGATGTAGATCTACATTTTGCTTCGTTTCGCTCAGAAATTTAACTGCATAGACATACAGGCATACATGCGGATAGCTGAAAATGCGTATAGACTTGAAAATGGCGTGTATGTTTACGCAAAAGTCATGATGTCATGTTGGGTAGGGGAACACTGCTTCAGGGCTTGGTGGCGGGAACATCCCAGATAGCAAACTGACATTGAATCAACGTGGAAATATGACATAGAAACAACGTTGATCTGACATTGTTTTGCTCATCGAATTAACGTTGAACCAACGTCAGACGCGTCATTCTTTCAAAACTAACAGAAAATCAACTTGAAATCAACGCGTTGTTTCAACGTTATGAAAGCAAACCAATTTTCGATTTTCATTTAGCTTTGAAGAATGCCGCGTCTGACGTTGGTTCAACGTTAATTCGATGAGCAAAATCAACGTTGTTTCAATGTCATGAGAGACGTCGTTTCCACGTTGATTCAATGTCAGTTTGCTGTCTGGGATACCATAATTCATAATGACACACCAATGCATTTGTAAAATAAAGCTTTTTTTATTTCTGGTCAGAATTCCAAAAGACACTCAAAATGAAATTCGGGCGTCGTTTATCTCTATATGCTGCACTAAATCTGAAAAGTCGAGTCTTGTAATTTATTTTTTGCCTTTTTTTTAAATTTCCTTTCCAAAACTGCATCTCGGGTCATGCATGTGATGGAAGGTAGTCCAGTTTCATCTCAATACACCAGTGTTTCAGAGATGCAGCCTCACGTCTACTTTGACATAAACTTTTTTTCACCAGCATGGCCTCACAATGATCTGAGCCAATCTTCACATTTACATTTAGCAGACGCTTTTATCCAAAGCGACTTACAACTGAGGACTGAACCAAGCGAGTCATCGTGAAGAGGCAAAAACAACACAAGAAGTGCTCAAAATACAAAGGTTAGACAATACTTGGAGTAACATAAGCCAGACAAGCGAGGATTTAAAGGAAAGAATTTATTTTTTATTTTATTTTTTTTAAGCGTGGAAACCATTCGCCATTTTTTTATGGCACTTCCAACTTCACGATGGAATGAATCGTCTAACGGTACGTTAACACCGTCGCCGACTTGAGCTTCCAAAGCGGCTGGAAGTCATTCATTTTCATTGGAAGCTGGCTTCTCTCAGCTGCAAGGAGCGTCAAATCCATTGGCGTTGCGTTTTGGGCGTTTTGAGTGTCAATCAGAAATTTGAAAGAAGCTCAACTTTATGGTAATGAGCTGAGACGCGGTTCAGCGGCAAGCAAAACAGCAAAACGCCAGCAACCAATCGGAATATGAAGAGTTCAGATGCAAAAGCCTCTAAATGCCATTTGAAATTTTCTTCTTTAATGATGATTTTTATCAAACTTGTATATTTAAGTTCAGTAATTTCACTTAAATAACAATTAATAGGTAATTATCATTGCCATTTAAGTGAAATCAAAGTTTAAAATATACAAGTTTGATAAAAATGATCATTCTAGAAGAAAATTTCAAATGGCATTTAGAGGCTTTTGCATCTGAACTCTTCATATAGACGTCCTTCGCGCTGGCTGATTCCGGAGAAATACACAATGTAAACTTTTGTTCCTACCTAAACATATGCTCAGAGAAAATGCAAGAGAAGCTAATAATCGCCGTTGCTGTGATTCCTACTGGTTTGGTATCATTTATGACATGACGTTGTTTGCTTATAGGCACCGCATGAGCACAACTTTTATTTGAAATATTTACGAATGCTAGTTTTAAAGCGGGAATGCAATTAATTTGCTCACGGTGACACCGATTTGGCCACAAATAATAATAATAAAAGCTAACTATTTTTTTCTCCACCAAATGTGACCAAAACGGTTATAAAAATGCTGTCACTATAAAAAGTTTCTTTATATATTGTTTTTTTTTTCTCTGTTTATTACATTTCATGTTGTGACACTTCTATTCTCCCTGCAACGTCAGAGCGTTCAAAGCGTCAACAACCTTCCCCGTACTTTTTGACAAGCGTCCTTGACAGGGCGGCCTGTCGGCAGAGGTGTGAATGTACAGTAAGACGTTTATTTTATGAAAAATCGAATTTGAAATATCTCAGAATTGGAACTTGTTTATAGGCGACTCAAGAACCTCAAATCTCAGAACTTGTTTATAGGCGATAAAAACGCATTCGCATAAATAGGTGACACTTCAAACAGGTAAAGAATTTAAGATACTCCCAATTTAACACACAAATCTTATTTTTTTTACCATATGCTTCTATGGGCTGCAAACCTAACGATCACAAGAGGGGTCTGTACCTATTTGTGGCTTACCCTTGAATGCACATAGACAATATGGATGCCAGTGGTTTGCCTTATCTCCATTTGGGCCAAGAACTCTTTCAGTGAGTCGGTGGAAGTAAGGTACCAGTAGATTATGAAATCCAGTTACAAGTGGTCACATGAGGACTCATATGAGGTATGTTCACACGCTTAAGCTGAAAAGGTCTTCCTTTGAGTTTTCCGCGTACAGACGAACATTGTGAAAACGCATAAAAACGGTGTGGTGTAAACACCCCCTGAGATGCATGTTATGAACGTTTAGTTTGACTCAAAGTGAAATGCTCTTTCTCCAGGTCCCAGCATTCGGAGCAAGGCGGTGACCAACAGTCAGATGGACGAGATCGCAGGCAAGCTCGGGTCCCGGTGGAGAGACGCTGGCGGATCAGCTGGAGATGAGCGAGAAGGAGATCCGCGTGATCGAGTCTGACAGCGAGGATGTCGAGCTACAGGCAAGATGCTGCTGGTGGCCTGGCAGACCGAGAAGGCCCTCAAGCCACGATGGAGTGCCTGGTCACGGCCCTCAACACGCTGGGTTCCGGAACATCACAGATAGCCTCAACGAAACATAACCTTTTCTTCTTCCGTTTTAACTTTGATATGTTTTTGCTGTACTTGGATGAGTTGTTCACTTTACATTTTTTTAAATAAATGGTAATTTGAAATGAATCAGATT
>NW_024121821.1:653899-808231 GCF_016745375.1 Pimephales promelas
CTAAGGCTGCTAGGGAAATCTTTTTTGCTATCTTGATAGCAAAGCATGCTCATAGCCCAAAGACTCTGTTTAGTATAATAAATAATGTACTTAATCCCAATTTGCTCTCATCTCCTGATGCTACACCTACAATCGGCGATCCATTTTTAAAGTTTTTTGTTAATATTCTATTTGTATCCCCAAGTTTAATTTGAACTCATCTGTCTATGACCCCTGTTCAGCCTGCTAACTGAGTTTGAGCCTATTTCTTCTTTTTCATAATATGAAGCTTTCCTCTTGCTCTTGGGAAGTGGTACCTCCTCGTCTACTTAGGGAAGTGTAGTTGAACCTTTTGTTTTAACTATTATAAATAGCAGCCTATAGGCACTGTTCCATCAATCCTTGGCATGCAGTAGTGAATCCGATCAGCAAAAAGGCCAGTTCAGATCCCTATATTTTAGATAACTATCACCCAATTTCAAAATTAACATGTTTATCAAAAGTAATGGAAAAGGCTGTCTTCCATCAGTCGACTGTATTTTTTAAGTGAGAATAACTTATTAGATAAGTTTCAGTCTACATCACATCACAGATAACATCACAGTACAGAGTCAGCTTTGCTGAAGGTGTTGAATGACCTTTTGTTGGCTGTGGATTCGGGTAACTGTGCAATTTTGTTCCTTTTGGACCTCAGTGCAGCTTTTGAGACCATTGATCATGCTATATAGCTTGAAACAGTTGAGTAACTGCATAGGTACTGTATTGAATTGGTTTAAATCCTATCTTTTTGATAGAACATTTTCTGTGGAGGTTGGGAATTTTTCTTCCTCTTCTATACCATTAACTTGTGGTGGACGGACCTCGGGGGTCTATTTTGGGCCTGCTGTTGTTTTCGCTCTATTTGCTTCGTTTATCTTGATTTTTTCGAAAGCACAACATTCTTTACCATTTTTACGTAGATGACACCCAGGTGTACCTCCCTTTGAAAAATGTGGAAAATTATTATATACACTCTGTGTTGAACTGTCTTGAGGAGGTAAGATGCTGGCTGGCAACTAATTTTCTAACAATGAATGACTCTAAAACTGAAATTGTAGTTTTTGAACCACCAGATTCTTTTATACAGATAAATAACCATCTGGGTCCTTTATCTGGGAATTCTCACGCCAAAAATTTGGGAGTGATTTTTGATAACGGCCTTAAAATCAACAAACAAATCAATTTAGTGGTGAAGAGTAGCTTTTATCATCTCAGATCCATTGTGAAATTAAAAGCATTTTTAACAGTAAAAGGAGACAGTGAGTCATGCATTTATTTCCTCCAGCCTGGATTATTGTAACTCACTGTACCGTGGTGTGGCTAAGTCATCCTTATCCCGCCTAGAAATGTTCTAGGCCCTTAAGGTCTTCAAAAAAGTTGATGTGCCACAAATCTAGATTGTTAAAGGGTTATCGTGAAGTTAAGAAGTTAAAGAGTGATCGTGGCTTTTCTGTTGCTGCTCCACATCCAATTTTTCCCCCCTGGCTTTTGTTACAATGTAATTGCTATTAATGCGTTCTCATGTTAGGTTGCTGAAAGGAAAAGAGGTTATTGTCCCACCCTCACACTGGTCCACACTTCATCACAAGAGACGCAGTTTTAGGCGGGAGGGAAAGTTATTTTGTTAAGAAAAAACGATAGCACTTGAATTATAAAAAATATGTGTATGGACAAATAATTTAGAATAAACACTAAAATGTTATATAAAAAGATAAGAATTGTCTATTTCAATTTTATAGTGACTTTAAGAAAAACAAAGAGAGATAAGATTACCTTATTTTCTCACCCATCCCTCAAACTCCACCCTCATTCCAGCTCATACATCATGGTCAACATTTTCAGAAACATTATAAACATCACATTTATCTGATATGCACATTGTCATTATATAAAGCAGATGTCCACTCCTGGAAACCCACTGTCTTGAACAGTTCTTTTCTAACCTGCACACCTGCCTGTGATTTCCAAGTGATCCCGTAGGGTTTGAATAGCTGGTTATGGTTGAAGCCAAACTTTGCAGGACAGTGGGTTCCCAGCAGGGTTGAAGACCTCTGGTATAAAGAGTGTATTTTTTAATCTTGAAAAAGCAGTTCTTCTCTTCTGTATTTTCCTACATTTTCACATCTTAACTGATTTCTGTATGTTGTAATAGTGTCTCCCTTTGTTATCTGTTTCCCACTTCTTATTAATGATTTGGCCACAGCTTTTCCAAAGGGAACTTCCATCATTTCATATCTCGTCTTCTTTCTCATTGCCCTACATGATCAGGAAGCAAACAAAAGTTTTTCAATTCTTTGCATTCTCAGGATTATCGTAAATATTTCCAACATTCAAATCATTTCTTATTGTTTTAAAAATGACAAATGAGTCTCTTAGACCTTACTTTTTTATCCATTGCAATCCTACACTGTAAAAAATGATTGTGATTTTAACAGTAAAATAATTTACATACATAATTTACAGTGAAAAAATGTAAATTGACTTTCCCACAATTCCCCGCGTGACGCTTCACATTTAATGTATTTTAACTGTTTATTCATAATTTTCTTAGGTTTTTTTTCAGTTATGTTCATTAGGGTTTTGTGTTACATTTAACGTTGTTAAATTAATTATTATTTCATTTTTAAAATTTCAACATGTTACCATGATGGTGTTTAATATTTGTGTGAATGACACTGTGCAGCTTCTAGTAGTATGATCTCTCTTGTGGAAGAGCTGATAATGATGAGTTTTGATTGATCATTTGACTCTCAACTGCTGTGATTGATGACTGTCGGTGTATTACAATTGAACAAAACAGATATTAATACTTCAAAATGTCAGTAAATTAACATTATATTAAAGGGTTAGTTCAACCAAAAATGAAAATTAAGTCATTAATTACTCACCCCCATGCTGTTCCAACCCCGTAAGACCTTCGTTCATCTTCAGAACACAAATAAAGATATTTTTGATTGAATCTGAGAGCTGGATCAGTCCTATATAGACTGCCTAAGGGACTGGCTCTTGACGGCCCATAAAGTCATTAAAGAAAAGGTTTAAATATTCCATGTGCCTACAGCGGCTCAATTATAAGTTTATCAAGCGACAAGAATACTTTTTGTGCGAAAAAACATAAATAACGACTTTATTCCACTATTCCATTACCTCCTTATGGGCGCATGCGCGAGAACTGAGACGAGGACGTTCTCATTCGTCTACTTTTTGTTACCGGCTGCTCACCGCTTAGGAGTTTTACCGCCACCTACCGTATAAAATGATGATCCATATATAAGGCGCTCCGGATTATAAGGAACACTGTCGTTTTTTGAGAAGATTAAAGGCTTTTAAGTGCACAGCGCGCATCTTCCTCTGCTTGTAAACAGAAAGTTTTGCGCTTCCAGCTATATCAGCACATCATCTTATACGGTAGGTGGCGGTAAAACTCCTAAGCGGTGAGCAGCCGGTAACAAAAAGTAGACGAATGAGAACGTCCTCGTCTCAGTTCTCGCGCATGCGCCCATAAGGAAGTAATGGAATAGTGGAATAAAGTCGTTATTTATGTTTTTTTCGCACAAAAAGTATTCTCGTCGCTTGATAAACTTATAATTGAGCCGCTGTAGGCACATGGAATATTTAAACCTTTTCTTTAATGACTTTATGGGCCGTCAAGAGCCAGTCCCTTAGACAGTCTATATAGGACTGATCTAGCTCTCAGATTCAATCAAAAATATCTTTATTTGTGTTCCGAAGATGAATGAAAATCTTACGGGGTTGGAACAGCATGGGGGTGAGTAATTAATGACTTAATTTTCATTTTTGGGTGAACTAACCCTTTAAATAATGAAATACGGTTTATTGCTGTAAAATTAAATACGGTCAAAGTCTTTAAAACCTAAAATGTTGATACCGTACTTTTAACAGGAAAACTCTGGTAACCACAGCTGCCGGAGTTTTCCCGTAAATTTAACGGATTTTTTTTTTTTACAGTGTAATAGCTAGTTTTACTGTAAATACAGATAGTCATTCATTCTTATATGGTTATATAAAACATAGGTATATAGACTCCTACGTCTACTAAGCTTTCTCTCCTGTGAGTTGACAAGGAGGAGTAGTAGCCGCTTGAGCAAATTGTCGGAGTAATAGACACTATAGCAAATTGTTGGTATAAAGTAGGCACAGCGTCAGGTCCTGATAGAGCTGCATCAGGCAGAGTAGAAGGAGCATTTCTGTGTGTCATCAGGCCTCAAGAGTAAGAACGAAGGGTATTACAGAGCTGGATGAGCCAGGTACAGGGAGAGGCGGTACAATCCAGCATGTTTCACTCATTAAAATGAGCCTGCATGACGATCCTGAAGCCTTCATAGATCTTTTTGAAAAAACAGCGGAAGCTTGCGGCTGGTAGATTTTGGCACATTGACTAGCACTCTTCATCCTGCTTCTGTCTGGACTCTGGGGATATATAGATATATAGATCCCGGGTTCAGAAACTCCAGTGCCATCCTGGAGGTGGTGGGCCACAATACTTAAGAACATTGCCAGAGCTTCTGTTCCTTGAGCTTGGGAGAAAGCTACCACACTTTTGTGTTGTCCCAATATCTTTGTGATCCCTGTGGATGGTGGTTAGTGGTGGAGCCCAGAGGGATCGAGGTCATGATCGATCTTGTTGTGCTGGAACAATTTGTCACCCGTCTGGCCAAGGAGACCGCAGAGGTGGTCTAGTGCCACTTGACTGAGGAGCATGTGATGGTGCTTTCAAAAGCTGACAAGTCCCAGCGTGTTTTTCCCTCTGGTTCTCTCTCCTCTGTTTTTCTCGTCCTGGAGGTAGACACGTGAGGAGCGCCAACATCACAGGCCTTTCCTCATCATCGCAGACCAGCTTCTCATGGGGGAAGTCCCCTAGTCCTTAAGTGCTTCCCTTCTCTTATTTCCCTCTTTATCCTCTCAGGTACCCATAGTAATAGCCATAATTCAATTCAGGGGCCAAAAGCATAGTGGACACATGGTTAATCTCCACCTAAATAACCCCCTGATTTTGGGCATGAATTGTCCAGCGTTTTCACTGTTATTCGGGAAATATGCTTGGGAGTTTTCTGCCGGTAGAGCAGTGTAGTGCGCACTTATCCCTATTTTTCTAGGATCAAAGACAGGTTGACAAACAAAAGAGGATACAACACAACTCTTAGTCCTGAAGAGCTGTCGAGAAATGTTATTCCAGGTGACTCGCCCTAATCCTATGGCCAGACACCTCAGGCAATAAAATTCACTAAATCGGCTCATTGCCTGTTTTTTTTTTTAGCCATGAATGTCAGCTGGTGAATCCCCTGGCCACTCCTAGAGCACCATTGTGCCTTCTCCCATTAATTGAGGTCACCTTGGAAAGAATTGGGACAAACCTCTTCAGGACATTAGAACAATCAGCATGTTGGCATCACTGTGTACTCGTTAGTATTGTGGATTATGAAAGACAATACCCCAAGGCAGTATTTATCACCAACATGTCAGCACAAAATTTTACGAAAGTTCTGTTTCAAATGATCTCCCGAATGGTGGAAGTGAGTGGTAAGGGATAATTTGTTATCTAACAGCTGTTATCAATTTCAGTGAGGCAGAAGAGTTGGAATAAAAGCTGATTGTCCATGGGATGAGAGAAAGAGCTGGAATAGGGAACTGCTGTGAGTGTGACCCGTGAAAAATGTGTCCCATCCTGAAAAGCACATTTTGTTGTTTTCATAATTTCCAATAAATAAAAACACTTACTACACACAGCCTCCTCTTCCTACTTTTCTTTGAGACAACCAGACCCATCAAAGTCATTTAGCAAGACACTACGATCATGTAAGTCAGTGATTACAGCTTGTCCTTGTAATGATACCAATATAAGGATAATGACATTTTTCTATGATCCAAAGTTGGCTTCACAAGTGTTGGCATCGTCTGAAGCCTAGATCCAAACTCTGAATCTCAATCTGTAGTTACTTCGGGATGCAAGAAATTGAGCAGAGAAAATTTAGCATGGCAGTTGTTCATTGCTGTTCATTTTAGACAAAAGATGATCGTGTATTTCCCCTTAATTGTATAAGTTTAAGGGAATGCTTGCCTATAGAGATGTGTCTAGATTTAAATAGAAAGAAAGTGCCTGACTTCTGAACATTTTCAAGGCTATTACAGAATTTAGGAGCCAAATGTGAAGAAGTTCTATACCTCCTTTAGTAGGCTTTGATATCCTTGGTATCAAAATTGCAAATCAAAACAGAGTTTTGTGACCTTAAAGAGTATGATAGATCTGTTAAATACAAAAATAGCTAGACCGTTTAGGTATTGGTTCCCAATCCTGGTATTGGTTCCCAATCCTGGTCCTGGATTATTCTCAGCACAGCATATTTTAGATGTCTCCCTAATCAAACATAACTGATTCAACTCATCAGCTCAGTAAAGACTCCAAGACCTCAAACATGTGTGCTAGAAAAGAGAGACAAAAATACGTAGTTTTGGGTACTCAAGGAGGAGTTTGGGTACTCAAGGTGCAAAAAATGCTGTTTTTTAAAACATGGTAAATATGATTTTCAAAAGATAAATTGACAAGTTAACAGCTTTAGTGTACAGGATTTAGGTCTAATTAATAATATCTGTTTTATCATAATTTAATCAAAGAAAATTACTGGTCATTCAGTCTTTAGCTACTGTCTTAAACACTGTGTTAACTTGGATTTAGAAATTGTATCTGGTCTGGAAAAATATATACCTGCATAGTATCATCTGCATAGTGGAAACTAATCCCAAGATTCTAATAATATTTCCAAGGGACACAATTTAAAATGATTTGTGCTTTGTGACATGGTGCATTATCCTGCTAGAAGTAGCCATCAGAGGATGGGCTCAGGTAGGCAGTGGCATTTAAACGATGCCCAATTGGCACTAAGGGGCCTAAAGTGTGCCAAGAAAACATCCTCCACACCACCACCACCAGCCTGCTCATTCTGTTTACGCCACATTCTGACTCTACCATCTGAATGTCTAAACAGAAATCGAGACTCATCCGTCCAGGCCACCTTTTTTTAGCTCTTGCAAATTGTAGCCTCTTTTACCTATTTGTAGTGGAGATGAGTGGTACAGTGGGGTCGCACTTTTGTAGCTCCAGACCAAACATGAAACAAAAGTATGGCGTGGCATGAACTAAAAAACATAGAACAAGATAAAAACATAGACAAGCCTCTTACCAACAGAGGTTACAGTGAAACAATACTTGGTAAAGACATATGGCAAACATGAGGGCTTAAATACACAGACTAATTACAAGACAAGGGACACCTGTAAACAATGATCAGACAATTAACCAATGACAAGACACATGGCAGGATCACATGACAGGGAACAAGACAGAAAGATGACAAACAGGGAACAAGACAGAAAGATGTTGAAAAATGTGAAAAACATTATCTCCACACAAACTTGAATCTGCAAAAACGCTGACCGCGTACACATGCATATTACGTGTTCAGTCTATAGGTACGTTTGAATATATATGTGCGCATGTTTGTAGTCTTTCTTTACAAATTGACCTCAACACATTACTTGTCTGGCCTTAAATTCATAATACAGAAATTTTGTCGTTTCTGTGTATCCACGTGAACCGGAATCATTTTGACAGTGTTCAGAGAATCTGTACAGAGGTAAAGCGAAGGAGGCCTTCATAGGGGAGAGACTAGTTGACACTTCAGGACTGCATTTTCGTTGTGTCCAGGCGCTTGTCCTTCATCAGATCTGGATACAGCCTGGATCCGGCAGACTCCGGTAAACCTCAGGATGAACAGAGTGACTAATATTAGCGAAGACACCATTCTTCTTGTAACGAGTACATCAGGATTTATGGGAACTGTTTCCTATTCCGGCTGACCTAATCTATGCAGCCTAACATTGAATTCTAGAAGTTGATAATGTGTTATGTGTATGCTAGGCCAAAGAGATGTGTTTTAGTCTAGGTTTAAACTGACAGAGAGTGTCTGCTTCCCAGACAATGTTTGGAAGACAGTTCCAAAATTCTGTGGCTAAATAGGAAAAGGAGTCAATTTTGATATTCTAGGTATTATCAACTGGCCGGAGTTTTGAGATCGCTATAGACGTGAAGGACTATAATGCGTTAAGAGCTCGCCTAAGTACTGCAGAGCTAAACCATTTAGTGCTTTGTAAGTAATCAGAAATATTTTCAATCCTTGAAAATTCACACTTTAATGTACATCACCTTCTCATAGAATACAGTATGTGTTTGTTATATCCATCTGAGTATAAATGGACACAAATGGCAAAGCCCTTGTCTAACCACACTTGAGACAGAGTCATAAATAGTCTCAACAGAGAAATTTCCCGCTTGGAACTTCCACCTTTTGCTGTCCTGGGTGGCCGCACCAGGCCACAGGGCAGCAAGGCCTTGGCCCACAACCAGCTGGAGACAGATCACTCCCTCAACCACAACAAAATCAAGGACAAAATCAGGAGTTCTGCACAATTTCTTCATTCAATGCAGAAGAAGTCCATCACAACGCCAGCCATCAACTGTTCCGGCTTCCTCCCTTCTCCTGGTTGCTCTGTGTGGCATCTCTGGCCCAGGGCCGGCAGGCCACAATCTGAACTCCAGCCACGTGCTCATGGAGAGAGAGAGAACTTTCAACGAGAACAACGAGGATTGTCATCTACCACTCTCTAGCAGCCTACCACTGAGCCTGACGTGACGTCACATCCAATCAAGGTCTCACCGCGTCCTAGCCCGCCAGAATGGGCGTGGGTTAGCGTATATAAGCAGGGCTCGGAGGCTGTTTCTCTGATTTTCATCTCTTCATCGAAGCTACCTGCATCGCTGGATCCTGACAAGCCACCGCTACCGTCGAAACACCGACAAGCCATCTAGGACGTGGTACCAAGTCTGCAGCTCAGGCTCTGGGGAGATGCATGGCCTCGTTGACTGCTGACCTTTGGCTGACGCTGACTGACATGAGAGAGTCTGAGCGATCTGTTTTCCTCAACGCTCCTCTCTCCCACACTGGTCTCTTCAGCCCAGCAGTGAACGGGACCGCTTTTTTGAAGTTCAGAAAACGTCACAAGCCATGAATCTGTTCCTGTCTCGTCGTGCTAGCTCCGCTGCAGGTCGCCTACGTAACCAGATACCTGCATGAGCCACCACACAGCGCCCAGCTCAGCCCAGACAGTCCAGTCACTCTTCGCAGCAACAGGGCGGTCGCCCTAGATCGCGCTCAGTAACCGCAGCAAACCGCACATGGGCAGCGACCCAAGATCTTGCTGAGGCCTGAGCATGCAAATTCCTCCTAGCAACAGCAGGAGAAATAAGACGGTTGAGTCTCGCTGCGGCCAGACCAACGTCAAAGCTTCTCGCCCTGACAGTCCCCTTAACACAGGCTACTGCAGTGGATCATTTAGCAGCCAACGAGTCGAGTTACACGAGTTACACAACCTGCTCGCCTGAACACAACCACACAACCGCTGTTTTCACGGCGACCCAGAGAAATCTCATAAAGAGCATACTGTCTGGTTATCCGGCTCACGCCGACTGTGTTCACACCTGCGGTACTTCGGCTGGGTTTGCTCCGCATGCGCCCACACTGCAACGCTGGCTGGCCGCTCGTGTGTCACACCAAGCTTGGAAGTCAGGCTGTGAGCGGATCAGAGTAACTCAGAGCTGTGTACAGTTCTGCAGCCCTGGTTAGCGGCCGACTGAAACCAGCGGGGAGTGATTTTGAGAGCTGTCTCATACCGAAAGGTCAACTCGATGGACGCATCCAACTCGGGTTGGGGCGCTCTCCTTGAGGGCAGACCAGTTTTTGGCTTGTGGTCAGACCGGGAAAAACTCCTCCATATAAGCTGTCTGAAGATGATAGAGGTCGAGAATGCGCTTAGACGTTTCCTCCCATTCATTCAGGACCACCATGTTCTAGTTCGCTCGGACAACATGTCTGTAGTGTCCTACTTGAATCGCCAGGGCAGTGTCAGATCCAGGAATCTCTGCAATCTTGGTAAATTGGTATTTCAGGTATAAAAGGCGAATTAACACTCAAACAAAACAGTTGAATACAAACATTCAAATTAAACACATTTCTAGTTTTAGTGAGTGAATGAAAAAAGGGAAGTCTCAGTTTTAATTGATATTGTATTGTCATCTATTAAGGAAAAAAAACAACAACAACAAAACAACAACAACATATAAAGTGCAAATTTTAGCAATTTGTTCCTCTCCAGAGTTCAATCTGTCTAACTAATGAGCAGTGGACTTCAAATGACTTTCCTGAAGTAAACGTGATTTTGTTTTTTATCAGCTATTGTTTATGTCTTCGCAGTAACACTGCAATTACATAGAATATTATGATTGTATTGCCTGTGATGGATCGGTCACCTGTGCAGTGTTTAGATTATTTACAGTATAGTTTCAAAGGTAAGAGAGTAAATGTATGTAGATATATTACTGTAAACGGTCTCCCTCCAATGGAAAAGCAGTGTATTACAGTTTTTCAAAAAATGCTTACACTTTTGAAACTGTGGCTCCATTTCTATAAACTCAACACACAAAACCACAAAACAAGCTACACAAGATGCAAAACATCCCACATCTATTGCAAAAGCAAACCCTTAATTCAAAACTTTTTGAACTCTTCTAAACATACTATTTATTTGAATTAACTCTTCAGAAACAAAATGATTAGGCCAACATACACGCCAAACAACATACAGATGAGAAAAATGTAAAACATTAGGCCTACTAAATTGTGTCTTGCTTGTTCGGTGTGCAGTGGAGTGTACAGGAGTTGTACAGGAGTTCAAAGGTGTAAAAATATCAGTCATATCATCAGTAATTGAGTGTGGCATTTGAATAGTAGTGTTTCTCAAATTAAACTAAACTCTTAAGAGCTGTTTGTTTTGGATGAAGTGTCTAGAGAGAACTATGTTTAGAGTTTTGCAAAAAGTTTGTTTATAGCAAACTGAGTTTAAAGCACATAATGTGTTTGTAGAAGCTACCTTACGAAAAAGAAGTTTATTCAAGTGTGCCATTAGTATACTTCTTTTAAACTAAAATTAAGAAAGACACTTTCAGTTTATTTTTCCTGTACTTCTCAGAAGTATACTATATGTACTTCTCAGAAATATACTTCAAATTACACTTAAGTGTACTTGACTTATACTGAGAGAAAAGCAAGTATATTTGTCCTGTTCTTGTACTCAACCTTTTGATCCAGAAATACTTAAAAGTATAATTAAGTATTCAAAGTATACTTGTATAATTATTACAGTAAAAAAGTAAACTACTAGTATACCCATAAATTCACTTGCAGTACACATGAGATACATAATTATGAACTAGTTGTGCACTTACTGTTACACTTATAGTACACTTAAACATATACTTGTACTATATATGTACCAAAAGTGGGCCAATTTAGTCCCAAGTGGTATTAAAATAGTACACTACTACTAGTACATAGTGACTAGTATACTACATAATGTACTTAAAAATATAGTTGAACATTACTTAAGTATACTACATAAAATGAACTTTCTGCAGACTTGGTGTGAATGGTTTCACTTGGGCCTCAAGTACCACTTCCCAATTTTTTGTGAATTTTTTTTGTAAATGGATAAAAGCCTTCAGGATCATGTAAATACTATTCATAAATAAGGGTCTCAGTGTGACAGGTCTGGAAGACCATCTTTGTTTGTCATAAATAAAATCTCACAAAGAAGACGGAAGAAGGAAGACCTTATTAATATTCGTAATTTGGCATGAGGTTTAGTTAGTCGCTAGCCGAGCTCAATCGATCTGGTCATCATGCAGTTGCAGCGTCATTGTGGGCTGTCGTTTGAATGAAGTTACAAGACACACAGATCTTCCGCATCCCAACTTAAACCCGGCATTTGGAGTAGAGCTGTTTAAAGGACAAGCAAACAGAAAGATGCCCGTATTTACAGGTGTGTTTACAGTGTGATTTGACATAAATCATAGTTAGTCTTTTAACGATAAGAGATGCGTTAGTAGAAGCAGCGCCGTTAGCATGAGACATTAGCTTCAGGCCTCAGTTGATGGTTTCTGTTTAAAAACAGAGGGAAAGCTAAACAAGAAGCAGGAATCCCATAACAAGCGTTCTGGTGTGACTTGTATTTAGGCGTTACTTTTATTTTATATGGACATTTATGATGTGAAATGTAAACGTTCAGACTTGAGTAACGTTATTAATGATGAAGCATGTTATCATGCAGGCTAGGCGGCTCACACTTTATTATAATACCTTTGAAAACTTATGGCACTTTCAATTAATAGACAGTATTTCTGAACAGTAGGTAAAGTTACAGACTTTACACTAAAAAAATATAGTTTTTGTAAAATTGGCTGTAGAACAGCCTGTAGGCTAGATTGAAATCAAAATTGATGCATCATGGCTTGTATCCATAGTTGTGCTGCAAATCTGGTGTGTTGTAGATTTACTAGTTCACTGTAATGTATTTCCAGTGATGCATTTGTTAAAGCTATATTATTTGTATATGTTTTACTGCTGTAATAACTTTCATGTGTAGCATCTCATGTGGTGGTTATGTTTTGTGTGCAGTCTCAGCTCAGTCGTGTTAATGGGGTTTCAAACAAACATATTTCAAAGAATAGTTCACCCCTGAATGTTCAGGATGTAATTAATGCTAAGATATTTGTTTTCAATATATATTATATTAGTAATTAGTTTCAAAAGACACAAGGATGAGTAGAAGATGATTGAATATTACACTTTTGGGTCACTTTTAAAGCTGTTCCCAGCTCTCTACACATTTGGGAGGTTTCCCTTATGGACCCTTTCCACATTTCCGGGGTTCTCAGAAAAAGCAGGTGTCATAAGCTGTGTTTCCATCCACCTATTTTTATGGGCATTTTGGGATATCAAATTTAATAAAATGCTGGATGGAAACGTCAAGATGCGCATATGGTTTTTGTAAGAATTATTGGCACCCCTGGTAAATATGATCAAAGATGGCTGTAAAAAATCTGCATTGTTTATCCTTTTGATATTTTCCCTCAAAAATAGAACCTTTTATAGAAGTAATATAATTTAAAGTGGGTGGAAAACATGTTGGCCATATTAATTATTGGCACCCTTTTATTAAATACCTTTTGCAACCTCCTTTTACCGAGATAACTGCTCTGAGATTTCTCCTATAATGCCTGATGAGTTTGGAGAACACCTGACAGGAGATCAGAGTCCATTCCTCCATACAGAACCTCTCCAGATTCCCAGATCCATGCTGGCGCTTCTTCTCTTCAGTTCAGCACTCATCTTCTATAGGGTTCAGGTCAGGGACTGGGACGGTTATGGCAGAAGCTTCATTTTTTGCTCAGAGACACACTTTTGTTTCTTGAGTTTGTTTTGGATCGTTGTCCTCATGGAAGATTCAACTACGGCCCATTACAAGGTATCTTTGCTATAATCCATGATGCCATGTATCTGAACAAGAAGTCCAGGACCTCCAGCAGATAAATTGGCCCACATCATTAAAGATCCAGTGGTATATCTAACCGCAGGCATGGGGTACTTTTTATCCCTGTTTGCATCAAACCCATCTACCGTGTTTGCTGCCAACAAGCCCTCTTTTAGTTTCAACTGACCATAGAACCAGGTCCTGTATGAAGGTCCAGTCGTGTCTGACAACTGAATAGTGAGGAGGATTTTTCTTGAAACCCTCCCAAACAATATGTGGTGATGTAGGGACTGTTAGATTTATTTATTGGAAAACTAATCTCTGCAATTCTCCATCTATGATCCTCTGAGAGTCTTTGGCCACTCAAACGTTCCTCCTCACCGTGCATTAGGACGACATAGACAGTTAGACACAGGTCCTCTTCATTCGTTCCAATAATTGTGGCCAACGTGTTTTGGAGAAAAACATTTATTTCATGATGTGATTTTTTTTTTTCTAAATTAAAGATCAAAAGGATAAACAATACAGATTTATTTTTACAGCCATCTTTGATCATCTTTTCCAGATTCTCAAAATAAACATAAAAAACATGTGCTCAATTGAGGCAAATAAGTGTATTATCTGCTAAGTAGATAAACGCATGAACAAGGATGGAAACCCATTTACCGAATAAATCCCTCGACTTGCGTGACTGCCTCAACAGAGGATCTGATTGGATAACCGGACTAACTACTGACCAACCACATCGCACAGCATTTCAAATGCTGCTGGTTGTTTGTGCGATGAATGAATGCAACTTTTGCTCCAATAGAAAAGAAATGCGACTTTCTACGACTTTCCAAAAGATGTAAAAAATATAGTGAGGTTTACAGCAGTCATAAGAGAGAAAGATGAAGAATTTTTTGTCACTCCCTCAGGCACTGTAATATAAAAATGTGCAGGACTGGGTGTGGAGAATCCTGGGATAGTCTGAAAACCCTTGCTTTAAAACCATACGTACTTTCTTAGAAAACAAGATGCAAAGTTTGCTACTGGGGTTTAAAGTCTGTATCTCGCTGCTCTTTGGATGTGGGATAGTTACAACAGACATTAGAGGCCAAGCTATTTGAGAATGTAGAAAAAATATACAAAGGTTTAATAGCTGCAACACACAGAGACATTTTCTTTCTGATGATGACTATCGGCAATGTGCAGATACGTAGCACTGAATAATTTATCTGTGTCACTCTTCTTTTGGTGTCTTGATTTTTCCTTCTTTTATGAATATCTTAGTGAATGTGAAATGGGGAAAGGAGAAGTTTGATGCGGTGGAGCTGAACACAGAAGAGCCGCCCATGGTGTTCAAAGCGCAGCTTTTCGCTCTAACGGGAGTTCAGCCGGAGAGACAGAAGGTCATGGTGAAAGGAGGAACACTGAAGGTACTGGCTGGAGTCTGTAACGGAGAGCTTCATATCATTTACTCTCCTCTGTTATTGCTGATATGTGACTTCTTTTACCTTTTGTTCACCAGGATGATGAGTGGGGCAATATCAAGTTGAAAAATGTAAGTATGTGGCTAAATCTTGACTTCTGGTAGATTGATTCAGAAAATGCACGTAAAGAGTCGTAATAAGAGTTCAGCAGTTTATAGTTAAATGGTGAAACACAAGATCCAAAATAGGTTATCCAACAGTACACCTTCATTTAATAATTAGTTCTGATTAGTTCTTTAATACACATTCCTAGTCTTATTGAGCGTGTTTGTTGATGGCCAAGCACGTGCTAATCTAGAACAGCAAGCAGTCGCGTGACTGACTGACTAGCGGAGCAGCAAATCGTGTGGCTGTTCAGGTTTGGGTGGACTACAAGGTTTGGGTGGTTACAGCTCTTCATAAATTTTATAAATACATTCCCATTACCACAAGTCCAGTTCAATATACAAAATGATTGCCTAGATTTATTGGTAACTTTGCACAGAAGTCTGCATTGAGCATAGATGACAAAGCTGCTCACTCATCCCTTACATTGCGAAACGAAACCACGTTTATATAATGTATGACTACAAAAAACTAAACTGTTCATAACTAAATTATATAAAATAGGCTAAAAAAGTTTTAAAAAAGAGCTATTAATTTTGACAGCCAGTTTTGATTTAGTTTTAGTCATATTTAGCTGAATTTCGAACCTGCTCACCAAACCTACTCCCTTTAGGGGTGAGCCTGGGAAAGAAACAAAGAAATCGTTAGAAGTCAGTGTACCATCAGAATCATTTTGGAACTGATATGTCTTGTTCAAAAAAATGTCCATACAGTTGCTTTAACAATTCACTACAAACATAGACTGTAAAAAAAACATGGACGTAGGTTTCTGAAGAGCATTTTTGCCTGGATAAACGAAAATGGGCAAAGAGGCGGGATTAGCTGAGGTGATGTGACGTTAGTAGTGACATCACCTGTCACTCAATGGCCACACCCTTAATTGTGCACAACTTTAATGGTACGTTCACACCAGACGGGAATAGCGCGTCAGGCGGCAATAATTTTTAATGTTAATTTGAATGCAAAGACGCGTTACGAATGAGGCGTGAAGCGCGACGCGAATACGCCTCATTCGCGCGTCAAGTTTGCGCGAATTGATCGTCTGGCGCGTTAAGCGCGAATGATTTAGTTAGTGCCATTTGTGCATTCACGCGTTTGAAGCGAATTCGCGTCTGCCCCCCGAGTTGAAAAATCTGAACTTTGCCGTGAATTCGCGCCGCGTTAACCAATCAGGAGCCTAGCTGCTTGCTCACGTGGTGAAGTGTCTGGTCATCACGTGGTGAAGTGTCACTGTCATCCAGCGCAGCTCCTGAAGCGAGCAAATGGTGAAACTAGCCAAACGGTACACCTTAGAAGGGTCCGGAGGACACAAATATACAGCGACAATGATCCCCTACTGTTCTGCTCTCCAGAGGAAATACAGAGTGGTGACTCTCTCGATGAATGCTCGGTCGACATAAAAACAATGGCCGCCAACGGATTTTGATTCTGACGCGCGCTTCAATTTCGCTTCAAACTTTTACGCGCGTCAGTTTCACTCTTGAATTAACACAAAGTGGTCAAGCGTCAAACTAGATGCATCAGGTGCGAATTTGACGCGCGATTCGCGTCCGGTGTGAACGTAGCATAAGGTTTAATATAATTTAAACCGAGGAGTTTTAAAATAATTCACTCTCCTCACAGTCATCATGAAGGGCAAAATTAGGTATACAGTCAAAACCACTTTTTGCACCAGGCTGTAAACATATATTCTTCTGCTGTAAAGTTGGACATTTTAACATGGGGGTTTATGGGATTGACTCTCTTTTTGAGCCTGTCTCTAGTGGCCAGTCGCGGAATTGCAGTTTAAGGTTGACTCCATGATTTCATGTTGACTTTAAATGTGAGTTTTCTTTGGCTTAATAGATGTTTTGATCCATGTAGGGGATGACCCTTCTGATGATGGGCTCTGCTGACGCCCTGCCTGAAGAGCCTGTCGTGCGACCCATGTTTGTAGAGGACATGACGGAGGAGCAGCTCGCGTCTGCTGTACGTGTTCAGGCCAAGAGTTCTGCCATTACAGTATTTTAGCAGGAATCAGAGAAACAAGCCAACAGCTGTGAAATCATCTCTGCTATCTGTGTCATGTTCAGATGGAGTTGCCGTGTGGATTGACGAATCTGGGCAACACATGCTACATGAATGCAACAGTGCAGTGTCTACGCTCCGTGCCTGAGCTCAAAGGCGCTCTCAGGAGGTACAGTTTAGCCATGTCCTTCATATCCAGTTCACACATGTTATGCGGTGTAATGCATCAATGTGTTTTTTGTGGTAATTCGCCTCCATATGTAGGTATTCTGGTGCCTTGCGGTCTTCTGGAGCTAACGCACCTTCCCAGTACATCACAGCAGGTGATCGAATTTCACTATCAGCTTTGAGGTTTTCTTTGATTCTTTATTTGGCCAACTGTTTGGGGTCAGTGTGTCCAAGCTAATGCATAAGATTCAAGCTGTGTAGTCTTACTGAATCCCACAGGTTTTGTGGACCGCATGTAGCTCATGTTTGATTCTTCTCCTCTCAGCTCTGCGTGATTTATATGAGTCCATGGACAAGACCTCGTCAAGCATTCCTCCTATCATTCTGCTGCAGTTCCTGCACATGGCCTTCCCACAGTTCGCTGAGAAAGGAGATCAGGGCCAGTATCTTCAGCAGGTCAGGTCACACATCTTTAGCTCAATACATTCAAGCAGAAGATGTTCAGTTTAAGTGGAACATTTTTACTTATATATATATGTGTGTATTTTCCCATTTACTCAGGATGCCAATGAGTGCTGGGTCCAGATGATGCGGGTCCTTCAGCAGAAACTAGAACCTGAAGAACTAGAAACCCCACCAGAGGCAAGGCTACTCTATTATATATATTTATATATATATTCATATATATATATTTATATACATATTTATATACATATATATATATATATATATTCATATATATATATATATATATATATATATATATATATATACTGTATATATATTCATTCTAGGGTTGTCGAAAGTACAGATATTTTGTTTACAAGTTGGTACTGAAACTTTGATGAGCATCAAAGGTTTCTATTTACAACATGTTTTTGAAGCATTGATCATTGTAGCCAATCACAGACTTATGGTGCACATGAATGCCAATCAGAGATGTTTTAGTTAGTCGTAATCCACTCAACATGCTTGTGAATCCTTTATTACCAAAAAAGTATGTAAATAAGAGATTAACACAGCTTATGACAGCTTTTTTGAACTATTTTCACAATAGGGTGCATCTTACCATGTAGAGTACACTAGGGATGCTAACGATCAATCGATTAATTGTCGATAATAATTTAATTGATAACTTATCGATCAATGATTAAGCCGGTTCATGCGCATACTAGGGGTTTCACAACTACTGATTTTTGCTAGTCGACTAGTTTTGCATAACAGTCGACTAGTCGTTAAATGGTTTATTCTAGGGGTGAATAATCATAATAATTACTAATCATAGTAAATGTCTCCACGATCTGCTTTTGGAGAAATATGGTAGTAGTATCGTGTTACAGTGCATTCTATCAGTTCTGGCGCCTCTCAACTGTACAACGCGACGTAGCCTACACATCACACTTTAAGGAATAGGTACGGGACACTGCAATTCACAAAAGTTCATTATTTGCATAAGCCTTGCCGGTTAAACATTTAATTCACGCGTAATTCTAACGTGCGCTTTCCTGAGCGCGCGGCATATCCCCGACGCTCACAGGCATTAGAAGCCTGTCAAACAGCGCCTGAATACTGGACTAATAAGTTTTATTATGCTAATACTGTTAAATACACACAATGTTTACATAAACAGAATTGGCTGTGTCTAAAGTGAAAGCAAACATTTGAGAGAAAATCTGGTGTAGGCTAATATGCGTCTATATTAAACGCGTCGCGTGCTGGTCTAAAAGCGAGAGTAGTACTCGTATAGCTATAAAGCGCACTTAAAAGCCTTTAATTTTCTCAATCCGGCCTTTTCTCAAGCCTTATAATCCGGAGCGCATTATATATGGATCAATTGCTCGCGCTTGTGTCCATCTTATGCCCGCTTTGTCACACGGCCAGTTCAACCTCGTATAAATCAGGTTATATGTGTCTCCCGCTCACGAGCGCTCTCTCTAACACACACACGAACAGACACTGCTGTCAGCAGGCTGCGAATGTAAGTTACGTGCCCGCCCCAGCGCGCTCACGCTTACTAAATAAACGCCTCACCTCCGACGCCGCGCACTCGCTGCATTCCCTTTAGCACATCTAGTGGATGCATAATGCAAACCCAGTCAAACGTTTGAAAAATGTTCTAAAATAGGTCATTGAAGGTGCGCCTTATAGTGCTTATAGTAAATAGTACTGCCGCTTGTATTTAAAGGGATAGTTAACAAAAAATATATATCTATATATATATATATGTCATCATTTTGTTTCCGACTAGTCGACTAAGGCCAACAGCGCCAACTAGTGGTTGTGACAGTCGACTAGTTGATGAAACCCCTAGCGCATACGCTCAACCACGAAACACGTAAAAAGCGAGCGCCCAAAGGTATGTTTGGGACCTTTAAGGCTAGCGTTACAACTTCTTGACTAAGTTTGCATGTGCATTCGCAGCCTTTTGGTTTGTGCAAATGTAAGTTGTAATGTTGTGTTTATTTTGTGTAGGTCTATGTATTTTTGATTGATCTCATAGAACGCGGCGGTGATCCTCAGCTTCAGCACATGCCGCTCAAACAGCAATGCGCGACTAATAATGACTATGATTTGGACTGTCATATTACATATCACAATAGAGAGAACTATATTGTAATAAATCGTTGTGAATTCATCAGGTTTAGCTGCTGTGTTTCAGTGCATCCACAACAGGAGTTACACACTCTGACAAGCACGCTTAATCTGAGGCGCCGTTGGTGACATTGTAGTCAGTATTGAGCCTACAGGCTGATAGAGGCAACCGTGGTGGACAGTCAAGGACAAGGTGTCATTCTTTCTATTACATTATGGTTGGCTCATAAATGTACAAATGAAGACTCTATCTTAAAACATTTTTTTTTAAGTAAAAACATAATAATAAAATGGTAATTTAGTTGCTAATATGGCTAACGTCTCAGGTTACAACTGTAACCTATGTTCCCTGAGAACAGGGAACGAGACAATACGTCGAATGACGCTATGGGGAACGCCTCAGGCGTGACAGGTGTCTGAAATCAAATATCAACTCACAGTAATCAGGTTGACCGGCGACAGCCCGTGCATCATCAGCTTGAATGATGAGCGCGTCAATCTGGATGTATAAGAAGGGCGCCTTGAAACCGTGACAACATCCTATCGTCTGAAGGGACTGTTGCAGGCAGGCCCCGAGGCATGGCAACGAGACGTATTGTCTCGTTCCCTGTTCTCAGGGAACATAGGTTACAGTTGTAACCTGAGACGTTCCCTTTCGAAGGGAACTCAACAATACGTCGAATGACGCTATGGGGAACGAAATACCCACTCCGCCATGCTGAGGGGAGTGCATGCCGAAAGGCAGTGACAACTGTCAGAACCAGTAATTCCAAGAAACACTGAAACCACTCACCCTATGTTACATCGGGCTGTCAGTGACAGCACTCCCTACCGGTCATAGCCCAAGCTAATGAACCAAGAAAAACCAGAACGTAATAACGTGAGTAAATCAGGGCCAGCTCAAAGGCTTTAGGACCACAACTTCAAAATAGAAGGGGTCCCTTCTAGGGAGTGTGGCTAGGGGGCCAAAGAGACCCCCAGCCAGTCACTATTCAGGAGAACACTCCTCCTGAAATGCCCCCAGGCTGGCCTGGTGATCTGTACTAAGACACACAGTCTGGCCATAGCCTGTCCGTCCAAGACAGAGCCTCTGGAAATTGCCTAGAAAAGGCATCCAAAAACTGAAGGCCCGCGAAGCTGGCGGAAACCATCGAGTTTCGGATCACAGAGACGGGATCCTCCGGAGAGTGTGACTCAACCTCGAACCAATGGGAATCGTACACTCAATCCACGAGTTTCCACCCAGTGCTCGCTTTTGAGCACTGAGGAAGTAAGAGAGGGATCAAAAATCAGGAAGGTCAAAGAGACCTAAGACCTGATGACCCCATGTGTGGGGAGCTCCGATACATGAGGGCTCATGTCAGGAAGGCCGTACGTTGTGCGGCCTGAAACCCAACGACCACAGCATGTGGAAGCTCATCCTTCAGGAAAGCCAGAGGCTAGAAACCTGACAGACCCACAATGTTGGGCTACCTCGAAAAAGGTCTAGTCAGACCTAAAACCACAGTTGTGGGAGATAGCTTGAACAAGGGAAGTGCCTGTCGTAATGTATTGCGACAAAGACACATCTACAGTGGGACCCAAAGTGAAGAACCGGAGTCTGAACCACATAAGAAGGGACCGAAGCATACCGCGCGTGACCCTCACCATATGAAATGGATTTTAAAAACTGCACAAGACATCTCGTCAGGTGACTTACCACAATAATAGGTGAAGTATGGGTTTGTGTACTTCACTCTGAATTCAGGAAGGCCTGTTGAGGCCTGTAACCTGGCGTCCACAGTGTGTGGGAGCTCATGGCCAGGAAGGCCTGGTAAGGCCTGTAACCTGGCGACCACAGTATGCGGGAGCTCGTAACCTGGCGACCACAGTATGTGGGAGCTCATAACCAGGAAGGCCTAGTGAGGCCTGTAACCTGGCGACCACATCCGGTGGGAGCTCGTACTCAGGAAGGTCAGTGAGACCCAGCCTGGTGTACCTGAAAAACCACACCAAGTGGGAGCTACTTCCAGAAGTTAGCTCTTAAGAACTCTTAAAGTGGGACCCGAGGAAAGACCGGGGTCTGAGCCACATAAGAAGGGACCGAAGCATACTGCGCGTGACCCTCACCATAAGAAATGGATTTTAAAAAGTGCACAGGACATCTCGTCGGGTGACTTACCACAATAATAGGTGAAGTATGGGTTTGTGTACTTCACTCTGAATTCAGGAAGGCCTGGTGAGGCCTGTAACCCAGCAACCACAATATGTGGGAGCTCATAACCAGGAAGGCCTGTTGAGGCCTGTAACCTGGCGACCACAGTGTGTGGGAGCTCATGACCAGGAAGGCCTGGTAAGGCCTGTAACCTGGCGACCACATTGGGTGGGAGCTCGTACTCAGGAAGGTCAGTGAGACCCAGCCTGGTGACCACAACCTGTGGGAGCTTACTCCACCAAGTGGAAGCTACTTCTTCCAGAAGTTAGCCAGAGAAGGGCGTCCCTGTAGCCAGTGACAGGACGCCACTTAAAGTGGGACCCAAGGGAAGACCGGGGTCTGAGCCACATAAGAAGGGACCGAAGCATACCACACGTGACCCTTACCATACAAAATGGATTTTAGAAAGTACACAAGACATCCCGTCATGTGATTTACCACAATAATAGGTGAAGTAGGGGTTAGTGTACTTCACTCTGAATTCAGAAAGGCCGAACTTGAGGCCTGTAACCTGGCAGCCACAACAAGTGGGAACCCATAATCAGGAAGGCCTGACAAGGCCTAACACCCGATAGTCCCAATGCATGGGGAGCTCACATTCAGGAAGGCCGCTGAGGCCTTCAGCCTGACATGTGAAGACTCACCACTACAACTTAGCGACCACGAAAAGTGGGGGTTTCACATTCAGGAAGGCCTGGTGAAGCCTGCAACCTGACATGTGACAACTCACAACCAGGAAGGCCAATGAAGCCTGAAGCCTGGTGACCACAGAGTGGGAGCAAAGTGCTCAGGGAAGGTGGTGAGGCTGTAGTCTGGCTACCGCATCATGTGGGAGCCCACATTCAGGAAGGCTGGGTGAGGCCTGTAAACTGACTACCACAGTATATGGGAACTCATAACCAGGAAGGCCCCTTTGAGGCCTGTAACCTAGCAACCACAATGTGTGGGAGCTCATCACCAGGAAGGCCTGGTGAGGCCTATAACCTGACCACCACAGAAAGTGGGAACTCATAACCAGGAAGGCCCCTTTGAGGCCTGTAACCTAGCAACCACAATGTGTGGGAGCTCATAACCAGGAAGGCCTGGTGAGGCCTTTAACCTGGCGACCACAGTACGTGAGAGCTCGTATCCTGGTGACCACAGTATGTGGGAGCTCATAACCAGGAAGGCCTGGTGAGGCCTGTAACCTGGCGACCACAGTATGTGGGAGCTCATAACCAGGAAGGCCTGGTGAGGCCTGTAACCTGGCGACCACAATGTGTGGGAGCTCATAACCAGGAAGGCCTGGTGAGGCCTTTAACCTGGCAACCACAGTATGTGGGAGCTCATAACCAGGAAGGCCTGGTGAAGCCTGTAACCCAGCGACCACAGCATGTGGGAGCTCATAACCAGGAAGGCCTGGTGAGGCCTGTAACCCGGTGACCACAATCAGTGGGAGCTCATAACCAGGAAGGCCTGGTGAGGCCTGTAACCTGGCAACCACAGTATGTGGGAGCTCCCACAGATGTCTCTCCGTGGCCACCATAGCACCGACAGAACAGCAGCTTGCTTGGTGGCCCGGAGTCCCGCAACAGATCGGTCTGGTAGGCCTGAGGACCACAAGGGCGTGCAGAACCGCACCTGCCTGACCTGCTGCCGTGTACGCTCTGTCATTCAAGCATGAAGATGTCTTGAGCAGCTTGGATGACAGGGTCAGAGCTCTTAGTGAAGAGGACCAACCAGAGACGAGATAGTTAGCCAACGTCTCGTCCACTGGCGGCCTCGACACTTATCCGTTCTCCACGGCTCCCTCCACAGCAGCGAAACTAGCCCGCTGATGCAGATAGAGACGTGAGGAGAACGGATTCTTCCATACCCTCTCGATCCCAGCGTGGAGATCGGAAACGAATGGAAGGCTCATCCGGGCTGGTGGCTTATGGGTGGGGAGGAACCAGCCATCCAAAATACCATGAGCGGGTTCCTCCCAGACGCGCCTCCACTGCAACAGCAATCTGTCTGAGGCGCGCCCCATAATGTCAACCAGCTCAGCGTACACTGGGCAGGAGGGCTGAAATGATTCGGTCTCAACCAAACTGACATCCTTTTCTATATATATATATATATATATATATATATATATATATATATATATATATATATTACAGCCAACTCCTGCCCTGCCCAAAGAGAACAGTTACAGATTCACCAAAGAGAGAGAGCGCTCATTTTCTCTCTTCTTAGATGTTCAACATTAATCTGTAACTCACCCTCGTCAGCTGGTAGATCATCCGCGAGGTTAACGCCCCTCTCCCGATAATCTGCCAGCTCCATCTGAAAGCTCCACGAGCTCAACCGCCACTGAGCCTCAGCCCGAGCGGGAACCGGAACCGCGGGGTTCAGATGCCGCGCCCACTTCCCTCGAGAAGTGGGTCAGACGAGAGCAGAGAGTTCTGAAAGGAAAAACTCTCAGTTCGCGCAAAAAACTCCCTCGAGAGCTTCCCGCGAATGCTCTTCTCTCAGGCAGAACACGCACAGATCGTGTGAATCCTCCGGTGTCAAATATCTGGACACAAGTCGGCACACTCGCGCAAAGTGTTTCTCCACGTCTCTGCGCGTTTAATCGTTGATACTATCACACAGACAAACAGTCCCTGAAGACGAAAAGATGTTGTCACGGTTTCAAGGCGCCCTTCTTATACATCCAGATTGACGCGCTCATCATTCAAGCTGATGATGCACGGGCTGTCGCCGGTCAACCTGATTACTGTGAGTTGATATTTGATTTCAGACACCTGTCACGCCTGAGGCGTTCCCCATAGCGTCATTCGACGTATTGTTGAGTTCCCTTCGAAAGGGAACAACCGTGAAATCTCATTGGTACCGACTACTGGAATACCGTGACAACCCTAATATATTCTCTTTCATTACAGAAATGCAGAGAATTTAAAATAAAATGGGTCTTTATCATATTTGTCTGGAAGCTGAAACACTATTTTGCAAATAATGTATATATTTTTCTCTGTTTGTTTTTGGTGGAACAACAGACTGACAGTGATAGTGGAGCTGCTGCCGCCACAAAAAAGAAGAATTTCATCGATCAGTATTTTGGTGTTGAATTTGAAACTACGTATCCTTTGAAAAGTGCCTGTTGTACATGTCTATATCAGCATGTGCTCTCTCAGTCAGTGATTATGTGGGCTGCGGCTGTTCTTACTTTAATACACTGCTTTTCTTCAATGTTTACTAGGGTTGGGAATCGAGAATTAAATACTTAAGGTCAAGAATCAGATACATGTTCCTCTTATCGATTACTTTGTGTGCATCTTAATATGCTTCCAAAATGAGCGCACAGAAAGTCACCTCTTATACTGTATACAGCGTGATACTGAGTTCCTTCCGCATCTTTTTGCACTTGAATGGACAAATACACACAAAAACGTCAACAGATCCTCAAACACAGTAGCTTATGTCTTAAATAAATGTAAACATTTGACAGAAATGCACGTTTAACTGTGCAGCTCTTAAAGTGATGGCAGCCTTATATTCCTGCCGTCTCTATAATAACGTCAATCTAGCAACAAAAGACTGAGAAAATGTGCATACCGTTCTTACCTGAATAACCTCAACTATATGTGTAATGTATGTTTTATTTATAAAGTGCAGTGTTTTTAAATTTATTTTCTGTACCTGAATACCCATTTATTTCAATCTTTGTTTAGTTGTTTTTTTTTTTTTTTTTGTTGTTCTTTTTAAATTACTGAGTGTTTTTCTTTAATAATACTTGAAATGTATATTACTTAGGCTAGTTGTTTTCTGCTATGGTATTTTTAAACAATATAGGCAGACATTTTTTGTGTACGTATTCTTTAGCCTGCTGATTTTTTTGTTTTTTTGTTCACGGTATTCAGCTACAATGAAATGTTTTGCAATAGGATGAAAATTAGATTAATGTAATATTAGATTAATGAAATGAAATGAAAAGGAAAATTAGTAATGTAATGAAAATTACATACTAATGAAAATTAGATTAATGTAGACTTAGATTAATGTGAATAATAACTAAGTTTATTTCTTTATTGTAATCCATTAGAATTGGAATCGATACCCAACCCTAATGTTTCATTCCCTCGCACCTCCAGAACTTGATTTGGATTTAGTTTAAAACAAAACTAATTCATACCTTGATCCTAAGTCATTGCTTGTAGACAGATAATAGTCATTTGATTGATATGTCCTGGTTTGGGAGATGGACATGGAGATTACGCATCAGATGTTGTAGTTTGAGGTCACTTAAAGGTGGGGTACATAATTAAAAAAAAAAAAAAAATTTCTTCATTTTTTCGAAATCACTTGAAATCCTATTCCTAACCCACTTACAGCCACTGAGTTAGAAGCACTGAAATGAAAATTAAGCAATTTAATCATCTGTGAAACGGGCAAGACTCGAAAAACTCCAGCCAATCATTTTCAAGACCACCAAGAATCATTGGACCGAAAACACTGTCAATCAAACGGTCGTACCATAGTCCCCTCCCCCTTCACGTGCGCATAGCTTGTGACCCAGTGACAGTAAGTGCAAGTCGCCCCGATACAGAGAGAGAGAGTGTGTGTGTGTAAGTACAATCTCGTACATCTGAGTTTTGCATATGCATGATTGTGGGTCATGTCCTTCGAATGGGTGAAGTCAGGGCCAGCGTTAGAGGAAAGAAGGTAGGACATTTTGAGTTCTTTATTTTGAAAAATCTCCTTGCCGTTTTGCAAATCCCATACCCTACCTTTAAGGCCCAGGTTTACTTAATTTCCCTAAGTATACTTTGGGCTTCACGCTACTCCGATTACACTGAGAAATGAACTCCTGAAGAAAATTGAAATGAGAAGGATGATTGATTTTTCATGTTTGGGGGAATGATGTATAATCCCGCTGACTATTTGATTATGTAACTCTTTTGAATTCGCTAAGTCACATTGCACTGCACGATTATGTTTATCAGCCATTATGATGATGTTATGGGGAAGGCCAGACTGAGCAATAAAGTGTTTTGTAGTCTGAGGACTCCTGGACTGAGTTGAAATTATCACCAGGCCAGTAGATATGAACGTGTGACATTTGTACGGTACTTAACCTTTATGTGTCCAGTATGAAATGTACCGAGTCAGAGGACGAGGACCCAACTAAAGGCTCCGAGAGCCAGCTGCAGCTCAGCTGCTTCATCAACCAGGAAGTGAAATATCTCGCCACTGGACTCCGACTGGTGAGTGGACCGTCCCGTACACACGAAGAGCCACCAGTGCTCACAATCCCTGTTAATATATTGTCCCTGTCTCTCATTATAGAGGCTACAGGAGGACATCACAAAGTTCTCCCCATCCTTACAAAGAAATGCCCTCTATATCAAATCGGTATGTTTTACCTTTTGGCATTTCTGACTCTTGTGTTGTTCAAGCGTTTTCTCTTTCACACCAGAATAAAACGGTCACTTTTTCTGTTTCAAGTCCAAAATCAGCCGTCTCCCGGCATACCTCACGGTTCAAATGGTGCGGTTCTTTTACAAAGAAAAAGAGTCTGTGAATGCCAAAGTCCTCAAGGTAGGTCTTTCACTGAGGAGGGGTTTGGGATATCAGGTGTCGTCAACAAAATATCTATAAATTGATTTTCATCTTGCTGCATTTAGGATGTCAAATTTCCTCTTATGCTGGACGTCTTTGAGCTGTGCACTCCTGAACTTCAGGAGAAGATGCTTCCTATGAGGACAAAGTTTAAGGAGGACGAAGACAAGAAATTGGAGATGCAGCAGCAGCAGCCGAAAGCAAGTGCCCTGTGACGTCATGCTTGAACGCGTCCTGCTTTTTGAAAAGCCATCTAACATTGTTTCTCATTCAACAGGCGATTCAGAAGGTTGGGGCTCCAAAGGATAAGAAATATGAACCTTTCTGTTTTTCTGAAGGTGAGCACTCACTGCAAAGCTACTAATGTCCACGTGGTTCTGTAGGTTTAGTGTGCAGATTGATGTATGAGCTTCACGTCTTTCTTCTCTACAGACTTGGGCTCAAACAACAGCGGTTACTACGACCTGCAAGCGGTTCTGACGCATCAGGGCCGATCCAGTTCATCTGGCCACTATGTCGGCTGGGTTAAAAGGAAAGAAGGTTGTAAAACGTACTTGCATAGTCTTTATTTTTGCCTTCGCAACTGTAAACGCGACTTGATAGCATTCTTTCCTAGTGTTGGGTAATGTTACTTTTACAAGTAATCCATGATTACAATGTTTCATTATTCCCTAAAACGTAACTTAATTATTTGAGTTGTTTTTTATAGAAAGTTATGTAGCTACTGTTCCCTCTAAGCTACGCACGTCAAAATTACCGTATTTTTTTTTTTTTGCACTATAAGGTGCACTGGATTATAAGGCAAAGTCTTATGGGTTTCGAACGACACGAGGTTGAATAATTAATGACAGAATTGACACTTTTGGGTGAACTATTGATTAGTAGTTTTAATCAGGATTTGATTCCCCTTCTAATGCTCGAGTGCTTTGCTGTATCTGGTATTGATACCTCACTCTCTGTGAACAGATGAATGGGTGAAGTTTGACGATGACAAGGTCAGCGTGGTGACCCCGGAGGACATCCTGAAGCTGTCTGGTGGAGGGGATTGGCATATAGCATATGTCCTTCTGTACGGCCCCCGGCGTCTGGAAATACTGGAGTAACGGCGTTTCACGGAGGAAACTTAAACCATAATTGCCATTTTCAAAGCACTGTCTGTATAGATGTGCAAATAAATTTGTGTCTTTAAAAACACGACCTTAATTTCTGAACTCTTCATGCATCAACTCAAGTGGCGTATCTGTTAAGGGTGTTTTCCCCCTTTCATGGATGGTAGATTGATGGACCTGATCCTTTTTATTGGACTTTTTTTTAAACGTTTTCTATACGCATTGAATATTTTTTAAGCCTGTGAAAAGGTGTTCATGCTCAATAGACAGAATCCCACCACAGAAGTAGTGACTCGGTATCTAAAGATGTTCTTGGCCACGAGTTTTGGACATGTAAATGTGAATTTGGATCTCTCCAAAAGGATCGTGTGTCTGAGCGATCAAAGGTGGATTTCATATCAAAGCACTTTGAGAAGATGTTGTTCTGCTCGATTACTGCTTCTGTCTTCTAGCTGCCATTCAACAAATGCCACTGTAATCTTATCTGTCCTGAAATACTCAAATACAATCAAACTAAGAGAATTTACCTCTGTAATAAGTTATTGTTTACTGGCTTTTCATAAACCGTGAAAACAAATAAACATGCCATTAACACCCTTGTGTGCATTTTACAACCAAATCTGATTCATTTCAAATTACCATTTATTTAAAAAATGTAAAGTGAACAACTCATCCAAGTACAGCAAAAACATATCAAAGTTAAAACGGAAGAAGAAAAAGGTTATGTTTCGTTGAGGCTATCTGTGATGTTCCTGAACCCAGCGGTGTTGAGGGCCGTGACCAGGCACTCCATCGTGGCTTGAGGGCCTTCTCGGTCCTGCCAGGCCACCAGCAGCATCTTGGCCTGTAGCTCGACATCCTCGCTGTCAGACTCGATCACGCGGATCTCCTTCTCGCTCATCTCCAGCTGATCCGCCAGCGTCTTCCACCGGGACCCGAGCTTGCCTGCGATCTCGTCCATCTGACTGTTGGTCACCGCCTTGCTCCGAATGCTGGGACCTGGAGAAAGAGCATTTCACTTTGAGTCAAACTAAACGTTCATAACATGCATCTCAGGGGGTGTTTTACACCACACCGTTTTTATGCGTTTTCACAATGGTGTCGTCTGTACGCGGAAAACTCAAAGGAAGACCTTTTCAGCTTAAGCGTGTGAACATACCCTCAAATGAGTCTCATGTGACCACTTGTAACTGGATTTCATAATCTACTGGTACCTTACTTCCACCGACTCACTGAAAGGAGTTCTTGGCCCAAATGGAGATAAGGCAAACCACTGGCATCCATATTGTCTATGTGCATTCAAGGGTGAAGCCACAAATAGGTACAGACCCCTCTTGTGATCGTTAGGTTTGCAGCCCATAGAAGCATATGGTAAAAAAAATAAGATTTGTGTGTTAGAGTAAAATTGGGAGTATCTTAAATCCTTTACCTGTTTGAAGTGTAATGCAAATGCGAATGCGTTTTTATCGCCTATAAACAAGTTCTGAGTTTTGAGATTCTTGAGTCGCCTATACACAAGTTCCAATTCTGAGATATTTCAAATTAGATTTTTTATAAACTAAACGTCTTACTGTATGTTCACACCTCTGCCGACAGGCCGCCCTGTCAAGGACGCTTGTCAAAAAGTACGGGGAAGGTTGTTGACGCTTTGAACGCTCTGACGTTGCAGGGAGAATAGAAGAGTCACAACATGAAATGTAATAAACAGAGAAAAAAAACAAACAATATATAAAGAAACTTTTTATAGTGACAGCATTTTTATAACCGTTTTGGTCACATTTGGTGGAGAAAAAAATAGTTAGCTTTTATTATTATTATTTGTGGCCAAATCGGTGTCACCGTGAGCAAATTAATTGCATTCCCGCTTTAAAACTAGCGTTCGTAAATATTTCAAATAAAAGTTGCGCTCATGCGGTCCCTATAAGCAAACAACGTCATGTCATAAATGATACCAAACCAGTAGGAATCACAGCAACAGCGATTATAAGCTTCTCTTGCATTTTCTCTGAACGAAAGTTTACATTGTGTATTTCTCCGGAATCAGCCAGCGCAAAGGACGTCTATATTCCGATTGGTTGCTGGTGTTTTGCTGTTGCTTGCCACTGAACCATGTCTCAGCTCATTACCATAAAGTTGAGCTTCTTTCAAATTTCTGATTGACGCTCAAAACGCCCAAAACGCAACACCAATGGATTTGCAGCTGAGAGAAGTCAGCTTCCACTGAAAATTAATGACTTCCAGCCGCTTTGGAAGCTCAAGTCGGCGACGGTGTTAACGTACCGTTAGACGATTCATTCCATCGTGAAGTTGGAAGTGCCATAAAAAAAAAAATGGCGAATGGTTTCCACGCTTAAAAAATAAATAAATAAATAAATTCTTTCCTTTGAATCCTCGCTTGTCTGGCTTATGTTACTCCAAGTATTGTCTAACCTTTGTATTTTGAGCACTTCTTGTGTTGTTTTTGCCTCTTCACGATGACTCGCTTGGTTCAGTCCTCAGTTGTAAGTCGCTTTGGATAAAAGCGTCTGCTAATTGTAAATGTGAAGATTGGCTCAGATCATTGTGAGGCCATGCTGGTGAAAACAAGTTTATTGTATAGTATAGTGTATTGAGATGAAACTGGACTACCTTCCATCACATGCATGACCCGAGATGCAGTTTTGGAAAGGAAATTAAAAAAAAGGCAAAAAATAAATAAATAAAAATAAATTACAAGACTGGACTTTTCAGATTTAGTGCAGCATATAGAGATAAACGACACCCGAATTTCATTTTGAGTTTTTTTGGAATTCTCACCAAAAATAATAAAGCTTTATTTTACAAATGCATTGGTGTGTCATTATGAATTATGGTATGTTCCCGCCACCAAGCCCTGAAGCAGTGTTCCCCTACCCAACATGACATCATGACTTTTGCGTAAACATACACGCCATTTTCAAGTCTATACGCATTTTTAGCTATCCGCGTGTATGTGTGTATGTCTATGCAGTTAAATTTCTGAGCGAAACGAAGCAAAATGTAGATCTACATCTGGGGAGCGATATACTTTTATAATTTTTTTTCTCCCAAGGATGGTAGGGGAAGACTGATGTTTCCCCTACCCTAGGTTTGGAGGAAGGCTTTCCGCTATGATTACCATGAGCTATTTGATTGTATCATGTATTTTATGTTTTACTAATAGCTGTTATTTCATACTGCTGACATAGACAGATATTTACCTTACAGACTGTCTCACTGCATTTACATTTATTAATATAAAATGGATAACTATGGCTATAGGAAGCCTAGGCTTGCAGCGCCACCAAGCCATATGTAGCCATAGTTATCCATTTAAAGCGACAAATCAAAAATGCATCATTGGTCCAACTGACTTCACTGGCATTCAGTGTCTTCAAGTTACAAATGATGACAGTCGTGTATCTTAAGAAACATGGCCGTCATTTTGATGGCAAGATGTCTAAATAGACCTGATATAATTTAAGCTCTACAACTGAGGTAATTTGTTCTCTCTGCTCTCCTCTTTCTTAGGACCTTTTCACTAAATTCACAGGAGACAGACCCCTAAAGTACAAAGTGAGGTGAGCAACACCATTCATTTTGCTGACTTCTCCAGTGTAGTTGTTTCCAAGCAACAGCGACCAATTTTGACAATGCCGTTCGGATCCAGAGTCCGGTGTGAACACAGATAAAAAACGATAAACTTTTGAGGTTTAATAATAAAAAACAGCAACAGACTCACTGTCATTGCTCTCTTTCAACAGGTTATCTCCATTCTCATCGTCATCCTCCTCTCCCGTTTTTATCTCCTCAGAAGGAAGGTCTTTCTGTTAAAAGAAAAATACAAATTCTGTCACATTTATGCATTCACAAAATACTAAATATTTGAGTGAAATATTAAGCAAAATATTTGAGCGAGTCTGCGTCAAACTAATTTAAAAGATATTATACGTAGTCCTTCACTAACACGGGCATCCTTCATAAATTTGAGCAAAAAAATATGTGGAATAAATGTTTTTCTCCAAAATATCTGCAAAAATTGGCACAGCTGCAAATCCTAAAGAGTAAAAAAAAGATGAATTTGGGATTAATTGCCATCGTTGCTCCCCGTTAAACTAGGGATGGGCGATAAATTGCTATATTGTTTTTCGCTATTCCACATACGTCTCTAAATGATCAGGTGTGTATCGCTAATGTGTGTCTGCATGCAAGTCCCAAGTGAAGTGGCACAGTTTTGTCTACACACACTCACCATGATTATTAAGTCACACATGAATGCTTGTCAATAATTATGAAATACATATATTTCTTCAATTATTTTATTAAAGGTTAGTGGATATTTTGAATGAAAAACCCCATTTTCCATGGTCATACAGTATTTACCAAGGGCGGCAAAATGTGTTGACGGCACTGTATACGCGTCACATAATAGAGGCTTTTGCACAGGAGGAACATGTTCCTGTAACTGAGTTCCTGACAGCTACTTGTGTGAAAGCCCCCAAATATTAACCACTGAAAAGGCTATATTGGTCAAGCACGAGTTCATCTACATGTTATCTACATTCCGCTAGTGTTTGATGAGGTGGATGTCCAACTCACAGGAAGCTCTTTGGCCAGTTTGATGACCATGTTCTCCAGATAATCTGCCAGGCTCTTGAACTGCTGATTGGTGGGCTGAAAGAAGTGAGGACTCCTCCTGGACAGCAATCGCAAGGCTCGCCAGCCGTAGTTTGAGTTGCGCACAACTCTGAGGGAAGACAAAGGCTTCATGAATTCTGAGGTATAGTTTGTAATCATTTTGATTTAAGAGAGTAAATGATGAATGTACTTGTACTCATCCTCCACCATGTTTGTTGGATCTGCCTGTTCAATAGCTTCAACAAAAAACTCCTCCAGTGATGGCATGAATTCCCTTTAAACAAGACATGTATTAATGCTAAACGTCTCGCATTGAACACCTCTGAGCAAGCGTTTACCAAACACACACCTGCTTTCCGACTTGCAGGCCTCCATATTGTCCGGGTTCAGATTCCAGAGTCTCGTGAGTTCGTCACTGTTGATGGTCAAGAACAGCAGAAATGCTAAATAAGATCTGAATCGAAGTCTCGGCAAAGTTGCACAGTAATCAAATATCATCTTACTTTCCCATGATGATTTTCCGATCAGGACCTTTCCCCAAAAAGTCCTCAGGTGCTTGTCTCTTTCGGCTGGGGCGGATGGGTTTGGTCTCCGCGGGTCTGAGAGAAACAAACATATTCATTCATAACTTCAAAAATAGCAGAGACCAAACCTGCAAACTATTTTATATCCAATACCTCTCTTTCACAAAGCTTGGGCAGCCCTCATTTTTCCAAGAGTTCCAGTTATCTTCTGTGTTTAGGATGTGCTGTTTGGAGACATAAATTAAGATGACATGAAAAAGCTTTTGGAGCCCAAAGATGCATTTTCTTCAATAGGGGACCCTGTATCACAAAAACGCATGTGTATATTTGCGGCAAAAGCCAACAATACAGTCAAAATTATTGATTTTTCTTTTCTGCCAAAAATCATTAGGATATTAGGTAAAGATCATGTTCCATTAAGATATTTAGTAAATGTCCTACCATAAATATATAAAACAGTTATGAGTGAATTGAGCACAATCACGAACATAAATGGACAACTTTAACGTCGATTTTCTCAATGTTTCCATTTTTTTATGCACCCTCAGATTCCAGATGTTCAAATAGTTTTACATCTCGGCCAGATATTGTCCTGTCCTAACAAACCACACATCAATGGAAAGCTTATTTATTCAGATGACGTATAAATCTCAATTTCAAAAAAATGTACCCCCATGTGACCCTGGCTGGACCACAAAACCAATGTATTCATCACAAGATGAGAGCGAAACCGAAAACCCATATTTATACTTTAGATCAGGGGTGCCCAACCCTGCTCCTGCCGATCGGCTGTCCTGCACAGTTCATCTCCAACCCAAATCAAACACACCTGCCTTAAATTTTCAAGTGATCCTGAAGACCTTAATTGGCTGCTTCAGGTGTGTTTGATTAGGGTTGGAGATAAACTGTGCAGGACAGTCGATCGGCAGGAGTAGGGTTGGGCACACCTGCTTTAGAGTCAGTACTTACCTCAACCATAGATGCAAACTTGTCGCCATCAGGAGGGGTTTCTCTCAGTAACTGCAATGGTAATAACACATATATGACACAGCGGTGTGATTAATATGGAAGTCACTCCTGTTTCCTGTACCCAGGGTCCAATGTTCCCGAGATTCATAGGGTTCTTAAGAAAACATGGGGTCCTATTGCCTATGTTAATGAAATGCAGTTTTTTTTTACCATAAATTTAGGTTCACTTCCATAAAACTTAAAATGCTGCTCCTCCATGTCTCCAGAAACCACAGATGCTGTTTTTTAATGTACATTTTATGGATTTATATTTTACACCAAGGGAACCTGAAAAAGCTTTGCATTTATATTTGCTTAATATGACATGGGATATTGTGGAACTTGTCAAAGGGGTTTTCTGTTCCTCTGTACTGCCACATGGCTCTCAATACTATACACTTGAGGGAACTAAACAAATGGTTGGAGTAATAGAATCACAAAAGGTCTTTGCTTCCTTAGGTTAGGGTTAGAAGCTTATAAAGTTGACAGGGCCTTGAGAAATGTAGTCTTGACCTTTTAAAAAGTTTATTTAGTGTGTTAACAGACCATTGAACTGGGGAACATAGGACCCTGGGAATATAGGTATACGCTTCTTAACCCTTTGGTGCTCTTTGGTCAATTTTATTTATTTATTTTTTTAATTTACATGCATCAGAAGGGTACGAAACTTAGTAAAGGGTTTGGCATTCGCATGCACACACAATTGAAAAAGGTTAAAAAAGTCACACGTGTGGTCCTCATGGTCAAAAATGACCACATTGGAAATTAATGGGAGACGAATTTCATCTAGTGGAAACTTTTGGTACTGCAGTCCAAACAAAATCTGATTGAAAGCTCATTTTTTGAGACATCAAGCTCAAATTTGAAGCACAACTTGTCTAAATTTATGCCTTCGATTTTCTCGCAGTTTTGGGGTAAAATGGGGTAATGGCTATAATCTGACATATTTACATTTGTGAAAAATGTTCATTAATATGTATTGTCGCTTTTGTCTTTTTCTACAAATAAAATAAATAAATAAATAAATCTATCTATCCATCTATCTCTCTATCTATAAATTACAGGAACGTCTGTCTGTGTGTGTGTCTGTTAATCGCATATCTCTCGAACCGTTAGTCCAATGGATCTCAAACTTGACAAGTGTCTTGCTACGGGCACGAGTAAGTGCAGTGCCGATTTTGACGTTGTTTGGATTAGAAATGAAAAAGATATCACTAAATATATCGCTAAAAGAAGCACACATTGGCTTTTGCTGCTGGCCACTCCCCCTCTCACACTGCACACTGAGCACAGCGCAGGACCAGAGACAGAGGGATGAAGAAAGCAGATTTGCTCCCTGAATCGTTGCGATTATTCATTTGAGCACTCAAACACACCAAACCAATAATTGCTAAAAACACACGGGCATTTTTTTGCGCAGGCATTTTGCACTAGTTTCATATAAAAATGGTAAATAGTTTTAAAAGTTAGTTTTACATTGTGTATGTACAAAAATACTATTTTCTTTTCAGCAATTATCTGCCAATTGTGGTCTTCAAGAAATACAGGTCTAGTATTCAAGATTTACGATATTGGAAATTTCATTCAGGTCAATGCTCAGAACATGAATAAATGGATTAGAACAACTGCATAAATATAATTGAGCACCATAAAATCCACTTAAAACACAAAATATTAAATAAAAAAACATTATCAAATTAAAATATACAAAAGAAGACCAGAAGCACCAGTGGGTTAATATGTACCACACACACCTCCAATCAGTGACACTTAAGGTTAGGACTAACCTGATAGACTAGTTTAGCTGTGTCCTCAATCCACAAAGACTGATCATCATTCAAAACACAGCCGGAACTGCAAAGGTTAAAGACAGATTGCAGAAAAAAAACAACAAAAAAAAACATTTATTGCCACTGACAGCAGGGCAAACGTATCTTTACAGCTTGAGAAGATAAGCATGCGGTTTCCCCTGACCTCTTGAACTTGACCTGGCCCTTGAGATACTGGAAGAGGATGAGGTATTGAAGCAGAATGTGTCGTCTGAAGTTGCTGTCACTCAACTGAAGGTCCATCAGCTGCAGAGAGATGGGAATTTGCCTTGTGTTATCAGGTCAATGACTGAAGTTTGCTTTCTATTGAATAGTTGATTGAAAGAACTGACCTTCTCACTGGTGAGGAACTTGGCGAAGTAGACATGGTCTCCAGCAGAGGTCCTCATCTCCTTCATCTTTCTCTTCGATGCTTGCATGTCATCCAGTTTATAGCTCTTGAACACAGCTAGAGTCTCATCTGAATACTGAACACAGAATACCATTGAGGGGACATTAAAACAAGACATATGGACCAATCCTGTTAGATCTCCTTTTTCAGTTGTTTCAAGTCAGTTCCCCTCAAACTCACAAATGTCCTATCAGAGTACCCGTAGATATAGTCCACGACATCCACTACGGACAATCAGTGTTGATATACTTTGGTCTCAAGGGGTTAAAGCACTACATGTAGACAAATGACTTCAAATAACCCAATTTTAAAAGAAGCGTGACCAGAAAAAGGTAAGTGCAAACTCTTCAACAGCTGATTTATGAGGGATCACCACTTTGCCCGTTATAAAATACATTCACCTCAAATGAAATCAACAGGACTGCTTTTTGGGACGACGTTTTGGTAACACTTTATCTTAAGGTGACCATGTTACACTGTTGCATGTACAAGTAATAACATAATAATTATGCATAATTTTCCCTAGTGATTAACCCTAACCCTGTAGTAAGTGCAGTTAATTAATATTAATCAGTACTTGTCACCTTAAAATAAAGTGTAACCGATTTTAGTATATTGGTTTGGATTCAAAATAAATAATTAAATCAAATACCTTAAGGAAAGTCATCCATGAGAACTTGTCGTAGCATTGTACAGGGTTTCTGAAATAGTCCTGCAGGGTCCAGAATTTTCTGTACAAGTTGTAGTCAATAGGAATGGAGCTACAAAACAAAAGTCCTCTGGATTAGACTACTAAATAAGAGTCTGATAAACAGGCTAAATAAAGGAGGCAAGACTTGGGCTGCGTCTGAAATCGTATGAATGTAATCTGGACATACCAAATCCTCTATGATGTCATTATCATGTGACCTACCGGCAGCGGCAGTTACATCACTTCACTGCCATTCACAAATCCTACCCTTGTAGGGATTTTTCTTGCATCTTGTAGGCAATTTTTTGCCAACTCTTTTATGAGAAATGAGAATTCAGACATACTACTTTTGTCACAATCGTTTTTTCACCTACTATACTGTATATATTAGGGAAGTGTGTGATTTCAGATGCAGCCGCTGACTTTGTAACTTAGAGGCTGAGAAAACACAAATATCTTACCACGGAGCGGGTGCATCTTCATCACCCATCTCTCCCTCCTCCACCTCCATCCCATCCTCCTTAACTTCTGCATGCTGGGAAAAAACACACAAAAACTGATGAACAACCCTCTACAGGAATCTAACTGGCTATGTTTCCATTCAAGATGTGATTTTAACTTGTGGAAAATTGAAATATCCTTAAAACATCTGCGAATGAAGCAGCGTTTCCACCCAATCTGTTCAAGAGAACACAATCATCACTTCCTGGGAAACAGGCAAAATATATGACAGAGAGAGACAGAACGCAGACTCTTGCGTTCGACAGCCGGGTGTTCGGGAACGCTCATGTGTGAGACTCTTCTGGCAGGGAAATTAACCAAATCACCCTGATGACAGACTTTTGCTCAGGCATTTTAGAAGTGTCAAACCGAGATTTGAGATGCTGTGTGAATGCGTCCATCATAGTTCATGCTATGTCTTCTCTGAGTATATTGAGGACGCCTTTTTTATTGGGATAAAAATGTATATCTGCCTCAATTGAGCGCATTTTTTTAATTTATGCACATCTTGGCATTTCCATCCAGCATTGTATTATGCAATATTCAGAAATACACATAAAGTAGGTGTTTGGAAACAGTTGGTCAGTTTTACCGAAGTCCTCCTGCAGTAAATAATCATATCCCTTAAACATCTTTGAAAACCAAAATGAAGTGTTTTTTCCTATGAAAATGTCTTCATGCCTTAAAATTGCTTGAATGTAACTCTACACCCTCGCTTTGTTTCACATATGTAGATACATGAATAAGCATATTAGTCTCGACTAATTAGAATAAACTCAAACAATACCTCATCCACTCGCTCAGATTTACCGTAGTAAACGCTGCACAATGCCAAGTGGAAATATAGGCTCGCATACAAGTCCATGGAAATGTGTTTTATGTCTCGCTCTCTACAATGTCAGACACATAACGGTTATCAAACCGTGTTTTTGAGGCTGTCTTTGGTTCACTGCAGTTTTAAGGAGAAAAGACTCAGCAATGGATTTGACTTATAAATTTGCACATGGTTTGTCTTAAAAGCACATTATTAAAATCAGGAAACCGACATAAACAACATTAAAACTTGAATTCACACCAGAATTCAAAATAATGTATTCTGGTAAATCGAGCCTGACAAGCATCCTGAGTTTACCTGCAGTCCAAGTGTGCTATCCTGCTCATTCTTGTTGAACACGGTGATGTTATCAAGGTTGAACTGACTCTGTAAGTTCAGTCCTACAACACAGAGGACAAACCGGTCAAAAACAACCACTGAACAAAGAACTAAAGGCGCTTTTCCACTGCATAGTACGGTACGGTTCGGTTCGGTACGTCTCACTTGTGGTGCTTTTCCACTGCATGGTACGGTACAGTTCGCTTCAGGTCGCTTTAAATGGTACCTGGTCTGTTGAGGTTCCAAGCGTACCAAAACGTTCCAAATGTGACGTGAAACACTGCAGATCACTGATTGGTCAGACAGAATCGTCACTACTAGCGTCATTGGATTTGCAACACGAGACACTTTTTTAGCAGTATTTTTGTTTTGCTGCCATCAGCCTCATTTTAAACACATTTTTCCGTCTAGCAGTTAAAAACAACCACATACCGAGAATCAGGAACACCATCCCCTCGATAGTCTCCATTGTTCCTGTGTTGTGGGTTTGAAAATGTGGCGCTTTTAAGATGATGTCATGGCAGTAGAGGCGCGCGCAAATAACGATCAGTCCCACACACTTTGAAGGGGTACTACTGCAGTGGAAACGAAAAGCGATCCGAACTGTTCCGCGCCGAGTCGAAGCGTACTGAGCTGAACCGTACCGTACTATGCAGTGGAAAAGCACCTTAAGAAAAACAACTAATGTAATATACCTGATTTTTCGGACAAAGGGAAGAGACGTGCTAAAAACAGCTGGATCCGTCCACAGAACACTGTGTTCTGAGACTTGGAGAGTCTTCTGAGGAGATCTGTGGACAAACACATGGTCATGCCCGTTTAAATCTAGATTATAGACAATAACAGCCCACATCAGTTTCCAAGAGAAAGGAGCTGTCTGAAAAGCTTTAGTGTTTACCATTTAAAGATAAATACGATCAATTAAAAGGAGTTGTTGCCTTAAATTTTTAAGTACAATCAACTTGGATGTTTAAAGGACAATTCTGGTAATTTAGCACTTAGATGAACTAGAGTGGTGGACAGGTCCTGTCTCGAAGAACTCATTCACTGACACTGTATTACTCTCATTAGGACTATGTAGATGCTAAATTCAGCGTAGAAACATTTGCAAAGTAAAACTGCTTTAAAAAAGTTTGAACTGCTATATAAATAAACTTGACACTCACCATTGCACATTCTTAACAAGTAGTTTTTTCCAGCGGAGTAAAACGTATTCTGTGAACATGAAAAATTGCCAACATAAATACAGCTGTAAAACAAACACACTGAACAAACCATTCTGATCATTATTTATGACAGCTGGATTAAAATCCATTACCAGAATTAATTTTAAACATTGTAAATGGTGTAAATATCTCGTTTTGTTTACAAAAAGTGGCATTACTCTTACTTTTTTCAGCGTTTTAACATATTTCCCAAAACACAAAAACTCAACCAGCCAGGTTATTATATCAGTGGTTTCTTTTCCGATTGGACAAACAAGTTTGCATTTTACAATAAAATTCAAAATTGTTGACCAAAATGGCCAACATGGTAAAATACTGTACAGCTCCACTGATTTAAGCATTGCTCGGTCTGCCACACTGAATCCAAGTACACAAGTCTCCTGTTCAGTTTAAGCAACTATGCTGAACCTCTTGACTCTCCTAATGGGGTTTTTCATCAATTGTGAGAAAGGCAGGTGGCAGCATTTCCTAATGATATAGAAACATTCAACTGAGCTCAAGTTATTGGCAATAAATTTGACTAGATGGTTTGAAACATGATGGTTGACATTCTCTATGGGACAACTGTCCTATGTGCAAAGTTTCCCAACTTTCGTACAACCAGTTCTATGGGCTTCTATAGACTTAAAGACAACTGACAAATAAAAGAGGTTTATACACTCCTTTCTGGCCTCTAAATATCCATCTAATTTATATAGTCAAAAACTAAACACTACCAACTAAAAGCTCCAAACTTACAGCCTTCCACGTAGAGACGTTTTCTTCAACAAAGGAGAAGATCTTGTCACACTGATCCAGAGGAAGACAGTCGAGAACGTCTCCCAGCAGAAGGAAAGGAGTGGTAGCCGAGCAGATGCCTGTACAGACACGAGAGATGGATGATCTGCATATCAGTTTTCATACGCGGCACTACTGTGTGAGCAGAGCGCAAAAAGAGGTGGTACCTTCAGTGACGCCATCTATACTGATGTAGATCAGAGAAAGGAAATCTTCAACATTCACTTTCTGCTTCACCTGCACAATAAAGTGCAATCATCAGACTCATACGCAAAATAATTACGCATATGCCAATGTTCCAAGACGAACATAATAATAAATAACGCACAAATATACTCACTATTTGCTCTTCAAGAACTCCACGCAGAGCTTGATCGAGAGTGGCTTTCTTCTCAGTTTCACTGTGAACAATCACACTTCATTTACAACTAATAATATACTTTCAAAATACATCACTTGAGTTCAAGTGTATTTAAAACCAACTCCCTGCAGCACAATTACAACCATGATAATATTAATAAAGAGCAATTATTACTTTCCAGGCAGATGACTGAACGCGCTGGTCAGGGGTTTACAGTTCCTGATATCCACAGCACTTTTAGTGGCAGCCTGCAAACAACACAAATAACAAAGCATGACTTCGACTGAGCTGATGTGCTTTTATTATGGCACAAGCAATAAAAGCATGATGACATTACATGGATGTTAATAATAATAATGCCAAAGTAATAAATTCTTATAATGAAAATGGCTATATTTTGGCTATATACCATGTTCAATGAGTAACACGGCATTATTATGGCCTTCACAAACATCCTCATCCTTAAAAAACAGTCACCAACAAATTACTGTACATTAACATGACATATGCAAGTATCCAATAGGCCGAATGAATTATAAACATATATTACGATAAGGTCTTATATTACATTAGACACGAGGCAGAAACAAAACATTTTTATTTCAACCTCTATCGGTTACTAACGTTAGTTGTGACGACACTCCACAAATAATTTACCGTAAATGCATCTCTGGCTTCAGTGAAGTCGAAGAGAGACGGAGGAGACATCTTAACTGGCGCTTTGTCTGTTTCCTTCTACTTCCGGTTCTCCCTTCTTCGTTCTTCCTTCTTCTATGGATTTATTGGCGGATTGGATACCAACTTAATGGTGCATACCGCCACCACCCGTGGTGGAGTGTGAAGGGATTTCAGTCTAGAAGTATGTTAAATAAGATGTCTATATTCTAGACCTGGCTAAGACCACTATGCTTTATGAATTTTAAATAAACTGACCTTACAATTTCCCCGGATCCTTGTTTTGTGTTTAATATGTTATTGATTGTAAATTCTTTGCATCCCATTTCCTTCAGTTCACTTATCTGGAACAAAATAACAACGTATGCTCAACTGTTTTCTTTACTTGGCATATTTCGCATAAACCAGTACCATGTTTCCCTATAATATGAAGTGTTGAATTAAGTTTTGTATGTCCCATCCTTAGTCTTGTTAAAATAACCTGATCTTCTCTACTTAAATTTTGTGTCAATATATTGTCTTACAGTCTTCTTATTGTCTTCTTATTATGTAGATTATAAAAATGTCTTCCTGTTTTACATTCATCCCACTTTCTTTGCCATTTCTGGTTGCAGGCTTCTTCAATGATACTCTTTCCTTCCATCCTGCTTAATGCAACTGTAATAGTAGGAATGTTCAGTTTAAGTGACTCTTTAGCCATTTTATCAGCCCTGCATTACCTGGAATATTAGCATGTGCTGGTACCCAAACAAATTTTATTATTGTTCCAGTTTATTTTGCGCACATCTCCACCTACTGGACTCAGTCATGATTCCTTTCTTACGATTTTTCTTTTCTTTCTTTCCCTGCAATCTGATGCAATGCATCTCACATGGTCAATATAGTCAATATGCCAGCTTGGCAGATCAATAACAATGTAACAAAACAATCTCTTTATTCTTTTCCAAATAACTAGTAAAGTAGGCTAATGCATTACTGTTAAATTTGCATCAGAATTTCTGAGCTACTTTTCAAATAAGAAACGCAAGTTACTGTTTCCCCATGACGAAAGCTCTCCTGTCCCAGTGTTGCGAGAACATGATGCTTATTGTAGTTCTAGACTAAATGTGAGAAGATATACAGTATATAACAATATTATTGGCTATTATACTCTACACTATTGGATGAGAGCTGAACTCAGCTGGATGATGACATCACTGTTTTCTTCAGAGCTGCTTTTATAGATGAATTGAACTCATTTCATAATTAATGCATTTTACAGTTAATGAACCAACTAATCTTACCTGAAGAATGACTCATTAAAAAAATAATTGTTTTCTATCTTTTTTGAGCTGCTTCACAGCAGAATTGAAGTGTTTGTATCACTGAATCGTTATTTTCCTGTTTATCTCTGTAAAGCTGCTTTGAAACCTTAGCTATAATTGTCACAGTGTCTGGTTGTGTTTCCCTTGTTTATCACTATAGAGGTCCTTGTTCTCACGGTGTCCTTCACATTTAACTGCAATTCCCAGCATGGTGTTTCTCAATGTCAAGGATACTTCCTTGGCAGGACGGGTCCTTCCAAGTCATTTCCTTCAGAGGCTAGGCAAGGGTCCTCTTTAGCATTCGGAGAACACGTAAATGGAACAGGCTAGCAAGTGCACGTCATTGCGTCATTACATCAGTGAAAGGTCCGCTTCGGCGCTGCAAAAATCATAGTACTGCACTGTTGACAGTCCTTATTTTGTCTTGTCAGTCCTCATAGAAATAAATAAATAAATAAAGTATAAGGGATAATGTATAACCAGGCGGTTGTTATAGTGAATAACCCCGCAAACTCTAAAGCAGAGGGGTCTTGATTGAATCAGCCTGAAGGGTACACGGCTACCTACCAAATAAATCAATAATTTGACACAAAATTTTTATTTAAAAAGGAGTTTATTCATTCAAAAACGATTATATTACCGGAGTGAACAGAACTAGCACTATGTCCATAGCAACATCTAGCTGTTAAAACACATGCAATGGTAAAATATGTGACCAAAAAAAAAGGCTATAACGTTATTATATGAAGTAAAAATTAAAATTTAATCATCAGTAAAAGGGAACAGCTTTAAATCCCCTCAGCAAATTTGAGCCGATATGTTAAATAGTTTAACAAACATTAAATAAATAACTGAAATTATACTTGCTTACATTTGAAAGCATATTGCCGTTATCACTCCGACTCCGCTAACGGTCGACATTTTTTTTATTTTTTGAACAAGATAGCAAAGCTGCGCATAGGATTGTGGGTGATTTAAGAGCGCGAAGGCTACACATATGCATCCTTTCCTGTGTATGGGATATTTTCCGAACGAAGGACTCAGTCCTTGGTTGAAATTCTGAGGATCCTCGACATTGGAACAGTCCTTCGACGGACGTCGATGACGTAGCATCCTCAAAATTCCGGCTTCCGAGGATCCTTCCTTGACATTGAGAAACGCCTTCTGTCTGTCACTATCACTCATCAGTTCATTGCACTCAGCTGTTCCCTGTTATCATTGTTCCCAGCTGTTCTGTGTTAACCCTGTTTGAGATGTGTATATTCCCTGTCAGTGTTAGTATGTGTATGGAGTTGTTGTTTCATGTCACCACTTTTGGCGCTTTTCCACTGCATGGTTCGGTTCGGTTCGGTTCGGTTCGGCTCGGCTCAGTACGCTAGTGATGGGCAGATCGAGGCTTTGTGAAGCAATGAAACAGATGAAGCAAATGTGCTATATTGATTCGAGGCTTCGAATCAATCCGACACCCGTCTCCATGGTGACACCTAGTGGTCAATTGCAGGTGTTGATCTGAAACAACCTTTACAACAATGTGTTTTTTTATTATTGTATTTTTTAAATATATGATGCTTGTAACCTGTAGTCTCTTCACATTGAATAATGTTATTTTGGTCATGAAAAATTAATATTAATAAAACAAATCAAGCCACAATGTCTCACTTTCTTATAGATTTTTATTTAAAAATATTAATTTCTCTTCTGTTGTTTCTATTAATCTGAGATATTGTGCACACAGAATGCCTATTCTTAAAGTCTTTTGCTGTTTTATGAAGGCAAAAAGCCATATAATGGTTTCGATTTTAGTTAATTGGCAAAATATAACGCTAGAGATAATATATATATATATATATATATATATATATGTGTGTGTGTGTGTGTTTGTGTGTGTGTATGGGGGGGGGGTGTTTTAAGCAAAAACAGGCCTATCACGAATAGCTACAGTGGCGTAGATCGTAGAGCGCATAGTTCTTGAAAGAGCGATTAATGTGCTCGTGCTCGAGTTCGAGTTTGGCTTTTGCCGAACATGAGATGTAAAAAGTATAAACTAACATTGTCTCTAGCGTTATATTTTGCCAATTAACTTAAATCGAAACCATTATATGGGTTTTTGCCTTCATAAAACAGCACAAGACTTTAAGAATAGGCATTCTGTGTGCACTTTGCTCACGCGATCCTTCCCGACCGACCTATCAATCAAACCCTGATTCGGCGGAGCACTCCACCTGATGAAACACTTAGAAGCTTCATTTAGCCTTTGTCACGTGACTGTGCTGAAGATATTTTTGATTAAATTTGAGAGCTGTATAACTACCACATTGGCTCCTAAGGGACTGCCTCTTGACGGCCCAGAAAGTCAATGAAGAAAATGTTTAAATATCCCAAGTGACTACCGTGGCTCAACTATATGTTTATCAAGCGACGCGAATACTTTTTGTGCGAAAAAACAAACAAAAATAACGAGTTTATTCGACTATTTCTTTTCTTCCTTGTAGGCCAGAAACGAGATTTCCACGACGCATGCGCGAGAATTGCAATCTGCTTACACTACTTCAGATCGCAATTCTCGCGCATGCGTCGTGGAAATCTAAGGAAATCTCGTTTCTGGCCTACAAGGAAGAAAAGAAATAGTCGAATAAACTCGTTATTTTTGTCTGTTTTTTCGCACAAAAAGTATTTGCGTCGCTTGATAAACATATAGTTGAGCCACGGTAGTCACTTGGGATATTTAAACATTTTCTTCATTGACTTTCTGGGCCGTCAAGAGGCAGTCCCTCAGGAGCCAATGTGGTAGTTATACAGCTCTCAAATTTAATCAAAAATATCTTCATTTGTGTTCCGAAGACGAACGAAGGTTTTACGGGGTTGGTACAGCATGGGGGTGAGTAATTAATGACTTAATTTTCATTTTTGGGTGAACTAACCCTTTAACTGCTAGACGGAAAAATGTGTTTAAAATGAGGCTGATGGCAGCAAACAAAAATACTGCTAAAAAAGTGTCTCATGTCTCGTGTCGCAAATCCAATGACTCTAGTAGTGACGCTGGTAGTGACGATTCTGTCTGACCAATCAGTGATCTGCAGTGTTTCACGTCACATTTTAGTACCGCTACGGTACGCTTGGAACCTCAACAGACCAGGTACCATTTAAAGCGACCTGAAGCGAACCGTACTGTACCGTACCATGCAGTGGAAAAGCACCACAAGTGAGCCGTACCGAACCGTACCGTACAATGCAGTGGAAGAGTGCCTTTTGAGGTCTGTTTTCAAGTTTGTTTGTGGTTTGTTTTTCTTGTTTTGGAACGCTTTGTTGGATTTTGACCCTTGCTTGGCTGACCATGAGATTTGGATTTCCCTTTTAATAAACTGCTGCATTTTGGATATCTGTCCCCTGTGTGTTCGTGACAGAACGACTCCGTCACATTTTGATATCCAGCAGTATGTTTTTCAATGTCCCTTCCCCAGCCGGCGAGCGGGAGAGAAGGGAGTTTTTTAAAGGGACCCGGCTGGTCAAGTTTCGTGGGACCTGTGGAGGCCACAGTGGAGGAGATCGTCAGGAGATGATCCCTGTTCCGGTGGTTCCGGTTCCGATGGTCCAGAGAAGAAGACGCGTCCCGTCTGCCCAGCGAGAGACTGCGCACGTCCCGTCTGCCCAGCGAGAGACTGCTCACGTCCCGTCTGCCCAGCGAGAGACTGCTCACGTCCCATCTGCCCAGTCTGAGACCGAGCCAGAGATCCCCTTTGGCGTGGCCGCCAAGATTGTGACGGACTATCTGGAGAGTCTGGCTCGGATTTTGGAGATGCCCGTCGTTACTGTTCATGTACCTGACCCAGAGCCCATGCCTGTTCCAGAGCTGGAGCCCATGTCGGTTCCAGACCCTGTGTTTGTGTCTGTGTTTTTGTCTGTCCTTGTGTCTGCTTCTGTTCTAGTGTCTGTTCCTGAGCCAGTGCCGGTTCCTGAGCCGGAGGCAGAGCCAGTGCCGGTTCCTGAGCCGGAGGCAGAGCCAGTGCCTGTTCCAGAGCCGGAGCTCATGTCGGTTCCGGACCCAGTGTTTGTGTCTGTGTGTGTGACTGTTTCTGTTTTAGTGTCTGTTCCCGAGCCGGTGTCTGCTCTTGATCCGGTGTCTGATCCTGAGAGGGCTTCACCGCCCTGGCCGCCCGAGGGGTCTTCACCCAATGAACTCTGTGTTTCTCCCTCACCGCCCTATGGACTTTCTGTTTCGCCCCGGTCGCCTGATGTCTCTGTCCCTCCCGCCTCACCCTGGTCCGTCCCTCCCGCCCTGGTCTGTCCCTTCCGTTCCGCCCTGATGTTTCCTCCCTGTCTGGTCTGATGGAGCATCTGGTAGCCGCTCCGTAGAGGGCGGGTTATGTCACAGTGTCTGGTTGTGTTTCCCTTGTTTATCACTAGAGGTCCTCGTTCTCACGGTGTCCTTCACACTTCACAACTGCAATTCCCAGCATTCTGTCTGTCACTATCACTCATCAGTTCATTGCACTCAGCTGTTCCCTGTTATCATTGTTCCCAGCTGTTCTGTGTTAACCCTGTTTGAGATGTGTATATATTCCCTGTCAGTGTTAGTATGTGTATGGAGTTGTTGTTTCATGTCACCACTTTGAGGTCTGTTTTCAAGTTTGTTTGTGGTTTGTTTTTCTTGTTTTGGACTGCTTTGTTGGATTTTGACCCTTGCCTGGCTGACCATGAGATTTGGATTTCCCTTTTAATAAACTGCGGCATTTTGGATATCTGTCCCCTGTGTGTTTGTGACAATAATGCACTACATACATAAAAGTAACTTTGCTTGCACAAAAACAATTCCTCAAAAAGAATAAAACTAGTGAAATGCAAACTTGTAATTTTACACTTAAACTTCAATATATGTTAAAAAAAAATACAAATAAAGGGTGTCTCAATCAGCGTCTGTGGCTCCTCGCTCAGTGGTATCCTTGGCTCCCCTTCATCATCTCCTCCTTGGTCTGCCCCACCGCCAAAAATCTTTTTGCAGTACAAGGACGTACATCCTGGGAGGGAGTACACTGCCATATTTGTTTTCTTTAATTCCTGTGGGTGGGAAATCAGCGTGCATATGATGACGCAAAAGTGTGTGAAATTCAATATAGTATGCACTCCAGGCGACTAGGAGTGCATACTACAACAACACCTGTGTAAATGAAAGGCACATCCGATAAAATATTTTTACGTTTTCACCCGCAAGCTTTCTCGTGTAAACAGGGGCTAAGAGACCTAAAGTGTGCCAAGAAAACATCCCCCACACCATCACACCACCACCACCAGCCTGCACAGTGGTAACAAGGCATGATGGATCCATGTTCTCATTCTGTTTACGCCAAATTCTGACTCTACCATCTGAATGTCTCAACAGAAATCGAGAATCATCAGACCAGGCAACATTTTGTCCAGTCTTCAACAGTCCAATTTTGGTGAGCTCTTGCAAATTGTAGCCTCTTTTTCCTATTTGTAGTGGAGATGAGTGGTACCCGGTGGGGTCTTCTGCTGTTGTAGCCCATCCGCCTCAAGGTTGTGCGTGTTGTGGCTCCACAAATGCTTTGCTGCATACCTCGGTTGTAACGAGTGGTTATTTCAGTCAAAGTTGCTCTTCTATCAGCTTGAATCAGTCGGCCCATTCTCCTCTGACCTCTAGCATCAACAAGGCATTTTCGCCCACAGGAGCTGCCACATATATGCGTAAGGCAAACAAAAAAATTTTATGATGTTGGCACCCAAAGGGAATTTACTATCAACCATTTCATAAACTTGTCATTTATAGATTGGAATGTACTGAGTGTGAAGTCTTTTATATAGGAAGAACTAAGCGGCGCCTTTTGGACAGACAAATACGCAATTCGCACAGGTAATACCAACTATCCCATGGCAAGACACTTTATGGAAAACCACAATAGAGACCAATCTACATTGCAGGTCTTTGGGATTGACCACATTCCTTTGTCCTTAAGAAAAGGGAATAGGCAAAGGCAGCTGAACCAACGAGAGACCTTCTGGATATACAGGTTGCAAGCCACTAAATATCCTGGCTTGAATGAGGAACTTGATTTTAGTGTATTTCTTTGATGTTAATTTGTTATGTGTGGTTTGTTATGTGTGTGTTGTTGTTTTTTTCTCATCTTGTTGGGTTGTACTTAATTAATTAATTAGTTAAGTAGTGGTAATGATGACATCTGCTGTCCCATTTGTGTACTGTTACCTGAGCACCTCTTTTGACAGATGGAGATTTCTGATTGGTGGACTGTTGGTTTAAAAACTCTGTTGGTTTGAGATCTGTTTAACTCCCAGAAGAAGGCATGTAGCCAAAACGTGTTGGAGGTTTTTAGATGGTTAATTTGACCAAGCCATGATATTAAAGGCTTTTTAACTTTTCTATTTGAGTGTGCCTTGGAGTTCCTTTGCCTTTTCGTTATATACAGTTTCCCATCCAAGAGCACCTCTATTTTAATCTAGCCTTGAAGTCCAGGAAGCGCTCCTTTGCCCTACTGTTGACTTCAGATTCACGTTTTGCCTGACGAGCTTGAGCAGATAAAACTGTTTTTTATATTTATGTGGAGTTTGTGTTTGAGTCTGTGTTGTGCTGGAGGCAGGACGTTTTGGGGGGTTATCAGACTCCATGTCGTCTGAAGTGCCGTTGGTCGCACATAGACTGTAGGATAGAGAGGCTCGGGAGCGCGCATGCACGTCACATCTGATGGATTTCGCAGGAAATCCGACCCGGAGACCTCACATATAAATATGAATATTGGCCTTCAGAGCTAATGGCAAAACCCGAAAAGTGGATCATTGCAATGTGTGATTACAACCCTTTCAAACACAGGCAGTAAAAAAAAGGATTCAAGGAGTTGCTTGAAAAAATTGAACACGAAAGGGTCATTGACAGGTTTGCCACCCTCAAAGTGCGGCGACATAGATTAACTCTCCCAAAGTAGAGCCAAATGGGGATTCAGGGGAAATAATCTGTAAATAATCTGGATATTTTGGATTTACCTTCTTTTTTCGTTTTGCTCTTGATGTGAAGCTTGTTTTATTATTATTTATTTAGGACATATAATATTGGTTCATGCAAGTTCAGACTGTTGTGCAACCAACCAGATATTTTAGAGCTGGTCATTTGTAAATAATTTACAGTTCTAAATTACATTTTGTTGTCCAAGTACCTGTTACTTTGTTCAATGACAATAAAGTTGAATATAATCTAACCAATCTGATTATTGTCGATACAAAGTGAGGCACATGGAGTTAACGGTCAGGAAAACCAGCTGAGTGAAGGTGGTGTTTGTTACAGGGGGCTGTCTGTGTAAACTCTCACAATTAAACTGTTGTTCTGAAAAGATCTCAATGTTAATTGAACCAATGTTAAAATGAGAAAGTTATTTTTCAATAGACATATTTTTTGTGTGTGTGAAAAGACGGTGGGTGGTGGCAGTGGGGCTCATTGGGTGCTCAGCACCCCTAAAGCTCTGACCCTAGAATCGCCCCTGAATCTCAGGATTTTCAAACCAGGACTCCAACTAACAACGACTCTAATCACCCACACTTCTGACTTCCTCACTTCTCCTGGGTGCTCGGTGGGGCCCCAGGGCCCCAGGCCTTGACCAAACCATGTGGTCATGGAGAAAGATGACTTTCAAACAACTTCCACGTGCTTCCTTTTCTTAGAATAAATTAATAGTCCAAAAGAGTTCATTGGACGAACTGATTAATTGATTGTAAGATTAATTTAGCCATGTCAAGTTAATCCAATTAACTGACCCAAATATTCATAATTGATCATAACAAGTTATTATTGATTATTAATATTTCCTTTGGCTAAGTTCCTTACAATCGGCAGCATATCGACCCGCAACTCCTGTCCAACAACAACAACCAGACCGTCTTCCTGTTTCTGGCATGACGGTCGAGTCTGTCTCAAAAATACCTCTTACTGCGTCCTCGCGGGCTCGTGCTAAGGGCCCTATAGGTCTGCACTACTACATGCCGAAGTGTGGACTCTGAGGAAGACCACAAGTCCAGAGTGTGCCATTTGGGACAGGGCCACTATCTGGGCCCAAATTCAGGAAGCCAGGCACGTGTGCCCAGGAGGCGTTCCGTCAGTCTGTAAAGGTTTCAGGATTTGACGCCGCCCTGGTGATTTATGCAGGCCACCACCGACATGTTGTCCGAGCGGACTAAGACGTGGTGACCTTTTCTTCAGGGACAGAGGTGCCTCAGCGCATTATCGATTGCCATCACTTCTAAACAGTTTATGTGTAGGAGCTTCTCTCGTTCTGACCACTGGCCGAAGAATAGTCTGCCCTCGTGCAGCGCTCCCCATCTCGAGGTGGAGGCGTCGATAGACACCACCTGCACACTAGAGGAAGATTGTAAATACATACGGGGTGCAAGAAACAGGCCGAACGGTAGGACTGTGTATTGATATGCCTGGCCCTCGAAGGTGAAACGCCTGTGACGTGATGTTATTTGTATCTGGAAATAAGCATCCTTCAGATCTATTGACATAAACCAATCCCCTTGGCAAATCTGCGTGAGGATTTTCCAAGTTGTGACCATTCTGAACTGGCGTTTCATAAGCGCTCTGTTCAGTTGTCTTAGATCTAGAATGGGTCTGAGACCCCTGTCTTTTCGGTACCAGAAAATATCTGCTGTACAGACCCCCTTCGCTCTAAGTTTCAGATAAAGGCTCTACTGCCCCTTTGCTAAATAGTGTCGCTATTTCGGCTCGAAGTAGATGGGCTACTTCGTTTTTTACCATGGAATCGACGCGCGCCGTGCAGCGGGAGGGGCATCGAGCGAACTGTGGCGAATAGTCTCTCTTTTTTTTTTTTAGTGTTCAGCACCCACTCCGATACCCCGGAAAGCTGTGCCCACGTGTCTGCATGAATAGCTAGGGGTAGAATGGGATCTGGGCTCTGGTTGTGACATAGTGACCCCTGTGGGGCTTAACATGTCTGTGAGTGAATTTGGGCACGGGACAGCGGGCACATTTACTGCACTGAAAACACCATCTGCCTGAGCTGACTGTATGTGTTTTGTTTTCGTTTTTACAGAAACTGTGTGACATGCAGTGTGTAGTGTTAGTGGGCACTGGGTCGTGGGCTTTTACTACATTCACTATATTTCATACACAATCAATTTGTATGTGTGTAAAAATGAACATTGGGTTGTGGGCATTTTTATTACAATCATAACACCATCGGGCGTGGCCAGGACACCAGGAAAAATATTATTTTTGTGTGCAGGCAAGTGGGCCGTGATACCGACTTGTTTACTGCAGAATACACTGGAATGGTCACATTTCCTGGAACTGAACGAGCGAGATGTTTCAGTGAAAGTCTGGCCGCAGTGAGACTTGAACACCGTCGTTTTCCTTGGAAGGCTAGGAATGAGTGTGGTCTCTGGTCCCACGGGACAGCACGCACGTTCACTGCACTGAAAACACCGTCGGCCTGAGCTGACTGTATACGTGTTGGTTTCGTTTTACAGAAACCATGGTACATGCAGTGTGTAGTGTTTGTGGGCACATTCACTACATTTAATGCACAATCGACTTGTGTCAATTTTATTTATGCAACCCCCGTACCATGGCGGGCTGTGTTTGTGTGTAGAAATGAACACTGGGCTGTGATTTTTCTGGGTCGCCGTGGAAATGGCATTTGTGTGCAGGCAAGTCGTGGTACCGGCTTGTTTACTGCAAAATACACTGAAGCAGCCACATCTTCTGGAACTGAACGAGCAAAAAGGAAGTCTGGCCGTGGCGAGACTAAATTTTTATCTGCTGCGAGAGCCAGGATTTTTTAAAAGTCTTGAATGTTCGCCGGTTCACACCTCCTTCCCATAACATCTGAAATTTGTTACATTGGTGCCGAAACCCAGGAAGGACGCAGGAACCGGCGAACATTCAAAACTTAATAAAACAAATACAAAAATAAAGTAAAAGCCAGCAGCCCCTCACCAACATGACATCATGACTTTTGCGTAAACATATACGCCACTTTCGAGTCAGGTGGCGTGTTATCGCTACGCATTTTGAGCTATCCGCATGTATGCGTATATGTCTACGCCATTAACGTCCGCGTCATTCCGCGTGTCTGTACACGCAGTCAAATCTCCAGTCATAAATGCCATTAACCCCATTGACGGTTAAGTTTAGGGATGGGGTTGAGGTAAGTCATATCTTTTTTTTTACCTAGGATGGTAAGGGAACAGTCATAAATGCCATTAACCCCAGTGACGGTTAGGTTTAGGGACGGGGTTGAGGGAAGTCATATATTTATATAACGTTAAGTCAACGGCATTCATAAACACGCTGAAAGGCGATTATGCGTCTTGATAGCACGCCAAAAATGGAAATACGAATTGGCGTGTCATACCACGCTACTTCATGAGATCAGTCTGCCCTCACGGACAACTGCTGGCACACAATAAAACAAAAACAAAACACAACATAAAACCAGGCCTGTTCCTCTCTCCATCTTCAACTTCCTCTGTGAGAGATGCAAGACCGGTGCATCTCACAGGTGATGTTCATTAGCCTCGCGACGTTCTCACTCGGCTTTGTTTTTTCCTTCCTTGAGTTTGAAATAACTCCACACAGCTGACATAATAATTGCTGACAGGTCTCACCTCACTCACAATTTAGCTACCGTTCATGTGATGCCACTGTTGCCAAGTCCGCGGTCTCTCTTCTACCCGGAAACATGATTGGCTATTTTTTAAGAAGCAATTGGGCGGGGTTTGTTGCTCATCTCTCATCTCTCTCTCAAGTGTTGTTAAGCATGTGTATGACATTTTAGGACAAAGGTCCATGATTGTATTATACTCTAGCGATTCATTATATCCAATCCAATGATTTTGGCCAGTATCGGACTGATACTGATACTGAATATCGGATCGGCACACCCCTATTAAAGATAGGTTTGTCTTCACAAGCTGCACAAATTAGTCATAGGGAAGTGTCATGCTTCTGCAAGCATGCAGAACCAAAGTTATGCCTATGTTATCAGACAGTAAAAGTAGACCTGAGGGACACTATGTGCCACACTGAGGATCCCTCAAGCACTCCTGAGCCACCAAGGTTGAGGGAGAGGAAGTTCAGGCTAGCTCAATGTGGCAGTTGGGTGAAAAGGACTTATTCTTACTATGTTTAATTTTCGTCTTACGTCTTCCTCTTAAATTTCTTTTTATGTCTATGTTTCTAGTAAGAACTATGTGGCCACAAACTCCAGGGCCAAACGTTGCGTACGCACAAAAGAAGGCGTACGCCGCTCTCTACGCAATAGTTCTAAAAAACAAACTTGACGGCAAAATGTGCGGTCCTTCACGCAAGCTCTGACCCAGGCGTACGCACAAAAACGGGTGAAATGAGAAATGGCGACACCGTCGGCAGTTGGAAAAAACACGTGAACGTGTGTGAAACTGTAGACGGTTGTGTAAAATAAATTGCAATACTGCCTCTCATAAATAACACGAAGACTTCACAAAACAATTAACAGCCTACACGAACACCCGTTTGATCGATCTGTAACAGAAATGCAAATTAACACATATTTCCAAAAAGAAAGTGAAATATTTTCTGCTATAATATTGGTATGCAATTCATCCTCATAAATAAGATGGTAAACAGCTCGCCAATATGTCCGTCTAACGGAGCAGATATAGCAATTAGTCAGTCAGATAGATAGATAATTGGGGAGATATATAGATAGATCGATAAATATTATTTGTCCACTGGGGAAAGTTGTTTTCATAGTAAAAAAAAAAAAATGTCTTCATAATCTATGAAGGTATTGCATGGTATTCATGCATATGCCTTTAGTTTGTTTTATTTTTGATAAAATAACATATGACGTGTCTCAACCATTCAGAAAGCTGCAAGAAATTACATTTGCGCTGAACTATTTCCCATTTCCAAGTAGATTATAAGCGACATCCGTAGCTTGTCAGATGCAGAATTAAATGGATGTAAATAAAATGCCCCATCACAATGCGTATAATGACGCACAATGGCTGATCTTGAGCTCTTAGAAGATGTGGCGATTAAATGGAAGGATTCGGAGTGAATGCATCATCTTCACAACAAAAGGTGTGGAAAAATATATTATTTATTCAAGAATTCCCTCATTATGCAGTTTATTTCAGTTAGGACAGTCTTGATTTCGCCCAACTCCTTGGCCACCTCTTGAATTAATGACTAGACGCTTTTTTTGCCTCGACTTTGATGTCCGACCATTTCTTTTTTATTTCGGCCACAGTCCGAGGTTGTGAGGCTACAGCATTTACGGCGTCTGCAACCTTTTGCCACTCAAGTGCCTTTTTGGCATTAATAATGCCCACACTGTGCCCTCCAAACAACATGTTTCTCCTCTTTTCCACCTTGCCAACGATAACTTCTACTTCACATTGAGTGAAGTTACATTTTTTTTATTTCCTCTCTGTGTTTAACATGATTTCGCAATTCATGAATATTAACTTTTGGGCGTTTTACGGACTATTTATGGGCAACTATGGGCGTGACATGAAGCCGCAAAAGCTGCGCTACATGTAGAACTGATTGTGATTTATGAAGGGAAAAATGCGTAGGATGTGCGTGCGCACGGTTTTATAAATCCGAATATTTCTGTGCGTACGCATGTCCTATGTTTCATCCGTACGCCACTTCTGACGCAAATCCTACGCAAAGTTTTATAAATGAGGCCCCAGATATTATTTTCTACCATAAGAAAGATTGGGCAGAGTTCATAAATAACTGGGGTTAAAGAAAGTGCCTGCAGTTAACACCATGTGTCGCACTTTCTTGTGGTCATTCCAAGTACCCATCAGCAGCACGATTGTCATGTTCAATTAAATGTATGTTCAGAACTGTTTGTGATGAGTCATGATTACACGATTATACATGGTTCTGATCAAAATTAAATCAAAATGTATTAATTCCTTTGTCTCCATTGTAATCGTCAATGTTATGTTAAGATATCACAGCTGCATTCACAAAAACTAATGCTTGAAGAGAAAATTCAGGAATTGGAAGGAACAGAAGGAAACCAAATTGGACAAAATAATAATAATAATAATAATTCCGCAGATATGCGTATGATGGTGTATGGTGCTGTCGCAGACCAGGTTCCCACAAGCAATGTCCCTAGGCTTATTAAAAAGTTTTGAAGTGGCCTTGACTGATGTGCCTCATAGGTCCACTGTGGAAGCGATGACCCATGAACTTGGTGCAATTGCTGACCTTCAAAGAGCCGAGGAAATACTCAAAAATAAAAACACCACCCTTGGATTTGACGCAACCACACAAGAATGGGTCCATGTAAATAGTGTGCACATAACAACAGAAACAAATTGTTATGCTGCAGCTGTTGATGAACTTCCTGGGGGGACTGCTGAGGATTACAGTACCCATAGGTCCACTGGATACAATTGATAATCTGGCCAGTGTACATTCCTATTTCTATAACAGAGATTATCAGGACTCACAAAGTAAAATTATTGACAACATATCAAACACACTAACTGACAGGTGAGTGGCCAACCATGCTGCAATACTGCTTGTAAGTGAATCATGGGACAAAACTTTAAATAAGCTCAACTGTCATCTGCATCCCTTAGATTCGATAGCACTTAAAACCCACTCCGCTTCAAAAGAATGTGAGGATACACTAGCATTGAAAAAAACAATGGGGAAACAACTGTTCTGCTGGAAACATTGTTATGGCAATGCTGAAAAATCCAGCTAAAACCAGCCTAGGCTGGTTGGCTGGTCTTAGCTGGTTTAAGCTGGAAGTAGCTGGTTTTAGTTGGTCACCCAGCCTGGCTTAGCTGGTCAAGCTGGTCTCCCAGCCTGACTTAGCTGGTTAAGCTGGTCTCCTAGCCTGGCTACCAACTTGACCAGCTAAGACCAGCCTGACCAGCTGAAAAAGTGTTCAAAACCCCTCTAAAACCAGCCTGATAAACCAACTAACCAGGCTGGGAGACCAGCCAAAACCAGCCAACCAGCCTTGGCTGGTTTTAGCTGGATTTTTCAGCAGGGAATACTTTAAGATACAAAGATGGAAAAGAAGATCCACGTGGCTTTGTAACATTCCTGGACAACCAGAAATTGCCCAGAGGGGAAATCGGCTTCACATTCTTTTCCACATCTGTGGAGTCTTCATTCAGCATTAAACTGTTTTCATTAAGTTTTTGGAGAAAGGAACATCATGTGGCGGTTTGCAAGCAAGCTTGTTCTCCGACTTTAGGTCAACCACAGGCCATTTTTTTTGAAGATGCTCTTAAAGATTTAAAAGCAATTCTACAGAAGTTAAGAGATCCTCCAAAAGATGAGGAACTGTTCAAGGTCATGATGGAAGCTTGATTAGTGCCATTGTCTAGATCTTATAAAGACAATATAAAAAATATTTTGAGATAGACCTGACCGAGAAACTTAACGAGGAAACCAAGTCCACCAGAACACAGCATGCAGAGGAAATCAAGGGAAGGTTTAGTGCATCTAAAAAATAATCCCCAAATGCCACCCTTTGTTTTCTCTCATGTAAGATGAGGGCTCAAAGAACAAAACAGTTGGATTCTTTCATGACATGAATACAGAAAAGTGAGATGCAATTTTTTTTAAAAAAAGCTGGGACAGGTCCAGAGGCAGAGAGTAAAGCAGAATGATCTGAGGCACAAGGAACAAGCAAATGAAATAACAGCAAGCTGGAAAGAAAACTAAAGAACATCCAGATTGATCTCAAAGAGAAATTTCCAGAGCTTGAAAAGCCAAAACTCGAAAAGATCACAAAGCTGTTGTCTGGCAAAGCAGTTGGAAGGAACATGTGCCATGTTTAGTGTGAAGAAGGTAAAAACATTGTGTACAATGGAAGAATTGTAAAAATAAAAGAAGCGAAAGGAAAAAGGTGTGTTGTTGCGTACTGGGGGGAGGAAAAAACCTATGAAAATGCAACTGATTTTGACATGTTTGTGTTTGCGCTGGCAGCCAATCTATGCCGATGATCTCACCATCCAACAGTCTATATATCTCTATAGTCTCTGTTGTTAAGGGTGTAAAATTTCAAGGGTGTGCAATTCACGGTCCAGCGTCGTCTCCAATTAATGTTAGTGTGACACAGGGATCATTTAATTCACTTATTTATTTAAGAAAGCGGGAGCACAAAGCACATGAAAACAAATATAAATGATGAAAAAAACGTTAAAAATCACACGTTTCTTAAAATTTTTTAATGCATCGTAGGTTATTTTTGTGCTATATATAAAATAAAAAAGTTATGTATATATAAAAAGAAAAAAATATATTGTCAGCAATATTGGTCATGATTTTAGCTTTGAAAAAAAACCCATAATTTTCCTTGTATCGTTGTTTTCCATTCAATTATTTGTATTTTGAACAACTACTCGTCGGAAAAATACCACAAAATAGTCAAATCAGTCATTATGTGTGTTAAAATTAAGTTTTTACACACATAATCGTTGGATCGAAAGAATGAAACCCATCTCCACAGAAAATTTCATTAAGATATCTTTGAATATTGAAAAAGTTATGAGCATTTTTGAGAAAAAACAACTCGTTTTCGGTCACAGTAATTACTAACGGTCACAGTAATTACTAATTTCCACATGCTATCCATTTGTCTTTATGTTGATTTGAATTTTTTTGTCCTACCTTGTACCTAGGAAGTAGCCTATTTTTTTGTCATTAACACACTCATAGTACGATGAGGCCATGTTGCTATGCTATACTGTTGAAATAGTGGCTGGCATTACGCTATCCTATAGCCTAGAAGGCTTGATCTACAGCCGTTCATGTTGTTACATGTAGCCCAGAGCAGTGGTCGTCGAAAAGTCATATAAGTCTAAAGAACTTTCTAGACACAAGTAGAAACCAGCCAAGTCCACTTTAGTCCTAGCCTGCCACTAGTCTCGGTTTCCCCATGCTGCCTTCCCGCAGCACGATTTTATTCACAAAGGCAGTATGGATACCATGGTCCAGATTTTCGCCTCATTTAGGGAACCAATCAATCACAGAAGGGGGAGGAAGCAGCAAGACGATGACGACATCTATGCGACACACCGAAGCAGTTTGTTTATTTCTATGGATTCAACATGGCAGCAGACGCGAAGCCACCTTTTGATGCAGCCTTAGATATTGTTCTTATCTAAGTAGTTTAGAATGCAAGTTTATTTTGAAAAAAGAGCAGCTTTTGGCGTTAAACTTAGCGAGACCCCAGTCGTTATTGTTGTCTCGCCATTAATCGCCCTAAAGAAGGACCAGGTACAGGAGGCGGTCAACCTTGGAATATCTGCCGCTCAGCTGTGTCCCGAGAAAGAAAATGTGATAAAGAATTGTTGATACCAACTTCTGTTCAGCAGTTGGATGAGCGCGAAGTGGCAAGACTTGTTAGCCACGGAGTTGTACGTTATAGTACCAACCTGCTAGGCAGCGTCGTCGATGAAGTCCTTTTAACTTATAAATGGTGAGTGGTATTTATTAATATCATGCATTATGCCTGTAGACTACCTACTGTGGTTGTCACAGTGCCACCAAGTTGTGTTGCTTTTCAATATTAATATACAGCTACCGCTTTAGTAGTATAACTTTCAGCTGTGCATTACATGTACCCAATTAAAGTTGTTGACAGTTTAGTCATTAAATTTAAGTTTTAAAATGTTTAAACTTGTGAAGTACAAGCGCAAACAATTTCCAATGCAAATAACAACTTCAACATCTATGTTAAACTGTACTTAATACTTGTGTTTTTCTAATTGAAATGATTGGCTATGAGCTACATACAGGCGCATTTGATAGACATTCTTAGCACACAATAAACGATGCTTGGCATTCTAAACCACTCCTCAAATACCAGAAATTGTACATGTGGTTCCCAGACCCAAGTCTCAACAAGAATTGGGTCTGGCATTAGCCAGGCTAGCCTGCCACTATTTCAACAGAAAAATCTACAGCCACGTTAGCGTGCCTAGTGAGACCATTCACATAATCACAAATTCACCAATCACCAATCACAAAACTATGTCAATAGCTTAAAGGGTTAGTTCACCCAAAAATGACATATAGTTAGACATATAAAATGACATATAGATAAACATATAGTTGAGCCACGGTAGTCACTTGGGATATTTAAACATTTTCTTCATTGACTTTCTGGGCCGTCAAGAGGCAGTCCCTTAGGAGCCAATGTGGTAGTTATACAGCTCTCAAATTTAATCAAAAATATCTTCATTTGTGTTCCGAAGACGAACGAAGGTCTTACGGGGTTGGTACAGCATGGGGGTGAGTAATTAATGACTTAATTTTCATTTTTGGGTGAACTAACCCTTTAAATCTAGTTAATATGATCTAAGTGACATGGCCTCATCATCTAGTTCGTCATACTGTGAGAGTGTTACTGACAAAGAAAGGTTACTTGGTGATTCCACAAGATAGTGGTAGATGTCTAAATAGTCCATATTTGGCCACTGCGTGGGGTCATTAATCCAGTTTTCAACCATTTCAAAGGGACACTTTTGTAACCATGTATCCAGTAGCTTCTTTAAGTTTGTGCCATTTTTGCTAAGAAACTTTGCAGATCTAGAGTGAGTTCTGTTCTCAGGGGAATCCATTTGTTTTCCCCCAAAAAGGGTCCGTTAGCCCTTTGATGACCCAAAAGTAGCGTTGGTCTATAGACCTTCTTTCTGCCTTATTCTGATATTTTACATTATATAAAACCCATTATGAAATATGAAAATATGAAAAGTGTTTGTAGTACATAAACAAATTATGCAATTGTCATAAATAAAATATGGGGAGAAATAGAAATTAGTGGTTATTGTTCAGCAGCGTAATTGATTTAAATTTTAAATGAAAAAAAAAAATGCTTGTAGTTCATTTTAGGACAACATTTGTTTTGAAGACAGCTAATGTGTCTTCCATTAGCTTGTTAATTTAAATTTAAATTATTTAAATTTAAAATCAGTTTTAGTGTTTAAAGAAGCATTATGTTATTTTTGAAATTTTGCTCTCGGGGTCCCCCTACAGTTGGGAAACAGACTACTGTCGTAAAATCTGCCATGGTTACACTAAGGAATACACACATGCATTTGTTGACAAGCGATACGCCCGAACTCTGCAGAAGGAAGGAGTTCCCACATCTTGGGCAGACTGCCAGCGTTGCAAACGTGTGAAATGTCTTCATCCCAGGTACATTGGCATATATTTCAGCATGTCTTATGAATATAGTGTCATGGGCTTTATTTTTTTCAAACGTCAAAAGATCGTGTAGCTCACGTTTACAAGCCAGCGTCTTTATAGTAACGTTAGCCTATTGGCTACTGTTTTACATAATGGATATTAAATTCAATGTTTGTTGGTAGATAATAGCCATGTCGTCAATATTATAATACCATAGCTAATATAATAAGCTACCACATTAGAAGCGGCGAGGGACGAAGCTACACAACACATTACCAACAGTAAACTGATCACGTGGGCGCTATGTTTCTGACGCACTTCATATTTGCTAGGCGGAGGAAGATTGATGCACCGGACCGGAGTCGGGGGTCTTAGTTAAGTTTTTTTGGAGCAGTATTACAAATTAATGTTTTTAAAATAGTTTTAGTATAAAAAAATCACTTGTTCGCTCATTTTGGTGTACCATTTTGGCATACCCCAATAATTTTACCTTTAGGAGTGAGGACCTCTTGGATCGGACGGGCACCCCTCCTCCTCCTTTGGCTCACACCAGCGAGCTAACGCTGGACCAATATTGATCCTCGTCCAGCTTTTTATTTAGCCACTCTCCCTTTTTCTCTTTCTACTGTCCTCCGACAAAACCTTTGGCTTCTTCATTTTACTTGCGGCTTCAGCCATGACAACATACAAAAAAATGCTTGTTTGCCTCTCGCGTCGGAATTTGAGGAAGTGGGGGAAGTGACGTATGCCGTAAAGCTGACGAATTTTGTAGTTCTTTTTGTGCTCGGGTTCCTACCCGCACCCCAAAGTTACGGAGTGCCAGTAAAAGCGATCAGGCCATGGCAGACCTGTCATTCAACCTATTGTAAGTTGATGTACATCTCAAGGGTTTTGGAAAAATATTATAAAGGTTGAAAAAACAACATAGTGCTGCTTTAAGGGAATGAATAATACAATTAATGAATAGCTGTGGTATCAATATAAAAAAATCATCCTAAATTTTGTCATGATTTGATGAGTACAGATTTCAATTGTGGATGAATAAATATTAAATATAATATCTGCCAAAAACACATTTTCACGAAACTTTCAACAAAGATGTCATCCTTCCAATGCCAACAAGCAGTGTCATTGTCAAGCATCGCACAAAGCAACAGTTGCATGAACAAGGACATATATTGAATGGATTTGAATTCCAGAAACCCTGGGACCAGATGAATGTCATTGATAAGGGATGCCATTTTTATTTTATTTTTAAATGTATGCAATACATGTCTGCTGATTCTACCTATGTATTAATGTTGACGTTGTCAATCATCCTATTCAACAAAGGGCATCAAATGTTAAAATAAATAATCAGTCATAAAATAGTCAATTTGATTTCTACGTATCCAAACACAATAAAATGTTTTAATAGTTTTACATGTTTTATCAGCAGTTTTTTTTTAAACAAACGAACATTTAAAGACCAATGGATGTAAAATCAAAACACAGAGATTTCAGCTCACAGAAGCACATTAAAGAAAGGTTGTCTGGTTCATGTTGTCTAAATGCTAGATATTGTTTTCACTGGAAGTTCGGCAGCTTTGCTATTTAAAGGTGACAGAAACACTGAGGTATATTGTTATAGCTATGGAAATTATACATCATCTGGTTACTCTCTTCTGTCTACAATGGACGTGGACAAAACTATAACAAATAAAATTATGGGAGTGAATCTGCTACATTGCTTTACCGGTCGCTATTGAAATTGTTATGAATGAGCAACGTACCAATGGATGGGACAAAACATTTGTCGAAATAGACCTGTCGGTACTTCTAGCAGCTTTTTATAGATCATTTCTAAAGCTCTCTGTTTACGTGTACTTTAAAAATAGGCCTATTTGAAATTTTTTATAGCTATTTTATAATAAATCCAAAATCTAAATGTGAAATTAACTACATTAGGAACTACAAATGAGTTAGCCTGGCTGCGCCCTCCTACGCACTTCCGCTCAATTTCGTTTTACTTCTGTACTACGTCTGGGATCGCTCTATATCCTTAGGTTTCCAGAAACCAATTTTTTGTAGGACCAATCAGCGAATAGAGGGAGTGGCTGAGAAAGATGACGTTGATGTAAGCGTGTCAGTTTCAATTCTCAGTAATGGCAGCGGAGAAAGACGTGAGAAAAGCTATTCGGTCGGTTGTTGGAAAAGAAACTGCCGAATATACAGAATTTAAAGCCGGATTGTTATCGTCTCACCTCTTGTTGCACAACTGAGGACCAAGTGAAGGAGGTAGAAAGTTTGGAAGTTTGTGCTGGGCAGTTCGTGCACGATGACCGTGACATTTTGGACGGACGGTTTAGCCTGGTGTTCTTGGTGTTCAGAAGCCCCGAGTCCTGGCTGCTAAACTATTGTTGAAGATCCGCTCAGGAGTCATATGTCAGTCGCTCATATTCCCAACTGTAAATTTACTGATTCTTGTGATGAATAGAACATTTTGAGCCCTTGTGCACTCGTGCAGGAGGTTGGTGTGTCAGTTTTACATGTTGTAAATCATACAAATTGGTTGTGATTTAAAAAAAAATAATTGTCATAAATAAAAATGTGAAAAACCATACTTTGAAGATATTTGATTTTCAGTTTTAGATGGCAATGGTTGATTTGTTTTACTAAAAAAAATAAATGCCACATAAAAATGTACAAACACATACTTTGAAGACCATAATTAAGGTAATTAAGAAACAATAAGACGTAATATGAAAAATTGTTGTTTATTACACATCTGCAGATAGAGACAGACTGATCATTCACTGTAGCAGCTAATGTTACAGCATTTGCGGCAGATCAGAAAACGACCACAGCGGCGTATTTGTAATGATTAGACACAGCTTCCACCGTTGGATGTATATATCACTGTCCTTCGTGTCAAATATACATTTCGAATTAATAATTGTTCCTAGATTAACAAAACCTGCAGCGCTCGTTGACTGAAATCCTATTGTAAACATAATCCTCTGATCATTCGGACTTGTTGTTTCCAGCCATTTCGGCGCGTGACATACGTCACTCACGACACCCCGTTAGCGATTGGCTATGGCAGATCGTGAGTGACTTTGGGAAGATCCAATAGATTTGAACTTTAATAGTGAACCCGCCTACAAGGAAGGAAACGTTTTTCAATGTAGCGGTTCCAGACTCTATGGGTGCTTCTCAATATCCCTCCTCGTCTCCTCGATCCTCCGTCCTCCCTCCTATGACCCGGAAACCGATCGAGCGCAGCCATCTTGAAGGACATCTCAATTCTCTAATTGCACCGTGAGGAGTCGAGGATCGAGGAGATAGGAGGCTTCCTGAGGAGTCATAAGCGAGGATACACAGGTGCATCCTACGCGGAACTGCTACATTGACTAAACGTGACGCACGTGTCAATTCTCCTCCCCCTTCACATCGGTCACAATCATTTTAATTTATACTTTACCTTTGCAGTTTATATAAACCACACATCTCAGATATTTCAACAGTATAGCCTATCTTTATTATTATTTATTATGAATTTATTAAATAACCAAACTTCAACATCATAAGGGCAGATCCTTTTAGCGCCGCTGATGACACTGTGGAGTGACGCTCGAGTGATCAAGTATTCCAATGTATATAAAAAAGCTTTTATTCGATTCCTCTGTCCTCCTTTCCTTTCCTCGCTTCCTTCCCTCGCGTCCTACAGGGGGTGGAGCTGAGACGCAAGGAAATGAAACAAGGAAAGGAAACGAGGATGCACAAATAAGAAATGAGAAGCACCCTATGTGGAAATGAAGTGAACTAGAGTCTGGTTGAACCAGGCTACAAATGAGTGTCCTCTGCTGCCATCAACTGGTTATAATGGTTAAGTCATTTTTATTTTGAAAGTCTTTGTTTTATTTTTTTTTTTTATTTTTATTTTTTATTTTTTTATTTTATTTTTTAAAAATATAAAAGGTAATTGCGACTTTTTATCTCACAATTCAGACTTTTTTTCCTCACAATTGCGAGTTTACTTTTGCGAGATGGAAAGTCAGATTTGCGAGATATAAAGTCAGAATCGCATGATATAAAGTCGCAATTGCGAGATATGAAGTCAGAATTGCGAGATATAAAGTCAGAATTGTGTGATATGAAGTCAGAATTGCGATATATAAAGTCAGAATTGTGTGATATAGTCAGAATTGCATGATATAAAGTCGCAATTGCGAGATGTAAAGTCAGAATTGCGAGATACAAAGTCAGAATTGCGTGATATAAAGTCGCAATTGCGTGTTATAAAGTCAGAATTGCGAGATATAAAGTCAGAATTGCGAGTTATAAAGTCAGAATTGCGAGATATAAAGTCAGAATTGCGTGATATAAAGTCGCAATTGCGTGTTATAAAGTCAGAATTGCAAGATATAAAGTCAGAATTGCATGATATAAAGTCGCAATTGCGTATTATAAAGTCAGAATTTCGAGATATATAAAGTCGCAATTGTGTGTTATAAAGTCAGAATTGTGAGATATAAAGTCAGAATTGCGAGATATAAAGTCAGAATTGCGTGATATAAAGTCGCAATTGCGTGTTATAAAGTCAGAATTGCAAGATATAAAGTCAGAATTGCATGATATAAAGTCGCAATTGCGTGTTATAAAGTCAGAATTTCGAGATATATAAAGTCGCAATTGTGTGTTATAAAGTCAGAAACGCATGATATAAAGTCAGAATTGTGAGATCTTGGATGTGTAGCCACCACCGCGCTGGACTATTGCGTATTGAGCTGCAGAACTGTAGGAGGCTGTTATGTAACGTTACAGCTTTTTTTCCGCGCTCTAGTCTGCGCCAGTTTCAATACGTTTTAGAAATAATATTTTTCTGCTCGTCCAGCACTTTGCAACTAAACAGCATTATTTCGGCAGCGACTTAATGCATGTCTCCTGTAACAACCACTGATGTTTACATTTTATGCCTTCTCTATAGGATTTTTCACCTCCCACAGGTTTTTTCTGTGTTTGTTGTATTCACACCAGGAAAGTCCGATAGTTCACTTGCTTTGGTCTGGCCCAAATAATTTTTTTTTTTTTTTTTGGTACGGTTCGCTTTCACACTGCTCTTTTTGCAAGTGAACCAAAATTTGTAAACCAAACCACACGTGTGCTAAGGTCGTCCATTCATTGGACAAGGATTCTCAAGGGAAATCAGGAAGTGCAAAAAAGGCTCAGCATGGAGATATTTCCATATATTTCGTACTGCAATATTTGTTCTTTTACTAATTTTGTGTTAATTCTGTACTAACGCAATATGAAGTAACTAATGAGTAGCCTATCATATGATACAATGTCATCTATACGATGTTGTAATTCGGATTTTGAGAAGACGACGAGTGTAACGTTTGAGTGGTTCTATTAAACGCGGGGAAATACGACAACTCTCGTCTCTTGTGCATCTTTTCATTCGACCATCTACTGCTTTTTTTTATCTCTGGTTAACATCTCAACTTTGCGTTACAAGTGGCACTGCACAGAAGACGAGATGGTTAAGGTATAAAGTTTTCATTCATAGAGAGGGGCTATGTTCACACATTCAAATAATGAGATTCTTACTAACAAGTGTACTAACGTGTACTAACAAGTGCTTTCAATGTTAACGCTTGCGATCAAGTTTGTCCAGTTTAACGTAAATTAACGCATCATCATCCTTGTATTGTTACTATCCTTACATTTATAATAATAATAATTCATTACATTTATATAGAACTTTTCTCGGCACTCGCTTTAAGGGTGAAGGTGGTGAACCAAAAGGTGGTGAACTGCAAATGATTTGTGAACTGCAAATGATTTTTTTTTTTTTGCATCTTTGCGAGACTAAAGAGAACGCTCTGTATGTGAATGTCCTGATGCACGCACTCACTCATTCATTCATTCATTGATTCCATTCCAATGATGCACACACGATGAGCAGAAAGACACGCAGCAGTATCGTGTGGCCAGACAGCGCGCCGGATATTCTCTTTCGACGCAGTGCTTTCTTGCAATTGGGTCGATTCATGTTCACACCGTAAACAAACCGTACCAGAGTTCGTTTGGAACCGTACCGAGACCACCTCTTCAGCTGGGTCTCGGTTTGGTTGATTGGTCCGCACCTGAGTTCGATTGCTGTATTCACACCTGCCCAAAAGGTCCGCACCAAGGGGGAAACGAACTAGAGTTCTATTTAATCGAACCAAACAAGGCAGGTGTATACACCCAAGAGCAAGCGCAATGGTCAAACACATTTGTCGCTAGAAAAAAGATGAAAAAGCAGAGTAGTGGATATCTTCTCTGTGGTTTGCTCCAAAGCAGTTCACCCAAAAATATCACAATACGGAAGTACAGTTGGACGCAAATTTCATTTAATACAGACTTACTGCAAACAGCACAATCAAAAATGGAAACTCTCACATTTTTTTTTTTTTTTTTTTGCAAGATACATTAGCTTTAAATTCATTAAAAAAATATATATAAAAAAGGATAATTTTCAATAATGGCAACATAGATAGGGCTTTAAATATCTAATTTCAAGAATTATATATTTATGATGTAAATCATCAGTGCAATATTACTTAAAAATAAAATATTATACTGATCTGCAGATCAGTTTCTTCAACATTAAGAGTTTTCACTAAAGATGCATTAGGCCTAATACCAAGCAAGCAATTTTGCTTTAAAAAGACATCTACTAGCCGTCCAAACACAGCCCTGACACGTCTAGGCTAAAACAAGACAGAATGTGGACTGTCAGTGAAAATGTAATAGAAGTCTTACCATAGCCCAAGAATATAGACAAAGGCTATGCAAACTAGATGTCGAAGAAATAAAACCAAACACCTTGTAATCACTGTTGACTTTGCTTACAAGATTTTGTCTAGAAGCGGTTTACTCATGGCTGGACTATCTCAGGTCTATAGTTAACCCTCTGGGGACCAAAAGAGCGCCCACGATTAGGGAGGATGATTTTTCAGATCATTGTGAAGAAAAAACTCTAGGACGCATATTTCGTATGTGTTTTGTGGCCTTATTTCAGAAGCCCAGACCTCCTGCAACAACAAAAAAAAAAGACAAACACAAGTCAGATAACAAGTCTGAATTTTTGAATGGATTTTTATTGTATTTCTGTATAAACAAACCCTGAAATTACTCTCTTGGCTCCAAAACAAATAAAAAGAAGAGTCTGTTACAGGAATAGTCGTGTGGAGAGTAAGGACACCTTTAGGGTTAGTGGTGGGAATGCCTGAGATCCACGGGGGGGTGGCAGTATATTTTTTATTTTTAAACCACTATGTTTATGTATAAATAAGTATTTGGATGGTATTACGTGGATAAAAGATGGAAATCCTCTACATTGTGAAGTTGAACTGGTCCGCCCTTGAAATTCACTCCATGAACTCACATGTCATGTCCCCCTGAGACTCCCTGAATTTGCTTTGCATTTCACTTTGGTCAAGCAATGCAAGTGTGCTCGGGAACATCTACAGTATGTGCTTGTTTATGCCTCATCAACACAATGACAGGAAACTGATAACTGAACTTTTGGGTGTTGCAGTTCTGTCACTTGATAAATGTTGTTCAAAAGTGTCACTCCACCCTCAGCAAAGCCACCGGTATAAACTCTTCTCTATGTGTTTAGATGGCAGGGGAAGTTAAAAGCTCTTAAGACAGCACATTTTCATAACACATTTGGTTTACAAATTTTCTTCAGTTGCAGAATGACTATCATTTTGTTTTTGTTTTTATCTTTGAGTGGTCAAGTTTAAAAATGTTATATTCCCTTTAGCACTTCAGGGTTTTGAGATGACTGGAAAAGCTCCAACATCCCTGCAGAGGACAAATGGTTTGGAAAATGGATGGATAGATGGATAGTCTGTGTCTGGCAAACAAAAAACAGAACATGTAAAGTAGCCCAAAAAAATGTAAATTACAAAAAGAATAATTTCTCTTAAATTTATAATTTATAATTCTGCACAAATTTACACAAGGATTGCTTTACTATTAGTTAAGAACTTGCAACAATCGCCAAAGAGACTACATGTACAAATATGCAACATGGCTCTATGAATGAGGCCCAAAAAGTATTTTGAGTAAAGGGAACAGGTAATCGAATGCCTTGGTCATCGCCTGTCCGTTAGATCGTGCTGTTTCCCTTGATTACCAGCTATACAAATATTGTCAAAAATCATTTAAAATAAGAACCTAAACTGACTTTAATAAATCATAACTCCTTCACTGTGTTCATTTTTATCTTTTACTTCATATTAAGACAACAAAACAGAAATCATAGTTTTCCAATCGAACGAGCCAAAGGTTATGATTACTGGCCAATAATTTTAGGCATGCACCTTAAATTTGTTTCAATCCTCCAATGCAGATCCAAACTGATGCATTTTGAGATGGCTTCTTGTTTTTAGGGGTATTAAAACAGATGCTAAGCATTGATGATTATTTCTCATAAGCGAAATACTCTCCCTAAAAGAGATTTTTTGTAGATAACTGACAGGGGTTCTCATTAAAACGATATATGCCTACGTGAGCAGCATCCATGCATCCAATACACCTGACTGCGCGAAAAAGGAAACAAAATCATTCCTTTCAAAATGTGCTAGTGGATATATTGATTTCAATGATGTTAACATTTAGTACAGAGCAAACATCCTGAGTCACTCAGTTCGTGACATTATCCAACAAAGAGTTTTTTAAAATTCTTTGTGATTTGTGGCAGTCAACAAAATGCTGACTTGTGTGACAGCTTTAGCATCAGTTACTCTAGAGGTGATACAGTAGTTGACATCAGGTCAGTTTGGTTGCACTTGTTAACTGCTTTGCAGAAGTGTTCTCATAAACCTCTCAGTACAATGTTGGGCATAAAGCTACAGATTTGCAAATGCATAATTCTTAAAATGTTAAAACACTTTCCTCTTTCCCAGCGTAATATCAAGAGACAGCTGGAGTTAAGCATTTATAAGGCGAGACTTTTGAAGTGTGTTGAAACTGGCTTTTTAACGTCTTCGAAGCTTTGCTGTGTTTGTTATTAAAGCAGCATTGTCAAACCAAAACCTATTCAAACAATGATGGCGGATAATGTTGGTGAAACTTGTGCCACAGAAATTTCTGTACTTTCAATTTGGCATGTGATTCTTGTCTAATTTGTAAAATGCCAACTTAAAATCAAACTGTTCACAGTCCAGACATAACATAGAAGAGATATTCTGAATATTATGGTTTACATGGAGGTCTTCAACAACCACAATCGAACAATGCTGCAATGTCTGAGAGAGGAGAGAGACTTCATGAACCCATTATGCATTTAAGAGAGAGAAGAACAGAAGATATAAATGACATGACCTTTTTATACAGCTGTGGTCATAATAATCCGCAAAATGTTAATAATTTTAACTAAAAAAGAGGGGTAACAACAGGATGATCAGAGTAATTTGTACTTATTTTGTCTAATGTTGGAAAGGGGTCAAATATGCAGAAGATGCTGGAAAACCAAAGAAGATCCTCAAAAAAGCAGCCATGGATCATCCAGGTAAAGAGACACATGCAGTATTAGGAATCAAGTATATGTAAACTTATGAAAATTTTGTACATTTATTTACTATTTTGTCTTGTGACTATATGTAAACTATTATGTGAAATAGCTTAATTGTGGAACTACTAAATAAATAGAAAAAAGCCATTTTCACAATCCCTCTTATTTTGTTCAAATTATTATTCTAACATTCTGCAAGGTTTATGTAAACTTATGACCACAACTGTATGTTTACAGTGTAGTTACCAATTGATACTGATTACTGAATTAATAAGAAAATAAATATAGATAGGAAAATTACGGCAAACTCAAAAGTCAAGATACGTAACGTTAATGCTGAAATCAAGATTAATTTATTCAATCAACTGCCAGCCCGTAAAGCAAAAATAATCTGCTTCCCCAAGAATAAAACTGTAAGCGTGCTGAATGCTGTTACAGGTAATTCCTGAGATGTTATAGACAGAAGACGGCAGAACACTTCCTTAAGTGTTGGAAGTAATGTTGCAAATGATGCTGCTACAGAGAGTAAGATACTAAAAGAAGCCGACAAAATGATCATTTGGACAACAACAAAAGAAATGATGTTGTATTCTGGTAATGTATGTAGACATTTAATGAAGGTTAAAGACACGTTTCAGGGCCTAGGCCACTGACCAGACCCAGATCTGGGGGTTCGGGGTTCGATTAGGGGTTCTGTCGCCAAGGCGTCCGGATCCGCCGTGCCCTTCAGAACCCTCAGACGCTTGCCAAACGCTTCCTTCTTTGGGTAGAGCAAGAAGTCATACACAAGAGCAGCAGCCACCCCGCCCAACATGGGTGCAATCCAGTATATCTATACAAGGAAATAATTGTCACATTTGATAAAATTGTTATTTTGCACATAGTATGCAAAAGAACAAGTTATATCAAAGAACCAAACGTTTTCTTTTCTGGCCTATGAATACTTTTGAAAAAGTAATAATATGCCAAGATGTTTATAGTGTTAACATCAAATATAACCAAATCATAAAATGACTAATCTCTACCCTCAGCAAAGGATTTAAGTTGCTATTAATTCTTGTTTTACTCAAACAGCAATTTCAATTTGTTCTGACAACAACCTCATAGAAATAATGAGGTACTGACTCACCCAGTGGTTTTTAAAGGATTCAAGAATAACGGCTGGTCCAAAAGACCGAGCAGGGTTGATGCCACAGCCGGTGTAACTGATCTGGGGATGAGAATGATGAGCTTGTAAGGTTATGCATGCAGCGGAAAAGAGTCTTGACTTAAAGGGATACTTCACCTCTGGAAAGATGAATGTGTATTTAAAATGGGTCATTAATGTAGAGGAAAAGTGAAATTATTTTCGAATTTGGAGCTTTCTAGACTGAGAAAAGCCAGAAAATGTATTTTTGGCTTATGTGGATGAAATACGACAACTCCCTGGATGCACTTGCTTCGCTGCCTTAGGCCACGCCTACCGGTAACAGAGCTCAGTAGTTAAACAAGTCTAGGCTACTAGTGAGTTTCCACGATGAGTCTGCCCAAAAATGTGTTTCAAGACCACCCAAAATGTCCGGGGTTTGGTTTTTGCATTCTACAGTCGCCATTCATTATGTTTACTGTGGCGAGAGAGGGCCGCGGGAGAACGGCGCGAGGGCGTGATTACTGATGAGCAACACCTGTGAGACGCACCAGTCTCGTGTCTCTCACGGAGGAGCGGAAATTTTCTTAGCAATGGTAAAAAAGTGATCAACCGATCACTTGTTTAGCGTTCATGTAAACACTACATTCAGATTCACCGATGGAATGAATTCAGTTAGATTGAAACAAAAGGTGTGCAAGTAAACAATGAATGGCGACTGCAGAAAGCAAAACCTGAATCCCGGACATCGACGGCCGGACATGTCCGGGAAAAAGAGGATGGTAACCCTTTCTCCACAGAACAAGCCTGCTAGCTTAGCTTCCAAAAAAGATGGCTGACACTATTGTGTCCATTCTGTGAGCGAGATCCCTCTATGGGCGGGTTGGGAACATGTGGGACAGACCCTACTGACTGTAGTTTTTAGCCTCTGGCCAAAAAATCCTCTGATGAAGCAAAAATGACGTTTTTTTGCGTCATCTGAGAATTTTTTCCAGACAAAAAATACATAAATCTCTCGTCTCAGGGGGATATGAGGGTGGAAAGCATGGTCATTCAAAAACACTACAGGTTTCCTACAAATACAAAGCTTAATGCTATCCCTTTAAGCTTGTTTGGAAATCTACTGATCTAAGAACTTTGTGTATCATTTACTTTTGGTTGATGAAAAGTCAATTATAAAGTGCTTACTGCTACCAGGTGCCCTAAACCAACTGATAGTCCGATGGCTAGGGGTGCAGAGCCTGTGACATCAGTCCGGTGTTTGTCTGTTGTGGCAAGGACACAGAGGACCAGCTGAAAGGTTGCGAAGAGCTCAATGGCAAATCCCTGTCCCTGTGACACACCTTTACTCAGCTATAAGGAAAATAAGAAAATAAACAAATATTGGATTTCCTTTTAATGATGCAAAAGTCCAACACAATACTGCCATATTACAATTGTAAGACAAGGTTATAAATGTGATTTCAAGAATACCTCCTAACATCTGAATGAATTTTGAACATTTGCACCATTACTGTCAGAAGAAAAAGACAGCCCGTTTAACGGATATTTACTCCATTAGCAGGGAGTGTAGTCACACTACATCGGAAAAATCGATTTTTTTTTTCCAATCATCTTTATTTATCAAAAAGATTCCTCACATAAAACAAATGTAAGGTATTACTTTTTTTTTTTTTTTTCTTTTTTTTTTATTAAAAAAAAGTGCAAAATGCAGTTCATTATCAATGACAAAACACAACGCTCCTCTGTGACACCATATTCCTTTAAACACATTTAGGGAATCCATAGCTTTGTAAAAACGAAAATCGATTACAAGCCTTGATTTGATCATAGCTGCGAACACCCTTTCAACATTATAATCACTTTGTTTTTCAATTTGATCTCTTCTACTAATATAGATGGCCATTTTGGCTTTATCCAAAATAAAATTCAACAACTGACACTCATTCCTTCGCTTTTGAACATATTTAAAGCCCAAAATAAAAGTCTGCACAGAAAAACTCTCATCAAAACAATTAAAAAGACTGCAAACCATCAAATAAAGGCTTAAGCCTTGAACAATACAAACATGTGTGAAAAACTCTCTCTCTGGAAACAAAAAGGACATTCTTTGCCAACATCTGGATTTAAAACAGAAATAAAAGCAAAAGAAAGAAAGAGAGAGAGATACTGGAAGGAGGAAACAATAATTAAAATATTCAAGTTTAAGAGAATCAACTGAGTTTGAAATCAACATACAAAATACCAGGAACATAAAAAAACAAAAACATTTGTGTAACTTCTAGTTACTTAAGTATCCCCATATGACAACTAACCATGCAATACAATTCTGAATGTAGTATTAGTGGTTGAAATGTAATATTCTGGATAAAGCAACTTACCATATTGAGCCCCAGTGTTGTTTCAGGGTCAGGGCTAACTTTGAACATAATGCCACTTGCCACCACAGCTCCCAACAACTGGGCAATGACATACATGAAGGCCCTGAAGAAACTGATCTGACAGCTAACCAAAAGTCCTAAAGTAATAGCTGGGTTCAAGTGGGCTCCACTGATATGCCCCAAACTCTGAGCCAGTGTGGCAATCGCCAGACCGAAAGCTAAAGCTACTTTAACCTCTTGGTCAGGATATCTGTTATGCCTGTTTCCAATGGCAGAGGCTATACCAATAAAAATAAAAATGGTCATCCCAACAAACTCGGCCAATACTGCCCGCCAAAAGGACCAACTTTTAAGCTCTCGTGCCATTACAAGAATTGTTCCTCTTCTGCCTTTTAGCTGGTAAATGAAATTGCCAGCTAAGCTACCACTTATAAACACTCAGTGAAAGATGACTGACAGGAAACTGGTTTTAACAAAGGAACCAGTTTTAGACCAGAAAACGGTAGGAGGTAGTAGTTAATTACTAACTGTCCGAGAGCTAGTGTCACACAACAGCCCGATTAAATAATGGTAGTTCCATTTGACAATATTTTTACCTGCTTCATTTTTGGGAGTCATTCCTATGTTTCTAGAGTCCTACATGCACTCCAGATGCATAATGAACACATGATGTTCCCAGGCCTGTTCACACCAAGAGAAATATTCAGCGCTTAGATTTGATGTGAAAAATATTTTTGAATGAATAGCTGTTAAAGGTACAATATGTAAGAATTTTGCAATAAAATATCCCAAAATCACTTGCAACTAACTTAGACTTGACAGAGCTTCATGAGTCACGACTTGACAGCTTTATTAGACAGGTGAGCAAATGTACATAAAACAAATCAATATTATATAACTAAGCTCAATATGATGAAATGTTAGAATATGGTCAGTATGTTATTCTAATGTTGATCTAGCTTACTGCTAGTTTCGTATTGCAAACGAACTAACACGTAGTATAACATTATAACTTTCAACACACATTTAAATGCCGTTTAGTGTGATAGTGTAACGTTAGACCAAGTGAAGCAGCGCTGCATTACCTCACAAGATTAGTTTGTCTAATAAACTGACTTGTGTGAGTAATCCAGCTCTTGTACAAACATTCTTGTGTAAAATCATCTATGTATCTAATTGTAAGCTCTGAAACCTTTTTTGTGCGCTTGCAAATACACCAGATATTGTTGTGGTTCAACTTGTAGAGACTGTTTTCCAAAGATGGCTGCTGCCTGTATACGTGAAGTGGACTGTCTTTATAAAGAATCTTCTTATTAAACGGTCTGTACTTTTACAAAGTTCTCAATGCTTCGTTTTGCATGTAGGGACCCTCATTATGTTACTGTGTTAGTGTGGGGCTATTTTGTGCCTTGTTAGTGATATTAACTAGCGATTTATCTTTACTTATTATATGCCCCCATATAGGGTATACTTTAAACAGTTTTTAGAGATAAAACTCTTTACATTAAAGGTATTGTAGCCTGGAATTTTATTTAAAAAAACTTTTTTCCAAATTAGTTTAAACTTTCTGTATATATCAATGCATAATTAAAATATAAGTACTCTGAAAAAAAAAGTATAAAAAAAAGAGTGTCTGTAGACCTCTCACGACCTCTCATTATTTCCATTCACTTCACCCCCTCCCTTATGGGCTCCTTCCAAAGCCATGCCCCCAAAACACATGAACCACATGTAATAACAAATCTAACTTTATAATTATGAAGATAAACAAATAAGACATATTTTAGTACTCACTATCAAGCATCAAGCTATTGGTAAAGTTTTAAATAAATATTTATTGACTCGATAACGAGCTAGTCATCTATAGCCTAAGGCAAAGCAAAAAACAAGTTGCATTATACACGTTTTTCCATTGCCATCATTTACACTGTGATGAAGCTGAATTTCGTGTAAGATTCACATATACATATATGGTGTTCTGCATGTAAGAGTTTCCATGATGAAAGCATTGTTGACTCTGATGAGGACAGTGGGGTTAATAGCATTTATGAGTCTTGATGATAACACCCCACTTCACTTGAAAGTGGCGTGTATGTTAAGGTAAAAGTCATGTTGTCATGTTGACACTCCAGAGACAAGTCCCTACCGCATCGTCAGCTCGAGGACAGATCCGGGGTTGAGGGCGAAGCAGAGGAGGTCGTGCAATGGGCTTTATGCCCAGCTGCACTACTTCCTGAACTTCAGCCAGCTCAGCTTGTTTCCTGTCTGCAATTATTGGCCAAATTGATTAATCCAGGTGTGCTTGACCTCAGTTGTCATGGCAACAATAATCAGACACACCTGAATTAATCAATTTGGCCAATAATGGTAGACAGGAAACAAGAAGCTGTCTGAAGTTCAGGAAGTAGTGCAGCTGGGCATAAAGCCCATTGGGGTCCGAGGAAGTAGAGGCCGAGGACAGGGTGGTCGAAGTGCAGGGCAAGGAGCACTTTTTGGACCAGAGGACCTGCGTCAAGTTTTGCATCTTCAAGCTCAAACAATGGCATGTGAACAGGTATCTGGATACGCGCAAGTGGGCAGGTCCTGTGCAGTGTTGCCAGATTGGACTAAAGATTTCCAGCCCAACTACAGTTTAATACCTGCCCATTTACAAAAATACCAGCCCAAAATACACACTGTTATTAAAACTGTTATAGCTACAATAAAACACAGAATTAATTTTCTTATTAATCAACCAGACAAAAACATTACAGAGCACCATGCTCGCGCCATATTTCCAGCGTAATAAAACACAAGGGGCTCTATCTTGCACCCGGCGCAAATGACTTTATACACTGACGCATTTATCATTCCAATTTTGCACTCGCGCAAAGCGGGCTTTTTCCTCCACAGACGCACGTCGGTAAACTAGGGAATGAACTTGCGCTCCCTGGGCGGGTTGGTGCAAAAAGCAGGCGTGTGTCGGCGCAAAAATCCCTGGTGCTATTTTGCAGTTCCAGAAAACAATTGCGCCAATGACCAGAAAAAAAGCTACACAGATGCATTTTACTTAAAAGGGAAAAATATATCCACAAGTTTCCTACGCCCCATGAGGCCTTGCGTCAAAAGTGGGCGCGACTTCCGGTTCGAAGTAAACAAAGCGCGATTTGACATGCTTGACACTCGTTCATTCAACAGTTGACAGTCATTCAAGTTATTGCGATCCAAACTAGTTAACGATGTGGGAACACAACCTCAACGAAATTAAAAAGGGTGAAATAACAGTACCTTTACCCTCCGCAGTCGTTGATTGGGAGTATTATAATAACATTATTAATAATCAATACTCATCAAGGCATGGTGACAGACAGTTGTGTGAGCTGACAAACAATTAAAATAAAAAATACACACTTAGTCATTGTGCTTTGGAGTTTATTCAAAATTATAAATGAATGTGCTACTTGAATACATTAACTGGCACATTTGGTATTCTGTCAACACAGGCTTTGATCCTGAGTTTAGGTGTAACATCAGTAGCAAACAGCTAATCACATGCTGATAGAGTTTATATAATATTAAGAATTTAAACAAATGTACACAGAAAGATTCGTCGTCTTTTGGGAGGTGATGGAAACTACAGTCGTTGGCAGGATCATCAGAGACGGGCTCTGGCAGGATCACTGTGATTTCGTTTTCAGCTTATGTTCAAAACAATCACGTTTAAGCCACTGAATTAGTTTAGTCCGGTTATACATACAACCGCGAACAGCACATGTTGTCCCTGAGCTCCGTAACGACATCTCTCATAAAGATTGGCGTCTTTAAATAGTAAAATAATTCTCCGAAAAACAGCTAGCCTCTTCGCTAACTAACACACAAAATACCATTGGAATGCTACTTCCGCCGCGTCACCGGAAGTTTCACCCACTTTATTTTTTACAGGAGCGCCCCTCGGAAACTTGTGGATAAACATGAGGGAAATCATTGTTGTGTCCGTGACGATGGGAAAAATAGGCATAAAGCTTACACATTTACCCAAATTATTATATGCATGTTTAACCGAAGTTAATTTGGGTGGGTTTGTCCCATCCCCAATGTCCCTTCTCTTTCTTTTACGGCCCTGACGAGAACATCGATCTCCTCGGCTGTGAACCGATGCTGAAGCGCGCCTGGTAAATGCGCCGTTAAAATAGTATTGCTCCATGGAACAAGCGCACCTCGTTCATCATGCTCTTAAAGGGAATGTGATATGACGCTCTTATTGGTTTATTTCCGTTATGCCCAAACCACACCTATGAATAATGAAGCTACTCCAGACCAACCCCTTTTAGATTAAAGAGGCATTTATCCCACCGGGAAAATAGCAACAGCGCCGGGATCCGCCCACAAAGTTACTTGCGCTTTGCCACTTGCATTTCAGATCGTTAAAATAGGGTCCAAGGTCTACATCGGAAACCTCAGAAGACAACGTGTTTTATTGTTCTTGTGCTACTATTGTCAGAAATACAGTTCTTCCCTAATAGGCCAATTTTCAAATCATTTTCATAACACTTTAATTTTTGTATTAGTGCTTAAAAATGTGTACTTTATTTACAACTAATTAATTTTTTTTATGTTATTGAAATTATTATTATTTACCAATCAAGATGAATCTCGTTTTTTACCTTATTTTAATTTTAAATAAACGACTGATTGATACATCGAATCTTCCCTAGACACTAGGCTACAGCTACTTGTAGCCTATATGTTATTGGGTTTAAGAAATGATCAAATGACTTAAGAATTGTACAGCAAAACAAAATTGTACTATAATAGCATAAACACGCTTACCTTTTAAATTGGAGTTAATATAGAGAATCTCCGCAGAACTGGTGAAAACGTCTCTATTGTAGAACAATTATAGAACTATGAAATTATAGAACCAACTTTGTACAGTCACAAACAGATCGATTAATAGATTGTTGAGTCAAATCTCTCCAGCAACTGCCGGGGAGGTTTGAACGTTGCCGAGGTAAAGCCATTTCTGACCAGGCCAGTGCGCACATCCATGATGCTGGAGAGTAGCAGTGGTCCCATACGATTCCTAGTGTCATCTTTTAAAAGCGAGACAAGGGAAAATGCTCGCTCAACATGGGCATATAGCACCTTGTGCCAATTCCTGGAAACACTTGTGCCCCCCTGCATCTTTAAACGCTTCGACTTCGAGCCAAAAATGTCCTGATCATCAGAGAAGCCTGCGGTTGTCACATTCCTCCACTGCGTATCTAATGTATCAATGGGGCACGAGAAAAGATCAGCTGGCAAGTCCTTTACTCCAGGCCGATTTATAGTGGACATAACAGATTTTGACAGATGAGCTCGAGTTTGCGCAGGCATTCCATTGAAACAGGTAAACGCAATTGATACTGCTTTACGAGTTCTTTCAGAAAATTCATACAGCGCGAAGCAATTCTCCCCTTCATGTCTGAGGCTAACCTACTTTCCTCCAGTTTGTCCATAAATGTGGTACCCAGGTCCGCATCCAGAGGGGATAGGAATATGCCAGACTGTGTGAGGTCAAGTTCACGGAGCTGATTGTGATTGCGCAATACGCTCGGTTTGAGAATGCGTCTAACAGTTGTCATGTACAGCCTTTCCAAGTCTCTAAACACACCGAGAGTGTTTCCTGTTTCTAATTGAAAGCATTTATTTACAGCTTTGATTTCCATAAGAACAGGTTGAGGAAAGTACATGTAAAGGAGATTACTTTTGTCATTGTACATTTCCTTTAAAAGCCGAGCAGTATAACAGTGTTGTGTACTTGAAGCCATGTTAAAGTGCAATGTGAGAGCATCTTTTTGATCCACAATGTGGTTAATGCAGTCAGCCATCACAAGCCAACGGGTACAGATTGGACTTATTAATTTCAAGGGGCAGCCCCTGTTATTAATAGTCTCGTAAATGTTCCTGTATTCATACTGCCGCTTTGCTGAATGAGCGAACCAGTTGTAGGTTTCTCTAAACCATGTATTCTATGTTGCTCGAAAGAAGCTTCATTGCTTTATTTTCAACAATGTCAAGTGAATAAGCTGCAGGCTTGGCTGTATTTGTTTCAGTAGGGTGAAAACCGAGTGTTCCCTATCGAGGGAACTCAACACTGCGTCAATAAAATCGACTCTTTGGGGACGCTCCCTAAGCGTGCGCCTCTGAAGTATGAATGAAACTAATCCAATCCTGATTGGTGTTGCGTCGTGACGTAACATGTGACGGCATACCCGGAAGTATAAAAGTGACGCTGTCACAACACACACTAGCTTTCGCTCTTCAGCAAGCGCTTTATGTTGAAACTGTCTGTCTTATTTGGTGTTGTTTGTCTTATTATTGAGAAGAATGGCCAGTGAGCAGTTCAAGAAGTGTGTGCATCCCTGCCCTCGTTACATCACGGGTGGGGACGCACACTCTCTCTGTGTTAATTGTTTGGGAGTGCAGCATGCACGGGCAGCTCTCGAAAAAGGGGCTCCTTGTGAAATGTGTGAGGCTATGCCTATTAGAGTGCTGCGCTCCCGGCTGGCGTGCTTTGATGAGCACGGTCAGGCTCGCGTTCCCCAGGGTTCCGGTCCCGCATTTGTCGAGGTGATGCGGCGACTGAGATCCTGGGGTTCGCAGCGGGATCTGGCGGAGGAGAGTGAGAATGCTGAGGCATTTTCTCGCTCTCCATCGGCTGATCCCGCAGCCTCTGAGAGTGGTGTGGGAGCCCGCGCTGCGGTTTCTCCTGCCCGCGATCAGGTCCCGATGCTTGAGCTGTCTGCTTCTGAGGAAGTGGACGTGCTCAGCATTGATGCGGACGACCGTGATCTCAGCGCGCCATCACGCGGCCGGAATTATGAGGAGCTGGTGGAGGTTGTGACGCGCGCTGTGGCCAGACTAAACATCAGCTGGCCACAACATGAGCAGGAAACGCAAGTCACAAGTAAAATGGATGAGCGTTACCTGCAGCGCAGGTCACAGCCTCACCGCCGGGGTCTGCCGTTTTTCCCCGATCTCCATAAAGAGATCACGAGAACGTGGGAGAGACCGCATTCATCCCGTGTTTCGAGTCCCAGTATAATAGATTACAGCCCGAAGTCCTCCGGCCAGAGGGGCAACCTGAGGGACGTCATTCAGGCTAGGAGGACTTCGGAAAAGAGGTCCTAGCCACGGCAGGACTTCAGAGGGCTGCCCCCTCCGCAGTGAGACAACCGAGGTTGTTCTCACAGCGGGGCCCTCTAGGAAAAGATGCAGGTCCGCCGTTAACAGCGTTTCGGGCCGCATCAATTTCCAGCGAAAAGACGATTTTAAAACGTCGGTTATGGTCGCAGGGACCGAATCGACTACAGCCTGCCAATATTCAGCTTCAGGTAGTCGAAAAGAATACCCTGAAGACACCAGAGGCCAGCCTCGAGAGGCTGGTACCCTTAGTAGATTTTGTAGAGGGATGGTATCATCTTCCCAACATATCTCCATGGGTCCTGCAGATAATACGAGTTGGGTACAGACTGCAGTTCGCGCACCGCCCTCCCAAGTTTTCTGGGGTGGTGCTCACTGCGGTGGTCCCAGAGCAGGCTCAGGTGCTGGAACAAGAAGTACAGACTCTGCTGTCGAAAGGAGCCATAGAACGTGTTCTTCCGGTAGACAGGGAGTCCGGGTTTTACAGCCGGTACTTTATAGTTCCAAAGAAGGATGGGGGGTTAAGGCCAATTTTGGATCTCAGGGTGTTGAATCGGTCTCTGAGAAGGTTCAAATTCAGAATGTTGACCATTCCAACAATCGTGAGTCAAATCAGGTCCGAGGACTGGTTTGTCACGATAGATCTGAAAGACGCCTATTTTCACATCTCCATCCTTCCATGTCACAGGAGGTACCTGAGGTTCGCTTTCGGGGGCGAAGCATACCAATATCGGGTTCTTCCGTTCGGCCTAGCACTCTCTCCCCGCACATTTACCAAGTGTATGGATGTGGCCCTTGCTCCACTGAGACTTCAGGGGATTCGGGTATTGAATTATCTCGACGACTGGCTTATTCTGGCCCAGTCTCGGGAGATGGCAGTTCGGCATCGAGATGTCGTTCTTGGCCATATTCAAAAATTGGGGTTAAGACTCAATTTGAAGAAGAGTGTGCTAGAACCGTCCCAGGGTACGACCTTCTTGGGAGTCCTGTGGAACTCGACTACAATGCAGGCACGTATGTCTCCCGCACGTATCGAGTCAATTCTGGCGATGGTATCCAGGGTGAAGCTAGGCCAAGCCGTCACTGTGAAACACTTTCAAAGGATGCCGGGCCTCATGGCAGCGGCATCCAACATTATTCCTCTGGGCCTCCTTCACATGAGGCCCCTCCAGTGGTGGTTGAAGACCAAGGGGTTCTCACCCAAAGGAAATCCGTTCCGTATGATCAGAGTAACGCGCAGGTGCCTTCAGTCTCTGCAGATATGGAAGAAGCCTTGGTTCCTATCCCAAGGGCCAGTGTTGGGGGTGTCATGTCGCCGGGAAACCGTTTCGACAGACGCCTCCCTTACTGGCTGGGGCGCGGTCATGGACGGCCACTTTGCCAGGGGTCTGTGACAGGACCATCATCGCACTTGGCATATATTGCCTGGAGATGATGGCTGTGTTCAGGGCTTTGAGATCGCAATCTCCATATGACACTCCTCATAGCTCCGCCGTGGCCGATTCCTCTGAGGAGGGATCTATTGTCTCAGGCGGAGGGCACAATCTTCCACCCTCGCCCAGAGTTGTGGAAGCTGTGGGTCTGGCCTCTGAGGGGGTTCAGTACCTGAATGCTGGCTTATCAGCTGAGGTGGTTGAAACCATACTTAGCTCTAGGGCTCCATCTACCAGGAGATTATATGGCCTCAAGTGGAAGGTGTTTCTCACTTGGTGTAGAGAACGAAGGTTGGATTCAGTAAACTGCCCAGTGGCCTCAGTTCTGGAATTCCTTCAGGATCGTTTCTCTGCGGGTCTCTCCCCGTCCACTCTTAAGGTGTACGTGGCTGCCGTTTCGGCTTTCCATGCGCCAGTAGATGGTGGACCTCTGGGGAGGCACCAATTGGTCATTAGGTTTCTCCGTGGTGCTTGGAGGATGAGGACGGCGACCAGGTCCAGGGTTCCTGCCTGGGACCTGGCAATAGTTCTGGAAGGGTTGTCCCTCGCTCCCTTTGAACCTTTAGAGTCGGCTTCGCCTAAGGACTTAACGCTAAAAATGGTCTTTCTCTTAGCGATTACCTCTCTTAAGAGGGTGGGAGATCTCCAGGCCCTGGCGGTAACGCCAGCTTGCTTGGAGTTTGCCCCTGGCAAAGTAAAGGCCTTTTTGCACCCGAGTCCGGGCTACGTGCCTAAAGTTCCTTCGAATACGGCTCATTCTATAGTCCTTCAGGCATTCCATCCTCCACCTCATGTGTCGGCGGAAGAAGAGAGGCTTCACTTGCTCTGCCCCGTCAGAGCTTTGAGTGTATACCTGGAAAGGTCCGCTTCTTGGAGAAGATCTGACCAGTTGTTAGTATGCTTTGGGTCACCTAAGAGGGGGCTCCCGGCGACCAAACAAACTATAAGTAACTGGATTGTCCAGGCTATTACTGAGGCTTACAAGGTGCGCGGGGTTCCTTCACCTTTGGCCTTAAGGGCTCACTCGACTAGAGGCATGGCTTCCTCTAGGGCCCTTCTGTCGGGAGTACCTCTGCAGGAGATTTGTGATCCCTTTTGCTTTGAGGGCTTTTGATCCCTATGAGAAGGGAACGAGACACTGCGTCGTGTTGCCACGCCCCTTTTTAGACCCTTGAGCGTCTTGCTTCATCGCGAGGCTAGTGTGTGTTGTGACAGCGTCACTTTTATACTTCCGGGTATGCCGTCACATGTTACGTCACGACGCAACACCAATCAGGATTGGATTAGTTTCATTCATACTTCAGAGGCGCACGCTTAGGGAGCGTCCCCAAAGAGTCGATTTTATCGACGCAGTGTCTCGTTCCCTTCTCAGGGAACAAGGGTTATAGTCATAACCCGAGACGTTTTTTTCCAACCATTACGCTGGCGCCATCTGTAGCAATACCCATCATGTTTTTAATCTGCAGGCCGTTTTTACTTTGAAAAGCAACAACAGTGTCTGATATGGCTTTAGCATCGGCGTCTGTCAGCTCCACAAGTCCAAGATATGTACTGACAAACTTGCTGTGTTATTTTGAGTGGTATTTCACACAAATGCAAAGAAGTTTGTTCACGGAAATGTCAGTGCTTTCATCGAGATACAGGGAATATGGAGACTCACCAATATCCTCCACAAGTTCTTCTCTGAAGTGTGGCGCGAGGACAGATTTGATAATTGCTGTGCACTTTGTCCGGTGCATTTGGAATGTTCCCATCTCATCTTTCAAAATGTCTGACAAATCGTCCACCGCATTTATTGAACTGTGACAAGCAATGTAGGCAGTGATTCTAATTTCACGGCGCTTTTGGTCATCTTTGATCAGACACTGCCCTGCTGCTCCCGCTGGCACAGTAAAAGTTTTTACACTTGGTGCACAGCGCGATTTGTGTGTTTTTTTTTTTTTGTGTTAGCATGCTCTTTCAAATCGTTTAACTGTGCTCTGATTTCTGATTGAGAGTATTTACAAAATGCCTTTGACTCATCCCCTACCACGGGTGAAATCCATGTTTTCAGAGACGGGTCGCTCTCCCATTCCTTCCTGTAGCACTTTTTATATTTACCCCACTTTGGCATAATGATGATGATAAATGATTATGATGCAGTTTTGACGATATGACGAATAGAACAATTAGCCTACAACAACCCGCCAATCAAGCTTGAATTGGACAGGATTCCCCTGAACCTTATTGGCTAACCTGAACCTAATTTAAAACGTCCTACATTATATAATTTATTTTATAGTTCATTTTCATGAAAAAAAAAAAACATATAAAATACTGTTCATAGTTAAAAATAAAAACCCGCCTGTTAAATAAAAAAACAGGCCAAATTTTAAAGGCCAGCCCAATGCATTTTTTTCTGGTCGGACGTGACCAAAAGTAGCCCAATTGGGCGGGAACCCGATCTGGCAACACTGGTCCTGTGTGGCAAAAGGGTGGTTGCCATGGTTGCGAGAGAGTGACAGTTGACTAAGCTAATCCGTTGTTTCGTCCTGGTTTGAAATAATGAGCTGCGTTTAGTGCAGATTAAACGGTCTAGAGTCACTCGATTTTTATACTCTTTTTATCAAAGTACTTACATTTTAATTATGCATTGATATATATAGAAAGTTTAAACAAATTTGGAAAAATGTTTTTTATAAAATTACAACCTAAACGACCTTTAAATTATCATAAACAAATCTCAGAGAACGGTCGACTAGGTACCAATGTGTAATTAGACCAAAGGTTCATTTTGCGCCGAAGTTCTCCTTTAAGGTCAGCAAGGAACCTTGGGGTTGTAATTGATGATCAATTGAACTTCACAGACCACATTGCTAAAACTGCCCAGTCCTGCAGATTTGCCTTGGCACAACATTAGGAAAATCAGGCCCCTCTTAACTGGGCATGCTACACAACTCCTTGTCCAACCTCCTTGTTCTATCCAGACTGGACTATTGTAATGCTCTCCTGGCTGGAATTCCAGTTTGCTCCGTCAAACCTCTACAACTGATCTAGAATGCTGCAGCCAGAGTGGTCTTTAATGAGCCGAAGAGAGCACACGTCACTCCTCTCCTCACAAAATTGCACTGGTTGCCAGTTGCCGCTCACATTAAATTCAAGTCACTGGCGTTTGCCTAGAGAACAGCCACTGGCTTCCTCTTACCTAAACTCACTACTTCAGACTTATGTGCCATCCACAAACTTGCGATCTGCTAGCGAATGTCGTCTTGTGGTACCATCCCAAAGAGGCACAAAATCTCTTTCTCGGACCTTTACCATGATGTTCCCTGTTGGTGGAATGATCTCCCTTACTCAACCAGAGGTACTGAGTCAGTAGCCACTTTCAAGAAACATATCTTTTTTGACGGCACTTGATCCAGTTATACTAACACTTTCTCTTTTCTCTTCTATTCTAAAAAAAAACTGCATTAAATTAAACTGAGAGGGATCATAGCACTTACGTATTGTTAGTTTAACTGCTAAGCACCTCTGCGCTTTGCGGGTTTATTTACATTCCGTTTATATGGAGATTGCGAGTAAGTTAACTATGTAACAGTGTTTTGGCAATGCTGTTGATGTTTGTTTAATCTCTCATTGTGTAAAAGTGTTGTTATGGAATTACTATGTAAATTTACTGAGCTGCTGGGTGACGTTATATTTCACTGTGTAAAGTCAACAGATGTCACACTTTTGTAATGTTTATTTTCTGTTTATTCTTTCAGTCTTACAAAGATTTGAATGGAGGAAACTTAAAGGGGACATATAATGCCATTTTTGTACAAGTTAATATGAATGTTTAGGGTCTAAATGAAAACTTTGTAATATACTTTTATTAAAAATTAGTATTTAGTATTTTAGTATTTCTCATTAGTATTTTAAGAAAACACCATTTTACCTGCTGAAAATCAGCTCTGTTTTCAGCAAGCCGTTTGAGTGCATATGCCTTTAAATAATAAACCCCGCCCCTCTGTTCTGCAGGCGTGAACGCACGTGGAGTGTTGTCTTGACAACAGTTGAAGGTTTTGGAGAGAGAATGACAGCGGGAGTCTCTGAGGACACATCTGCGCAACCGTATCAGTTTGAATTGGAGTAACTGTTTACCGGAACAAGATGACGGCGCAAAGAAGTTTGACAATTAAGGCTTGAGGACGTTTCTGAATGGTTGGTTAACATAATGTTACTTTGATCTATCTTTGTATGCACTGGCAGGGTAGAGTAGTGAGATACGAACGCTGTGTGTTTACTGATGTATACGTTAGTTCATTGACAGATTGACTTACAAGTAATGGTCATGAAAAACTTTTCCCCGCGATTTGCAAAGATTAATATAAAGATTAATAAAACTTTAGGTGCAGAGGGAACATAAACAGTTGGTACCGATTATTTTTTCAGGAGCAGCTTCTTAGCAAAACCAGCTTTATACTGATCCTCATTTATAAAGCAGTCTGGTGAGAAATGATTGGCGCAAACAAGAAAGTATTGACGTTGATCGTGGGGAGTATTCCCTTCGTAAACAAAACTCAGCCACTGCGTCTTCATCGGTTCAAATGTAGGAACATCAGAATGATTTCTGTGTTTGTTATTGCACCCAAGAACAGAACACCACAATCGCTTAGATGCCATTCTGCTCCAGTGTATCAACAATGACAGACTATAGCCTATGATGACAGCTCGGTCAGGGCGGGTCTGTGATGAAACACAGCTGTCAATCAACAACCGCAGGAGGGGCGTGCGACCGTGTGACGTCACACGGTCGAACGGCTCAATTTGAGACGGGAAAACATATAAGGAGATTAAAACAAAACCACTGGATAGATTTTTATCATTAAAGGTGCAATGTGTGAAAAAGTTAGGTATCTATTAGCAGAAATGCAATATGACATCCATAACTATGTTTTCAGTGGTGTATAAAGAACTTACTTAATAAACCGTAATGTTTTTATTAGATTGTGACATTTACCATAACCGCGTGAATCGCCTTCTATGAAGGTCGCCATATTGTGACGTCATCTTTCTACCGTAGCCGAACGCAAACAAACAGACAAAAATATGAAGCCGGGCACTAAAACGACACGATAAGAATCAAACGAGCAGTCTCCTTCTTGCTATAGCGATGATCGTGTCAGCATGGCTGTATCAACCGCAGCAACAACGAATCACGGCAGAGAACGAGCAATCCCCTTTGTGATGATCAGCAGAGAACGAGAGAGAGAATCCTAAAACGACAAAAGAAGATGTTACCAATCATCATACTCATCACAGTCCCAGTCATGGTTGTGTTTAAACACTTACCATCAGGATATCAAGTGAGATAGCATGCTTTCTGCACACAGCAACAACCCATAAAGCTGCACTATGATTAACAGAGATGATTCCACGTTTTGCACACCACAACAATTCCCAGAAATCATCACCTATTACAACACGTAGGTCGACACAAGCAAACAAACAGGGAAAACTTGTTTACAAGTTAGTGAGAAAGAACAGTTTATACAGATTAGTATAAGATAGAGTGATAATATAAAAGCCTTTGAAATTAATATTAAATCCATATCAAACAGGCTACAGATCTGGTAATAAAACATAAAACAAACCACTTCCTCAAAGCGGTCAGATGTGATATACAATACCTTAAAGGACAACTCTGGCGCAAAATGAACCTTTGGTCTAATTACACATTGTTACCTAGTCAACCGTTATCTGAGATTTGTTTTCATGATTGCCGAATGTAAATAGTTTTATCTCTAAAAACAGTTTAACCTATAACGCTAGTCAGTGGCGGCTGGTGAAAAATATCTTAGGTGGGGCTGTGTCATATTTGGCATTTCAATAACCACCCAGACAGCAAACTGACATTGAATCAACGTGGAAACGACGTCTCTCATGACATTGAAACAACGTTGATTTTGCTCATCGAATTAACGTTGAACCAACGTCAGACGCGGCATTCTTCAAAGCTAAATGAAAATCGAAAATTGGTTTGCTTTCATAACGTTGAAACAACGCGTTGATTTCAAGTTGATTTTCCGTTAGTTTTGAAAGAATGACGCGTCTGACGTTGGTTCAACGTTAATTCGATGAGCAAAACAATGTCAGATCAACGTTGTTTCGATGTCATGTTTCTACGTTGATTCAATGTCAGTTTGCTATCTGGGCATGGAACTCAGGTTTTTTAGCATTGTGGCATGCTCTTCCTCAAGACATCTGTCAAGAATCCACCCTTCTCTCCATCAAAAACCTCTTAAAAACACTTAAAAAAAATCTTGAATATTACTCTTTACCTCACAATCTTTAAAGGTTCCATGCTTATTTTTGTACGCTTTGATGTAGACCTCTGCCTTGTTATGGATATTGTAGGCTAATAAATTAATGGAAGTAACCTCTGAATATTACTTTCTGTCATCTTTGATGTTGAGGTTTATTTTTTTTAAAGTTCTTAACCTATATTATAAAGCGACCTGGGGTGTTGGAAAGGCTATATAATTAACAATTCTTATTATAATTAATAACCACCCAAATACATCTTAAGGATGCCAGTGCTCTGTGAAGAAGTAATTATTTAATGCCAATATTAAAAGGTTGAGCCAGTCTTGCACAAAAACAAACTAGTGCATAAACTTTCCATTTGAAATTGAACTCAAACAATATAATTAGTGATTCCTTAATTAGCTGATTAAATTAAAAAAAGTATTACTCACAACAATTTTGAGTGATTTTTCAAGCAAATATTCCACAGGTACAGTAAATGAGACTTGTCCTGACTTTAGTAGTGGTGCGCATGGGCACGGTCATGGCCGCGCGCTTGCTTGGGGCACTACAAGAATCGCCCATAGCTGACTAGATTTGAGCTCGCTGATTGGCTACAGTTTATGTCAATCATTTATATCTTAAATCAGCGATTGGCTAAGCTGCTCCAGAGACCTGCCTTCCTGGGGCGATTTCTCTATTACCCCAGAGCTGATCACGTGCTCTCTATGCGTGCACTTCAGGAAGGGGAAGTGTAGAAAAACCAGACATTTTGAATTTCTATTTTATTTTTCACATATACTGGGTGCATTTCTCCCAGTTTATCTCAAACACACTAATATTGACAATTTGTATACATGATTTATGTATTTACTTATTTATTGCATTTGGCTCATAAACTGTGGTCTGGCTCATCGAGGGAGGGCGGCGCCATAGCACCCTCTATTGGCCAGCCGCCCCTGACGCTAGTATAATGCTAGTATATAGGGCATAGAGTAATGACAAATAAAAATCGCTTGTTATTACCACTAACACGGCTTAAAATAGCCCCACACAAACACGGTAGCATAATAAGGGTCCCTAAATTCAAACCGAAGCATTGAGATCTTTGTCAGTGTCCAAACAGTTTAATAAGAAGATATTTTATACACACAGTAAACTTCACGTATACAGGAAGAAGCCATCTTTGAAAATTAGTCTCTACCAGTCGATCTACGAACACCGACCCATGTGAGCTGGTGAGATGTGAATAAGGTGATAAGGTGAGCGCAAACAGTAGGCTACATGTACATATTGAAGAGAAGAAAACGATTCGTGTTTGTGTTTCTTCCGGAAACAACGGACCATATGAGATTCTGCACAGTTCAGCGCACTTGGATCGGCATTCGTAGATCGACTGGTAGAGACTATTTTTCAAAGATGGCTTCTTCCTGTATTCGCGAAGTTGACTGTGTGTATAAAATATCTTCTTATTAAACTGTTTGGACACTGACAAAGTTCTCAATGCTTCGGTTTGAATGTAGGGACCCTTATGCTATCGTGTTACTGTGGGGCTATTTTGAGCCTTGTTAGTGGTAATAACAAGCGATTTTTATTTGTCTATGCCCTATATACTAGCATTACTCTATGCCCTATATACTAGCATTATACTAGCGTTACAGGCTAAACTGTTTTTAGAGATAAAACTATTTACATTCGGCAATCATGAAAACAAATCTCAGATAACGGTTGAATAGGTAACCATGTGTAATTAGACCAAAGGTTCATTTTGCGCCGGAGTTCTCCTTTAATACACACCTTCCTGGTGTGATATTCACATCGCCTTGGTGTAATAATTATTTATATCTTTCGCAGATGTCCGCCCTACCCCTTTGTACAAGATTTGCTGTCTTGTTACAAGATGTTTTATACCTCACTGGTACATGTTGTTTCTGGAAAAAAATAATTTTAAAGATTAAACATGAGATTTAAAAAACTGAGGATTCTGAAAATAATCCCCATTTCAGTGTGCCTTTTTTTGCTGATCTATCTAGGACGTATGACGTATTGTCCTCATAGGAAAGAGCTGGTATTGAATCACTTACTAAAGCAGGATGTTGGAGAACTACAGGCTTGTTCTGCTATTATCCAAGGAGACATGGACGGAGTGGACAAGGACATTTTCGGGAAGCTCTTGTTCTCGAAAAAAAAAAAGAGCAAATACCTGCTGTCGGAATCATTCTATCTCAACGCAACCAAGGATTGTCCATCCTACATCCAAGACAGAGGGTTTCTAATGCTTTCTCTCAGTAAAGAGGAGAAAGATTTCCCCATTGCTTACTCAATGGTGATCCACGAGAAGATTGAAATGTTTGAAAGGCTCTTAAGGGCCATTTACACTCCTGACAATGTGTACTGTGTTCATGTGGACCTGAAGTCACCTGAGATCTTTAAAGAAGCAGTTAGAGCCATTGTGTCCTGCCTGACCAATGTGTTTGTGGCCAGCAACCTGGAGAATGTGATCTACGCCTCTTGGTCTCGAGTTCAAGCGGACATCAATTGCATGCAGGATCTGCTCAAGTCACCTGTCCAGTGGAGGTATCTGCTCAACACCTGTGGCAATGATTTTCCCATTAAAACCAATGGAGAAATGATCCAGTCACTAAAACTCTTAAACGGAAAGAACAGTTTGGAGTCAGAAACCGTAAAGTCCAAAAAGGTGCGCTGGCAGTATCATCACAATGTTACGGATTTTGTGATTCGGACGGATGTTACAAAGTCACCCCCGCCAATACAGAGCCCTATGTTCACAGGAAATGCTTACTTTGTGGTTTCAAGAGAGTTTGTGGATCACATCTTTAAAAGTGAAGAGATTCAAGATTTCATGAAATGGGCAAAAGACACATACAGTCCAGATGAGCACATATGGGCTACGTTACAGTAGTTACGTTACGCTACGTTACGTTACATGCATTCAGTACCAGGATCCGACCCTCCAAACAGTAAGTACGAGCAATCAGACATGAGCTCGATTGCTCGTCTAGTGAAGTGGAGCTACCATGAAGGAGATATAAAGAGTGGGGCTCCCTACCCACCATGCACTGGGATACACAGACGGGCAGTGTGTGTATATGGAGCTGGGGACTTGAAATGGATTGTGAGGCAACACCATCTTTTGGCAAACAAGTTTGATCCAGAAGTAGATGATGTAGCAATCAAATGTATGGAGGCTTTTTTAAGGTACAAAGCTATTTATGGTCAATCATTAGTAACAATTCAAAAATCTGACATCATTTTATGATATTTTAATGACAGGTACAGTATCTATTTGTAAATTTTATTAACACTTTATTTTGATAGTCCACTTTGGACATTCTCCTAACTATAAGTAACTTTGCAGCTAAAGCTCAACTAACTCTCATTAGAGGATTAGTAGACTTTCTACTTAATATTTGCTAACACTTTATTTTGTTGGTCCCTCAACATGGCAACTACAAGTCAACTTATTCTACTAACCCGAACCTTGACACCGAACCATAACCTAACAGTCTACTACAGTCTACTAATACTCTAATGAGAGTTAGATGACATTTAGTTGAAAAGTTACTTATAGTCAGTAGAATGTCTAAAGTGGACTGTCGAAAACAAAGTGCAACCATATATTGTTCTAAATATTATAGGAATCTTTTTTTTATGGATATGAATGTAAATGTAATAAAGTATATAACATTTATATATTTGAAGTTATATTAATAGGATGATGTAAATCTTCAAATACTTTGAATAAAATTAGTCATTTGTGTTTAAAAATGATCTGTATAATTTAGAGAAGTTCTCTTTGTGTTACAAATAATACTTCATATAAACCAACAGATTTGGAAATGGCTTAACATTAATAGATCATATATTTATAAAATGAAACCTTTCAGTAAGTAACGAGAGAGAGAGTTTACGAAAGACAAATTTCTGAAGACTAAAGTCGTAGAAATTAGTAAGAGGATCCAGCCTTGAACTAACTAAAGACACAGAAACACAAGTACTTATACCCTAGTGAAAAATAAATACAGAAATGTATTTTAAATAAATGTATTTTATGATAAGTATACTACAAATACATTTAAATATTGATGTACTTAACATAAATACTCTGCAATTGTATTTTTGTTATATTAAACTGGTACAGTATATGAAGAGTTCAGATGCAAAAGCCTCTAAATGCCATTTGAAATTTTCTTCTAAAATGACCATTTTTATCAAGCTTGTATATTTAAGTTCAGTAATTTCACTTAAATGACAATTAATAGGTAATTATCATTGCCATTTAAGTGAATTTACTGAACTTAAATATACAAGTTTGATAAAAATCATCATTAAAGAAGAAAATTTCAAATGGCACTTAGAGGCTTTTGCATCTGAACTCTTCATATGTAAAGTCTGCTTGATTGGAACAAGGGTCCCACTAAAGATATACATATGTTTATTTGATTTTGCTAAAGTGAAACTATTGCAAGTATACTTAAAGGGATAGTTCACTTTGAAATAATTTTTTTAAATGTTTTAGCTTACCTCAAGGGCATCCAAGATGTAGGTGTCTTTGTTTCCACAGTATTTTCAATTTTGACATTTTTCAGTCAAACCGTTCTTGTCTATCAGTCATACACTGGAGGCTAAGGGGGTCCACCAAAAAGCATGCACAGAGAAGTCAAAATTAAACATGATTTAATGATTCGTAAATGTAAGTACACATTGATGGCCTAAGACACGAAATGTTTTTTTGTGAGAAAACAAACAGTATTTATATAGTTTTTACCTCGTGTAATCACTAGGGCTGAACAATTAATTGCATTTGCGATAATTTCGCGATATGATGAAACGCGATTTTGTAATCGCAAAAGCTGCGATTACTGGTCATGTGACAAGCGAGATAAAAGCAGTTTGGCATGCTACGCAAATAGCTTTGGCATACAGAAAAGAACAGTTTATTTTTAATGATATTGTGTTTCTCTCCCCAACAATTCTGGATTGATTCAGAAAATTTCAGAATCGAGTCTGAGCTTAGTTTTTGAACACATATGCGTGGTGACGGTGCGTGTGCTTTAGAAACAACCGTGTTCTGCTTGCTTCTCTCTCGTTCTCTTTCTCTCTCACTCACTCACACACACACACACACACACACGAGACCGCTCGAACCTTCCGAAACAGGACATTTGCGGGCTTCATTGCACAGGTTTTGCCGCTTTGCTTAATGTTATAACGTTACTCTTGCAGTGCGCGTTCTCTCCTGTGGGAATTTTCCTTACAAATGCTTCACAAAGGCATTATTTATGACTTTTGGAATGCAGTTGGCTTATATATTAAAAATATGAAAATCACAGAGAAGGCTGCTTTCGTTTTAAAAAACTTACGTGCGCTTTGTGAAGAGCGCTCGTGCATGTGGCCGTGAACGACTCATTGGTTAAACGTACTTGCATGTCAAAATGCTTTTATGACGCAAAATTAATGCAAACACGGTCGTCAGTTATATCTTAAACTAACTGGACAAACCTACTGTGGCCGAGAGAGTTCAGCGTTTTGCAACCTAAAGAAGACGCATGCAAACACAAAAAAACGTGTGCAAATATAAAAACGCATGCAAATACAAAAAAACCCATCCACAAATTAAGAAAAACATCTTCATCAGTTCCACAACAGATGTGTGCTCCAAGTACTCACAACACAACCAAATACACAAAACGCGCTGCAAAACCTCACAACACAACCAAATACAGAAACGCTGCAAGTAACACAGAGCACAATGGAAACGTTTCCGGGGAACCAAATAAGTGACGGACCCAACTGGGACTTGCTTATTGCTCGTGAGCTTCCCTATGCCCTACTCCCTTCAAAGGGCAGACGGCAAAGCTCTTCAAGTGGGAATTTCCCAGATAGCAAACTGACATTGAATCAACGTGGAAATATGACATTGAAAAAATGTTGATCTGACATTGTTTTGCTCACCGAATTAACAGTTGAACCAACGTCAGAAGCGTCATTCTTTCAAAACTAACGGAAAATCAACTTGAAATCAACGCGTTGTTTCAACGTTATGAAAGCAAACCAATTTTCGATTTTCATTTAGCTTTGAAGAATGCCGCGTCTGACGTTGGTTCAACGTTAATTCGATGAGCAAAATCAACGTTGTTTCAATGTCATGAGAGACGTCGTTTCCACGTTGATTCAATGTCAGTTTGCTGTCTGGGTTGGCGTGAGCATGACACTAGTGTGTCATTTATGTAGCCGTTTGGAAATTGATGAAGGGAGCAACAATAGACAACGTAATGTAATTATTTTTACGTAGGATGTTCCTACGAAAACGCAGCACTTTGTCCATCAGCTGTATAGCTGTTCTGACGACTATGACTCTAACGGTTGCGAATATTTTTATATTTATTTATTTATTTTTACTTTATAAAAATCTGTTAAAATATCTGTTTTATATATCTGTATGTCAGTGCCATACATTACCTAACATTTTTAGGAAACTTTTCTTGTGAAAATGTAAACATAAAATGAAACTATTTGTATAGTGTAACTGATGTATAGATTAATATCTTGCCTTCATGTTCTTTTTTTATTTATTTAGTTTAGTTTTCAGATCATTGTTCTTTTCTCATTTGTATTGTGATGACATTGAACATATTGTTAACACATGTTGTATATTGTACACAAGTTGTATGTCATAATAATTTGAATCTCTGTGTTTTGCGGGGGGGGGGGGGGGGGGGGTCAAAAGACAGTAAATAAAATAAAGTAGAATTTTGAGTAAGCAAGGAGTATAGATGGACTATAAAAAATTATAATATTATTTATATATACAATATTATTTTAATAGTATACTTTATTTAGAAAAAATATAGGCTTTGACTTCTTGTCAATAAAGGTTTTTTGCTGTAAGCACGTCCTGTGTATGCTATGAACACGTCCCAGTCGGGTCCGTCACTTATTTGGTTCCCCAGAAACATTTCCGTTGTGGACCATGTTATTTGCAGCGCGTTTCTGTATTTGGTTGTGTTGTGAGTACTTGGAGCACACGTGTCTTGTGGCACTGAACCGAACTGAATCAGTTCAATGTTACGCCAGAAGTGATCGCTTGCGTGTGACGTCACTCAATATTTACACGGAGATTTCGGAAGTTTTACCTTTTACTAAACATATTTAGATATACCGAAATCGTCTTCCATTGCGGTTTCCCGTATATCTAAATATATTTAGTGAAAGATAAAACTTCCGAAATCTCTGTAAACAAAGAGTGACGTAGGCGCGCAAGCGATAACTTCCGGCGCATGCGCAGACCGAAGCGCCCGTGCCGTCAGATCATTTTGTCATGGCTATGATTACAAGAGGTAAAACGATATAAATACTGTTTGTTTTCTCACACAAACCGCTAGTTTCGTGTCTTAGGCCATCAATGTGCACTTACATTTACGAGTCATTAAATCATGTTTAATTTGGACTTCTCTGTGCATGCTCTTTGGTGGACCCCCTTAGCCTCCAGTGTATGACTGATAGACAACAACGGTTTGACTGAAAAATGTCAAAATTGAAAATACTGTGGAAACAAAGACACCTACATCTTGGATGCCCTTGAGGTAAGCTAAAACATACCAAAAATTAATTTCAAAGTGAACTATCCCTTTAAGGTACACTTTAAATATCTTGCATTAAAATTATACAGTGATCATACAATCCTTACTAATAGTGATATTAAACACATAGGTTCAATTTTAAGAAATATTCATTATGCAATACAGAAGAACTCCAAATAAAGTTTAATTATAATATTTAAGTATCAAGCAATATGTCAGTGAATATATTAATGGGTTTGTAGTATAGTTAGGTATGAAACACATGTAGGCCTATTTTAAATACATATAAAGTAGTATATCTGCTGATCAAGAGAGCTGGTTCAGTTATTGGTCTTAAATAGGGATGCACAATATATCGACCACATATCAATATCGGCCGATAAATGGTCTTTTTTGATGTTATCGTTATCGATCCGATAAGAAAATTGGGCCGGTATATCAACGCCGATAAATAATAGATTATTTACTTCAGTTGAGAGAAGCACGCTGTTCTCCATGATGGTTCTGAATGATTGGATTCACTTCGAAAAGGAAGGTACAGTTCAGTGCAACATGTACAGTACAAATCTGTCACATAGGCTTCATAACATTATAATAAAAACAAGCATGCAAAAGAATGTTGTGAATTCTTGTTCGCCAGTGTTTCAGCGTGACGAGCGCGTTGTGGCGGAAAGAATGCGTCTGTGGAGTTAGCCTTCATGACAAGCACAGACGCTGCACAGTCAAGTTCTCTTGAGCATTCACAGCATTCTGTGCCGTTGTAAGTTTTAATATGTTTATTTTGTGTATATAGGCCTATATATCTGATTAATCTAATATAGGATGCGTTTGGTTGAGTTAATGAATGACGCGCGCTTCATTGTACTAGTTATCATCTTTATCGTGCGCGCAGCTCAAACAGCAATGCACTTTTATAACTATAATTGGGACTATCATATACATGCCAGTATAATGAGAACACTATTGTATTTGTAATAAAACGTTGTGAATTCTCTGGGTTTAGTTGCCGTTTCAGCGCGTTGTTGTGGGAATAGCGTGTCCAGAACAGGGATTAGCTACACATTATGACCAGCACAAGTTCGATTGTGCATTCACGTCCTTTTGTGCAGATAAGTCGTAATATAAAGCTGATGTAATATAAATATGTGATTAATCTCACATATGCGTTTCGTGGATTTAAGCAATTTAGAAAAGTTCTTCAGTTTCCCGGTGCTCGTTAGCTTCAGCGCGCTCAGATTAAACAATGCAAAACATTAAAAGCTATGATTTGCACTATGATTTGTCATATAATTATATTTACCATTGTAATACATTTGTAAATTCTTTGGCTTTTTATTTTATTTTATTCCAAATTTTTATTTAACAACTCTAATCGTAGTTGTAACTATATTTACAGTAGGCATAATTGTCATTGTGTATGCATATGCAGCACGAGTCAATTCTTCTGTTCGATGCATTTCATTCATTAATATGACTATGCATCCGTGCATTTAATTGGCATTGGCTCGTGTGATTAGTAATATGGATCTTAGTAGTATTTTAAGAGATGTAATTGATTCAATAAACATCTATAAGAGATCATTCTAGGCTTTCTTCAGCTCCCTGCACCAGGCGAATGCGAAACCGGAAGTGTCAATCTGCACACTCGCCTGTGTCTTATTCTTGTGACAATGACCCTTACTTCTATCCTACTTCTATCTTTTATTAAATGAGATCACATTGTATGGGCACTTATAAAAAAATAAAATCAGATCCAAAAGCATGCACATCCACAGAAAATCACTCAAGTTGGGTCCTCAAAAGTCGGCACACCTCGGCTCCAAAATTGTGAAAAATATAATCAACTCACACACAGGTGGTAACGTTTCAAGCACGTAGGCTCTTCATCAGACAACTAAACGTTAAACACTTCCCGGCTTTATACTCACAGGTGACCCTAGGTGACTATAAAGGTGTGCCGACTTTTTCCCCCTTTTTTACACATTCATAATATGAACTGTTTAACCTCAAATGCAAGGCATTGATTGCACGAGATTAGGTTTGTCTGTATGAGTTTGTAAATGGCAGCCTGTGCCCTTTTGTAGTGTATAGTTCAGAGCATAGGTTCGGAGTTGGAGCCCACCGATGCACGTTTGAAAGTTTGGATGACAACCAAGGTAAGCAGAATCAGATAAAATGGTGTGCCTTATCACTAGTGACGCAGTCTTGCCTTATCAGTCAGTCTTGCCAATTGCTCAATAAAAATAGGCTCATGGTACAAATTACGTTTTTGCAAATCGGGCGAGTGGCATTTTAAAATTCCCCAAATTATCAAAGGTTGTCCAGATTGTGTTGAGCCTGCCACACTCAAATGCGGATGCTGAGCGACCCTTTTCAGTTATTGGCCTAAACAAGACTGACCCCACAGACTGTCACTGTCAATTGATGGCACCCTGTGATGGGTAGTTTGGATTATTTTACTGACTCGCTTGTTCAATCTCGTTTATTAAAATGAACGAATGATTTTTCGAGTCATTGCATTTATTTAAAGGGCTTTATTTAAACACATGCACCTATGCAGTCTTTATCATATTCCGAAATAAGAAAAATCATTATAATGCAGTCAAAAATAATTTGCAGGGAATGTAAATAATTACTTCTTCCGAGTACTACCTTCCGAGTCTTTCGTTCATTTGTCACGTGACAGACGCAATGAACAGATTATTCATGAACGGATCCAAACCTGCTTCAGATACAAACCTTTTCTAGAGGCAGTGAAGTAAACTGCCACTGTGGCATATATAGCAGGCCTAATTTGTGAAACTTGTGTGTTGTGGTTTTCTGGGGAGGTGGAGTAACTTCTGTATGTCAAGTCAAGTCACATTTATTTATATAGCGCTTTTCACAATACAGATTGTATCAAAGCAGCTTCACAGTGATAACATGAAAGTAGCACAACACAGATCAACAACATTGCTAAACACTAAATAACCCCAATGTATGTGTCCCTTTTGTTTTGAGATTTTCGCGTACGGAAATTTTACAGTCTCACTCCAGCCAAAGTCGGCAACCATTCTGTTAATTGTTGAATATTATTCTTGTTTTATAAAGTGTTTATTTTTTTATATTTTTGAACTGCGAAATTGAATCTTCAAATTGTCTCCTAATCAGGGTGTATTAGTCTCCTAATGCAGAATTATTTATCTGTTTATCTGTTATTTGTGTACTGTGTTTGATGGCTCTATGGTTGGTGGAAAACCAGTTTCCCTATCAGGATTAGTCATCAAATTAAAAGTACAGCATCATGAAGTTGTAAAAATGTATAACCCTAATCTACAACCTTTAACCAATTTATTGCTTACAACACGAACAGTAAAGCATTTGTGTGTTTTGAAGAATAAATAAAATTATAGCGGATGCATTCAGTACCAGGATCCAACCCTGCAAACAGCAAAGTACAAGCAAGTCAAGTCAACTTTATTTATATAGCGCTTCTTGCAATACAGATTGTAACAAAGTAGCTTCACAGTGATAACATGAAAATAATACAACAAAGTTTGTTTCTAGAAGAAAATTGCGTCAATGTCCGCCTTAAAGTTGTGAGCAGAGAAATTCAGTAGGCTACACACACACATAGGCTATAAACTGTATTTCACTGATGAAGGTAAAGAGCCTTTGTTATCTTTATCTCCTGTCTATAAAAAACAACTATGAATGGGAAAATTCCCAGGTGATGATAATAAGCAAATAGGGAATAAGGAAAGACATTATCTTTCATCGCTCCCTTCACCAAGTGCGTTCCAAACGGCTACATAATATCACGCAAGTGTCCCGCTCACTTCAAATTCTCCACTTTGAGGACTCACTTCCATTTGGAATTTGCCCTCACTATAATGCTATCATTCACTTATGTGTGTTATATTCACCTGCAAATAACTAAAGACACTTGACACTTACCTCATCTCTCTCTCTCAAAGTCTGTCACATCCTAACAATTTTTCCATAATCTGCAGACATTCTTTAATGCTTTAGGTCAATAATTTAAAGTTTATTTATTCCATTTGCATAGATTGAAAGTGTTGATACCAAGCAGCTTCCCGTAGTTTCATAACCTTATGATTACATGACATTATATTCTAGAATATCAACATGCCTGTAAAAACACTCCTTCTGATTGACCCAATGGGAAATGAACGTTCTTATGAACATAAAATTCTGCGGAACTGGAGGTAAACTTGTTAGAACTGTTTCATCTTATATTTATTTATTTTTATCCTATTCAATTTAAAACAGTACAAATGTCTCGAAGACATTCTAGGAATTTTATTTAACTGAGGTGTGATTAGCAAACAGCCCAGTGGCAAGACCCTGAAGCAGGACCCGCAGATGGATTCCGGCAGTGGTGGAGTTATGAGATAGAAATATATTTGCACAAATGGCTTCAGGTCTGGAAATGTTATAATGAACATAATTAAATCATCTGTCAATTAATGTTTCATTGTACTGAACAATAGGAACAATCAGCAATGTTCAGACTAAATAAAAGTAGCCTACACAGTTGGAAAAAAAAACTTTGGCGGGGGGTGGGGGAGGGGGGATGGTACATTTATCTGTACCAAACATAATTTGAACAAGGTTATTTAACAGTCTGCACTGCATAAATTATAAAAGAAATATAGATTAATCCTTATCAAAGCTACGAGCGTTCTTTAGTCAAGTGCAGTTAGTGATTTTCTCTGTTTTTTAGTTTACCGTTAAGGCCATTGCACACTGAGCACGAAATATTCGTATGCGTATTTTCGTGTTCGTCAGCTTAAAAATTCTTCACGCATAGAAACCTTGCACACCGAGTCCGTTGCGTATTTCTTAAACGGGAAAAAACGCAAAAATACCAAATGGATTCGTCAAGCAGTGAGGATGATTTTTGCCCTCTCTTATTGAAAAGGGAAGAAAGAGAAAATATTACGTCCATCCAATCCTGAAATTGCGCCGAGAGGAAGGAGAGTTCCTTATCAAGGAGTTGCGAATTTATTCAAGCGATTCAAAATTTACCTCAGAATGTCAGTGGGACAGTTCGATGCTTTGCTAGCGATTCTGGAGCCACATTTTAAAAACAAGACCACCGATTTCCATGAACCAATCGATTCTGAACGGAGACTGGGAGTGTGTCTGAAATGGACCAGGTATGGACACACACACACACGGACAAACACACACCCGCGCGCGGCCCGTTGGAAGCGCTGGGCAGACAGAACAGGCTGTTATTGTGTATACTCAAATAATACATAAGTTATCGAATAGGCTGCTCAATCACACCTTATTCGATCCTAAATTTCAATCTGATTGAAAGGGGAGGTTTATTAATTTCATAATCCAATATAGAGAAGAGAACATAAACACTTGATCTAATTGAAAACCGAAACTGAAAGCACGACGCATATGTGCAATGATTTGAGGACGAGCTCCCCCCGGCCCTGAATTGTCAAAAGACCTCTCAAAATGCTGGCTCTGGATGCGAAAAACGCAGAAAATCGAACCCGATCCGATTAATTTTATGACGGACGAAAGTTTCGGAGGCGGTGTGCAAGCGTGACTGACATAACGTGAGGTCGAATTTTTTTTTTAACGTGCGAAAATTTCGGATGCGAATTTCGGACTCGGTGTGCTATGGCCTTTACTCAGACAGAATGGCTCCTGTCCTGTCACTTTAAGATCTGCCGCTGCTGACAGGATCTCAAGCATCTCATTCTCTCTCTACTATTTCCATTTAAGATTTTATTTTACTCATTTAAGACTGTTCTTGAGAGGATACTCAACAAAATGGACATTCTGGCATACATGTGTGTGTTATTGTTCGTTCTTGCATGATTGAGAACTCGATACTGGCACGCGTCTTTCTGTACTGTATGTTGTGTGTGTGTGTGTGTGTGTGTGTGTGTCAGGAGGACATTGACTGAAAGCGCGTTCTCTTTTGTCTTGTCGTGAAGGAATGGTAAAACTTCACACACATTTGTGTGAATAAGAACGTGATCATAATCCTAGCTAAAATGATGACAGTAAGAAATAACTGATGGATTGCCTTTAAATACTTTCAAACGTTAAAGCTGGACAAAAATGAATGGCGGTGAAGACCCCTCGGGCGGCCACGGCGGTGAAGACCCCTCGGGCGGCCGTGGCTGGGACACTGGGATCTTCACCGCCGTGGCCGCCCGAGGGGTCTTCACCGTCATGGTCGCCGGAAGGGTCTTCACCGTCATGGTCGCCGGAAGGGTCTTCACCGCCGTGGCCGCCCGAGGGGTCTTCACCGCCGTGGCCACCCGAAAGGTTTTCACCGCCTTGGCCGCCCGAGGGATCCTCACCGCCGTGGACGCCCGAGGGTCCGACAGCTCCGCCTTGGCCTTCGCCTCATCCTACTTCGGCCATGTTCTGCGGCCCAGGTCCGCCTTTGCTACCTCCTGGTTCCGTTTCTCTTCTGCTCCACGGACCTGGGGGCGGGGTCGAGAATTAGCAGACAGGACCATGGAGAATACACAGTGGGAATCCGGGAAACAGGCAGAGGTCAGGGCAGGCAGCAGTAATCAAAATCCAAGAACAATCCAACGTCAACAACCAGAAAACAAACACGGAAAACGCTCAGAAATGCAGTGTAACACTTAAACAAGACTTCGCAAACACTGAACATGAACACAAGGTATATATAGACACACTAACAGGATGAGACACAGGTGAATGCAATCAGTGAATGAGGTACAGGTGAATGTGATCAGTGATGATGAGTCCGGGCAGTGAGTTCTGGGAAATGTAGTTTGTGTGAAACATAGTCTTATCTGGAGTGCCCTCTGGTGGCTCAAGAGGGCACTCCAGCTGGTAACCGTTACAGAGACTCTCATAACTAAAAAGATGTTTGAGCCCTCTTTATTGTCCTGGTACAAATCAATGCTTTTTCTTTGTTCAACGAGCAGTTCATGGGTTGAAGCTCTTAATTTTGATCTCTCAGAGAGCACGAGATTGATGCATTTAACCTTAAAATGTCCAAAATTTTCTTGCGCGGGAGCATGCCCCTCAACCCCCCTAGAGGCACAGAGTCCACCCAACATCAATTCCTATGGGAAAGAATGACCATTTATGAACTTTACTCCAGCATAGTACAACAAAGTTCCTTTTAAATCAGTAAAACTGTAAATGCTATCGGCTATTAAAATCGTGCCGGCGATGAGGGCCGGTGGTCTACGAAATTTCCTGGTAGATTTTTTGGTCACACTCCACCCCTGATGGCAGCAATTAACACAAGTTCAAATAAATGAGTAATGAAAATCTTTATTTAAGAACAGTGTGTCTGTGTGTCAATGAACATGTCAGAGCATAACGTGTGTGTGTAAGTAAACATTCCAGAACATAATAACGTGTGTGTGTGTACTGTATGTGTTGTGAGTGTGTAAAGAGGTCCAGCTAGATAGGAGGTCCAGTTGAAAATTTCTGCATGAAAAGCAGAGATAACTTTAGCACCATTATTCACATTTTATTAAAAAATCTTTATTAAAAATAATAATAATAAAACAGATCTTCAAAACTCACAATGAAATTCAGCTTTAAAAATTAGCTGGTGGATTTTCAGCTTAGTGAGTTCCCTGCATTTAGGCTTGTTGGGGAATTTTAATCTCACATGTATTACATATGATCAGTGGGTCTTGAGTTTCTATCTGTTTACCTCCTATAGTAATGTCTTATTGTTTTCTATCCGTGAAGGAGGTAATTTGTCTTTCCGTTATCAAGAGTGGAGTGAGGTACCAGAGAACCGGCCGGGTCAGAGGTCATCTTAGACTGGGAGAATAGAGGGGGTTAGCGGTAAATCTAACCTAGCATTTGAATCCATTGCTTGTGGAATTTTACGGGGAGGCTTGGCCTGTAGTAAATAACCTTGGGGAGGGCTATTTAGTCTTCACCCCGGCCTGTGTTCTGGGCGTCACTCTCTTCACAGTGTACCAATCTGTGTTAGCGACTGGGCCTATTCTTGCAAGAATAAACTTCTCTTTTCTTTTATTAATTTGACTCTGAAGTGTCTCTTACGCAGCGATGTCTGTTTTATTGAAATTTTGCCTTAACAGGCTCAAGTCCCTTCAGGGCTGGCAGCAAACTTTGCAGAAACTGCATATCAGGATCTCCTGATCCAGCAGGGGCAGGACAGTTGGATGTTTGTATGGCTTCAAACGATTGTCCGCTCAAAAGAAGACATGGATCCTGCCTCAACTCTCCTCCGGCGTTGTCGTGGCTGGACAAAGTCTTTTCCACTCTGCCTCTTTCTGCTCTCCTCTCCAGCCATGTCCTCTCCCGAACAGTCCATCCTACTCTCTTCTGCACTGATCTCTACTATGTCTGTTGTGTCCTGTCCTAACTGATTTTCTTGAACATGTATTACCTCTGCCATCACTTCTGCTGCACTGTCTCCCTCATTTATTCTACCTTCTCCTCTCTCTACTTCCATGTTCCCAGATGTGGGCCGAGAAGTGATAAATGGAAGGAGGAAAGAAATGATGTGATAATAACACCAAGGGCGTTTCTGGCTGGCAGCTGATCCACTTTTTCTTTTCTTCTCCTCTCTTCTTTCCTTGACGTAAACATCACTGAGATCCCTCCACTTTTTCCTGCACTCATCCACTGTTAGGTTAAAAACAAATTACATAACTGTAAATTTACTCACATTCATGCTAGATAACAATAATTATATATTTTTTAAATTCAGACTAATTTCATACTGCTAGTTCATATCACCGTAGTACATGAGCATAACTTTACATTTTAAATTAAACAAAATTTAATAAACTGATAGCATTGGTCATTGTTATGTTGCATTTGGAATAATCCAACTGCATTTAAATAGGCTAGATGGGTTGGTAATTTAGGCGGGACAAAGATTAGCATTCATTTTACACATTTGGCTAGCAAAACCCATCTGGCAGACCGACTAACTTTTTTCCAAGCTTCATTTTTTTCTGGTAATGTTTCTGTATGATTCGAGAGTTATATCATACAGGATGGGGTATTCCGAGACAGCCAGAATCAACTTCTCTCCCATCTTGCCACGTACGATCGTAATGAAAGTTCTATGCGAATGACACTAGGGGGCGAAATGCGAATGTCATGTGCAGTGGAAAGGCGGTTTCACGGCCGCACGCTGGAGATCCGGCACGGTGCCGGAATACTTTAAGCCCTGTGTATGCTATCTTTACTTTGAAATTTGTATTTAATCAAATAAGAATATCCAAATGTACAGAGGGGATGTACAGCATGCTGGAAGACTATGGAAGAATTAATTGGACTTCAATATTTGTAACCCACAGACCATCTACAAATGTTTACAATGATGCGCAAATATTTCACTATCTGCAAATGTGTATTTTTACATTTGTGATGTGTAAAATCATATCCACGAAAATACAGGGTTATGTGTACAACACAAAACTGTTTTTACACATTTGCAGATCAGTTCCTGTGAATTTGTGGGTCATGTTACAGTTGTAAGTTTTTTTCACACATTTGTGGAATTTTGTCCAATGTGTACTGCAGAGATCTGTAAATAAACATATACGCAAATATCTCACGATTTGCAAATACACACAATTAAATCTGTACAAATATGTTTTTATTTCACATACAAATTGTGATTTACGCATTTGTGGATCCATTTCTCCACACAGAACTGTTTTTACACATTTGCAAATTACTTCCTGTGAATTTGTGGGTCACATTACATTTGTAAGTTCCTTTCTACACATTTGTGGAATTTTGTCCAATGTGTACTGCGGAGATCTGTAAATAAACATATACACAAATATCTCACCACCTAAAACATGTATTTTTACATTTTTGTTGTGTAAAATCATATTCACAAAAATAATGTGCGCTTTTGTGGATCCATTTCTACACACAAAACTGTTTTTACGCATTTGCAAATTGCTTCCTGGCAATTTGCAGGTCACGTGACGTTTTAACTCCCTTATACACATTTGTGGATTTTTGTCCACTCTGTCCCGCTGCGATCTGCAAAAAGAGATTTGTAATGCGTACATGTGAGAGCAGTTAATTAGCCACACCAGCAGGTGGCAGTAGCGACATTCTCTCCCATGAATTCAGAGGATATCGACTGCACAGTCTATGGCTATGACACTGCACTCCCCAGTGTTATCCTCATCTAACTCCATAGACATATACACTAGACCTCACCTTGGGGCTCTAAGCATGCGTCAAAACCGCCGTCATCTTGGAACAGGGGTCTTGTCATAGGAAGTAGCTAGGTAACGCTGCTATCTCTGCCTTTACGACGAATTCATTGATGGTGGCGGACTGGTGGTGCAGCGCATGATGTTCACGGATGAAATCTGAACTAGGAAAATGTTTAAAAAAAAATAATAATTTCTTTCTGGAATCAATCATAAATACATGTCTGACCGTTGGAACAAACGAAATAAACAAGAAAAATCGCATTCATGATGATTTATGATGATTTTATTTCCGTTAGACCTGTGTCTACTACATTGACGCTGATGCATTAAAGTGGAGGGGCTCCCCTGTTTCAAGATGGCGGCTCTATTGACGCATTCGTTCCAATGAACTGCCGTAGCCAAGGTGAGGTCTAGTGTATATGTCTATGACTCGTTAATACACAAATGTCACATCTTTTTAATCGTAGTAACGTAGACAAGCAGCTACAACCTATCCCAGATAGCAAACTGACATTGAATCAACGTGGAAACGACGTTTCTCTTGACATTGAAACAATGTTGATCTGCCATTGTTTTGCTCATCGAATTAACGTTGAACCAACGTCAGACGTGCCATTCTTCAAAACTAACTGCTTTCCTAACTTTGAAACGATGTTGATTTCAAAATGATTTTCCGTTAGTTTTGAAAGAATGACGCGTCTGACGTTGGTTCAACGTTAATTCGATGAGCAAAACAATGTCATATCAACGTTGTTTCCATGTCATGTTTCCACGTTGATTCAATGTCAGTTTGCTATCTGGGATTTTTTCACGAAACGAGCTTTCCTTTGCAGTGGCCGAGAGACAGATCCGAAGGGACCGTCTGCGAAGTGCAAAACCTGAAAGCGCTGCTACGAAAACAGTCAATAATACAATACAGTGCCTGGTTACAAATTAGAGAAAATCACTTTATTATAAGAGACGTTTGAAGTACGTTATAACGAGTCATTAATATATTTTAACTTATATGTTTCATATACTAGAATATAACCGAAGCTGTGGATTGTAAATTTAAACATTTCTCGTTCTTAGTGTTTTTTAGTTAGCTTAAATAGTAACATAGCATTTATACGATGATTCGTGCTGAATGAATGACCATGCGATGAGACACAGGTGAATGCATGTACTTAACAGTAGCATGTACTATGTACTTAACGGACCTTGATCGCCCTACAATCCACCGCGTTCCTTAAGATCACTAAATTCAAGGCTTCTGGTCATTCCTAGGATATCGAAGTCCAGTAAAGGAGGGAGGGCGTTCTCGCATTTAGCTCCAAAACTCTGGAATGGCCTTCCCGATACGGTCCGAGCCTCTGACTCGCTGACACAGTTTAAAACTAGATTAAAGACGCTTCTCTTTAGTCAAGCATTCACATAATGCTTACCTTCTAGTCCTCTGTTATGCCATACGGAACCGTTTGCCACTGAAACTGCTTAACGCACCAGTGGGGCTCGACAGCCTTTTAGACAAACGGGTCGGCGCGTATGGTTGGGTTGCGGAGAGTTCAGGTTACGGAGAGTTTGTGAGTTATAACGGAAATCATTATGAACATCAGCTATGCTAATTATTTCCCATCTGCCTTTCTCCTGTTATCTCGAGACGCTTGTCCCGAGAAAAATGGCGTTCGTCAGGTCCAGTTTTGTGTCCAGCCTCTCACGGGGATTTCGGATGCCCCAACGCCTGTGATGAGACGACTCAACGCCTGTGAAGAGACGACTCAACGCCTGCGATATGTTATGGCGCCGTTTGATTCATAAACAATATTTATATTTAATATTTATATTTAAACAATATGAATGTAAGCCAGAGGAGAACTGGCCCCCGACTGAGCCTGGGTTCTCCCAAGGTTTTTTCTCCATCCAATCTGATGGAGTTTGGTTCCTTGCCACTGTCGCCTTGCTTTTGGCTTGCTTTGAGCTTGCTCAGTTGGGGTTATTTAGTGTTTAGCAATGTTGTTGATCTGTGTTGTGCTACTTTCATGTTATCAGTGTGAAGCTGCTTTGATACAATCTGTATTGTGAAAAGCGCTATATAAATAAATGTGACTTGACTTGACTTGACTTGAATGCAATCAGTGAATGAGGTACAGGTGAATGCGATCAGTGATGATGAGTCCGGGCAGTGAGTTCTGGGAAATGTAGTTGTGAGTGAAACATGAACATCTGGTGTGGAGTGCCCTCTGTCTGGTGACTCTCAAGAGCACTCCACCTGGTGACCGCTACAGTCTTATACTAGATTTTATATTATTATGATGATTTAAATACAATGGTTGATTACTGTTTGTCTAATATTAGATGAGTAATATCATAATTAGATATTGTATTGATATTACTTTGAATGAATAACCTTATTGGTATTTGGTCCCATCCGCTATGTGTTTTGCTTTTCTTTTGCAAAAGGATTAGCATGAGGGTCTGCTAAACGAATGCAGGGGAAAAGTGATATACATCAACAGGAGAAACGATTCAACGGGTCAGATGACGAAACGATCGCGGTCCGAGGAGATTCGCACCTTATTTGAGCAGTTTAGTTCATATTAGCGTTAGTAATTAATTCATGTAAAATTAAAATCGATTTTACACGTAGTAGATATTGAATTTGACACACATTTGAAATTATATATTTTTTATAGAAATTGCACTTACCTCTGTGAAATGAGGCAGAGACGCTGAGAAAATCAAAAAGTGGCGCTCTTAGTCTGGATGATGTCATGTGATGAAACTGATTGGTTGATCAATTTTACATAAGCTTAACCCTTGTTGAGCCAGGAACGTGTCTACTCGGCAGAATCTGGACGTGCTACAGTAAGTGGCACCCCATGATGAGCAGCATGGCGTCAGGAAATCAAAACCCACAGCAAACCGTAAGTAACAGGTTTTCGCGATCAATCAAAATAATGATAATAACTGTATGTTGAGGAAACAGTATGTAATGTAACGTTAATGGGTTGATGCATTTTCCAGCTTAGTTCAGGTAAAATCTTAACGATCTGACTTGCTAGCTTAAATTTAACGCTAATGTTACGTTCTTATTGTTTAAGCTAACGTTACGTTACTAGCCAAATGTCTGATGGTATCTCTTGGAATGACCCATCTTGACTTATTGCATCATGTACTGTTAGTTCTGGGCATTTGTGTTAATATTTCCATCTAGGGAACCAAAGTAAGTTAATCCCACGTGTCTGTTGTTTCAATACTTTTTGTCTAGACAGCTAAAGTGGCTGGTAATGTTAACATTACTTGGAAAAGGTAATGGACAGGCATAACATTAGGTTTTGCCCACCAAAATTAACCAATGCATTTCATAAAGTTACACCTTTAGGTGTCAATTTAACCTCACTGTTATTACAAACTGCTCTGAGGCTTGTAGATGAGATCCAAACGCAGCTTTATTTGAGGGCAATCCAGAGGCGTAATCCAATGTACAGGCAAGGGTCATAAATAGATAGGCAGTCCAAAACAGATAAACAAAGAAACAAACAAAACAGGCAGGGACCAGAGGCAAGAGAGTAATCCAGGGAACAGGGCAAGATATCCAAAACCAAGAGACCAGAAAACCATAAGAATGCTCAGAATTGCCGTGTAACACTTAAACAAGACTTCGCAAACACTGAACGTGAACACAAGGTATATATAGACACACTAACAGGATGAGACACAGGTGAATGCAATCAGTGAATGAGGTACAGGTGAATGTGATCAGTGATGAGTCCGGGCAGTGAGTTCTGGGAAATGTAGTTGTGAGGGAAACATGAACATCTGGTGTGGAGTGCCCTCTGGTGACTCTCAAGGGCACTCCACCTGGTGACCGTTACATAGCCCCCCCCCAAAGAGCGGCTTCCAGACGCTCCAAAAACAGTTCAGGAGGGAGGTGGAGCGGAGGCGGATCCGGGGGAGGGATGGAGGGCCAGGCCTGTGGAGCAGAATAGGGCCTGGAGACTAGGACGGAAGACCAGGGTGGAGCAGGCTGTGCAGGCGGCCAGGGCGGAGCAGGCCGTGCAGGCGGCCAGGGCGGAGCAAGATGTGCGGGCGGCCAGGGCGGAGCAGGCTGTGCGGGCGGCCAGGGCGGAGCAGGCTGTGCGGGCGGCCAGGGCGGAGCAGGCTTTGAGGGTGGCCAAAGCGGTGGAGACCCCTCGGGCGGCCACGGCGGCGAAGACCCCTCGGGCGGCCACGGCGGCGAAGACCCTCGGGCGGCCACGGCGGCGAAGACCCCTCGGGCGGCCACGGCGGCGAAGACCCTCGGGCGGCCACGGCGGCGAAGACCCCTCGGGCGGCCACGGCGGCGAAGACCCCTCGGCGGCCACGGCGGCGAAGACCCCTCGGGCAGCCACGGCGGCGAAGACCCCTCGGGCGGCCACGGCGGTGAGGCCCTCTCAGGACCAGACACCGGCTCAGGAACAGACACTACATCAGAAATGGTCACAAGGATAGACACAGACACAGAAACAAACACTGGATCGGGGGCAGACACTGGATCGGCCATCTTTTCCGGAGACACTGGATCGGCCATCTTGTCCGGAGACACTGGATCGGCCATCTTGTCCGGAGACACTGGATCGGCCATCTTGTCCGGAGACACTGGATCGGCCATCTTGTCCGGAGACACTGGCTCGGAGGCGGCCATCTTGTCCGGAGACACTGGCTCGGAGGCGGCCATCTTGTCCGGAGACACTGGCTCGAAGGCGGCCATCTTGTCCGGAGACACTGGCACGGAGGCGGCCATCTTGTCCGGAGACACTGGCTCGGAGGCGGCCATCTTGTCCGGAGACACTGGCTCGGAGGCGGCCATCTTGTCCGGAGACACTGGCTCGGAGGCGGCCATCTTGTCCGGAGACACTGGCTCGAAGGCGGTGACGTGAACAGAATCTGGATCAGCAGAAGTGATTTGAACAGTCTCTGAATCAGCCATCTTGTCTTTAGACACTGGCTTGGAGGCGGCCATCTTGTCTTTAGACACTGGCTTGGCAGAAGTGACGTGAAGCATCTCTGGCTCGGCAGAAGTGACGTGGAGCGTCTCTGGCTCGGCAGAAGTGACGTGGAGCGTCTCTGGCTCGGCAGAAGTGACGTGGAGCGTCTCTGGCTCGGCAGAAGTGACGTGGAGCGTCTCTGGCTCGGCAGAAGTGACGTGAACAGGCTCAGACTCGGCAGGGCTGACATGGAACTCTGGCTGGGCTTTCTCGGCGGGACGAGACTCTGGCTGGGCTGTCTCGGCGGGACGAGACTCTGGCTGGGCTGTCTCGGCGGGACGAGACTCTGGCTGGGCTGTCTCGGCGGGACGAGACTCTGGCTGGGCTGTCTCGGCGGGACGAGACTCTGGCTGGGCTGTCTCGGCGGGACGAGACTCTGGCTGGGCTGTCTCGGCGGGACGAGACTCTGGCTGGGCTGTCTCGGCGGGACGAGACTCTGGCTGGGCTGTCTCGGCGGGACGAGACTCTGGCTGGGCTGTCTCGGCGGGACGAGACTCTGGCTGGGCTGTCTCGGCGGGACGAGACTCTGGCTGGGCTGTCTCGGCGGGACGAGACTCTGGCTGGGCTGTCTCGGCGGGACGAGACTCTGGCTGGGCTGTCTCGGCGGGACAAGACTCTGGCTGGGCTGTCTCGGCGGGACGAGACTCTGGTTTGACGGTCTCTGGCTGTACGGTCTCTGGCTGGAAGGTGAGCGGGGGCTCGGCAGGGCTGACGGTGAGCGCGGGCTCGGCAGGGCTGACGGTGAGCGCGGGCTCGGCAGGGCTGACGGTGAGCGCGGGCTCGGCAGGGCTGACGGTGAGCGCGGGCTCGGCAGGGCTGACTGTGAGCGCGGGCTGTGGAAGCTCTGCTGAGACGTGACGAGGCTCTGGAAGCTCTGCTGAGACGTGATGAGGCTTTGGAATGAAACTCTCTTCACAAACGGAGACCGCCTCTCTCCAGTTCAGACCCGAGAGATTGGGGAGCTCCCTCGGGTTGACCTCCTTAGCCCCTAGCTGGTAACACAGCTTAATAGCCTCATCACCGAGAGAGCAGGAGGCAGCGAGAGGAACGAACCCCCAGGTATACTGGAACAGATCACGGCTATCCAGGGCCAAGGCCGCGATCTGACCAGCAAACTCCCGGATTTGTGCTGCTGGATTCATTTGTTGGTCGGTTGTTGCTGGATCTCGGTGTGGCGAAGTCTTCTATTACAAACTGCTCTGAGGCTTGTAGATGAGATCCAAACGCAGCTTTATTTGAGGGCAATCCAGAGGCGTAATCCAATGTACAGGCAAGGGTCATAAATAGATAGGCAGTCCAAAACAGATAAACAAAGAAACAAACAAAACAGGCAGGGACCAGAGGCAAGAGAGTAATCCAGGGAACAGGGCAAGATATCCAAAACCAAGAGACCAGAAAACCATAAGAATGCTCAGAATTGCCGTGTAACACTTAAACAAGACTTCGCAAACACTGAACGTGAACACAAGGTATATATAGACACACTAACAGGATGAGACACAGGTGAATGCAATCAGTGAATGAGGTACAGGTGAATGTGATCAGTGATGAGTCCGGGCAGTGAGTTCTGGGAAATGTAGTTGTGAGGGAAACATGAACATCTGGTGTGGAGTGCCCTCTGGTGACTCTCAAGGGCACTCCACCTGGTGACCGTTACAACTGTACACTACAGGTTGACTTTGAACCCATTGGACGTCTAGCTCTAGCAATGTTGCAATTGTAACTAACCGTTAACGACTTTTCAAAGACAATTTGCCCTGTAGTGAAACTTCAATCCCTACACGGATTATTTTGAAATAACGAACATAATACATATCCAAAACGGCATAAGTATAAGTTTTGAAAATCATGGAAACTACAACTATCTTTACTCTTTGCTTTAAGTGTATGTATAACCAGAGACAGTTTATAAAGTAGTTTGTTATAACTTAATATTATGTTATATTTAACTTTTCAATACGCTATACGGTTGTATTATGTAGATCTATTTATTTTGATCTTCAGGATTTTATTTATTTTGCTGCTGTCAGTTATGCTGAAGTTTTAACGTCCACATGAGCATCCACATAAAATCTGACAGTTATCTAAAAAAAAAAACTCAATCAAATAATCATAAAGTTGAATATGTAAGCAATAAGGTACGAGAGGCTGTGCTGTATCGTGAATAAGTAACGGCTGAAGGGGTTGCAGGCACTCCGCATTCATGATACAGCACTTGCCTCGAGTACCTTATTGCTTTTATAAAACGGTTGCCACACAATATTAAAGTAAAAAAACAATGTATTAGTGCAACTTTCTTGAAGTAAAATCACTAAAAGCCTTCCTTCCGCTGGAAAAAATAGTCCCTGAGTGTGAACAGCAACAACGTTCCACTGTGTAAAATGCATGAAATCTCAAATAAAAACAACATAGAACCGCAGTGTTGCGCAGCGATCAATAGATCTGTTGGGTGAAGCGGTCATAGCCGTGTTTTATCATGAATAAAGCACAACTCTTGACCAATCAGAATCAAGGATTCGAACTAACCGTTTTATAAATATATATAATCAAATATTTGGATTGTACTACTACACAATAACAGTAATTTAAACATACTACAACAGAGAGAAGTGTAAAAGTAATGATATGAAGAAGGTGATATGAAGAGACTTGGTTTTACTTGACTTTGTAAACTGCAGTGCAGTGTTAAACTACTGAACAACAAATGTTTTCACCAATGTGGGGCAATCATAGGACCCTGTCTTTTTTTTTTATCCCAATTTTATTGCAACCCTTGTTAAAAATCTTAATAATTATGATAGTTATTACATGCTAATGATAATTGTAATACTAATGCATTTCTTTCTCTCTTGAAATCAGGATGAACCACAAAGTACGGTTGATACTGCCGCCAAGGCCCTGATAAATCTTATAACCCGCAATTTAACTGGCCAGGCCATAGAGCAGGCTACAGGGAAGGCTACCGGGCAGGCTAGGACTCCAACACCCAGTGAGAGGGTCCAGCATGAATTAAGAAAGTAATTAAATGTTTTTAAATAATTATACACACATAGTCATTTCTTATAGGCTCTGAACTAGTACTCTATATTCAGTGTTGGAAAAGCAATTTTTTAAAAGATAGCTTTTAAAATTGACAGTTACTTAACACTGAAAGACACTGAACTACACCTAAGCTACCCTTGGGAGAAATCTATTTTGTTTAACTAAAGCTACTTAAACTCAAATTAAAAAATGTACATCATGTTGCACTTGACTTTAACCTTATTTGGATAACTATGACATCTATGACTGAGAATCTTTACAGATATACATCATGTGACAAATTTTTTTTCTTACAACATCTAATACAAATGACACACCTGTGGGGAAAATTTTACTCAGTTGAGTTTTAATCAACAAATAAAATATCCCACTATTTATGGTAAAGTGCAAGGAATGTCATTTTGCATAGCTCTCGAATAAAACCATTTTTAGGTTTTGTAGGTGGAGCAAGTCATTGTCATGTATTTGCTTATTTGCCATTGTAAATCTTTATAAGGCTTTTTACTTGCCTAATTTTTGATTTATGTCTTGTTCTTGTCATTCACCGAAACCATTATTTTGATCAGGTGACATTCATTTTTTTTAACCACAGTATTTTATATTTTTACAGACAATTTCCGGGTTTCTATCATGGGACACCACAATCTAAAAAAAGGCCTTATTCAAAAGTTGTTAAAACAACAACTTTTCAATTTTATTTGCTTCCGAAACCCTCGACGACTACTCCAAAGGGTAGCGAAGAACTGCTGCATGCACAGGCAGGCCTTGGTAGGAGGCAAGTGGATTGGCTGAGGACAGTGGCCATAAAGAGGTAAGACTGTTTTAACCAAAGTACCATCAGTTAATTTTGAGGTACTGTACATACTTGTGACTGAATATTTCCATTTTATTCTACTTTATACTTCTACTTCACTACTTTTCATAGAGATAAAAAAAATTACCCAGCTCCACCAAAATGTGAATTGCCCTCTTCTATAGTGTTTTTTATTTCTATAATTGTTTAAGTATAACCAAAAGATAACAGAAAAGTAAAAAAAATAATAACTGAAACCACATTTGCGCATATTAAAGGACACCTATTATGCCCCTTTTTATAAGATGTAATATTGGTCTCGGGTGTCCCCAGAATGTATTTGTGAAGTTTCAGCACAAAATACCCCACACTTAATTTATTATAACCATTTGAAAATGTAATTTTTGGGGCATGCTTAAAAATGACCTGTTTTGGTCTATACAACCTTAAATGCAAATGAGCTGCATATCCCCACCCTGCCTTTGGATGAGGGCGTCACTTGCATACCTATGGCAGTCTGTCTAAGCAGAAGGGCTGAGAGAGTGAGAGACCCGCTGTTTTGTATGTTATTCATGTTTGAATCGGAATATATAAATAGTCTCTGATCAGACCCAGATGACCAAGAGACTCGGGCAGAATAAACACAAATGAGAATGGACCAGTACGTCTCGGTATGGTTATTTGATACATTTATGTACTTATAGAATTTGTAATCGCGTCCCCTTTGAAATGATGGATGTGCAACACACACACACACACACACACACACACACACAGACACACACAAACACTAACGTTGGCTCAATTTTTTTAAACTACATAGACATACTCTGATAAAGTTTGCTACGTACAAGCAAAATTACATTTATGCGAGGGACCTGTTGCGTCATGTTTACTTGTCATACAGGTCCTTCTGTGGCAAATGTGAGAAGATGGCAAGAAAACATATGCAGTTTTTAATAGAATATTTTAAAAAAATATATATATATTAATAAACGGGTGGTTACACACTATACAAGCAAGGTTTTAATTATATACACAGACATCCTATGACAACAACTTTTGACGCATTTGTTGTTGAATTGGCTTTATGCACAGCTCCACTACTTCCTGAACTTCAGCCAGTTCCTTGTTTCCTGTCTGCCATTATTGGACAATCTTGATTAATTCAGGTGTGCCTGATTATTGTTGTTGTGACTACTGAGGTCAGACACACCTGGATTAATCAGTTTGCCCAATAAAGGCAGACAGGAAACAAGGAGCTGGCTGAAGTTCAGGAAGTAGTGCAGCTCAAAGTTGAACCAACGTCAGACGCGTCATTCTTTCAAAACTAACGGAAAATCAACTTGAAATCAACGTTGTTTTAACGTTATGAAAGCAAACCAATTTTCGATTTTCATTTAGCTTTGAAGAATGCGGCGTCTGACGTTGGTTCAACGTTAAATCGATGAGCAAAATCAACGTTGTTTCGATGTCATGAGAGACGTCGTTTCCACGTTGATTCAATGTCAGTTTGCTGTCTGGGTATGTAGTGACTATAAAGTATTTGTCTGGAGATCAGTGGTACTGTCACTATAGAGTGGCTCAGATGATAATGATAGCAGGCCTCACAATAATGTACATTTTTCCCATTTTTAAGCACGACATGACAAACTGCATGAAATAAAACTGCATGACATAAAAACACTTCAATCTGTCTAAAGCCTTGTATGTTTGAAGAGTGCCATCTGTCTCAAATCAAAAAAAGGAGATTGCTGTCCATCATCACACCATTCAGTGCAAGAAAAACTGATGACTCTGACTTCAGCCACCTCTTCCTGTTATGTCTTGTTCGATATGGACACAAGTTTTTTCTTCACACCTATACAAAACTTCATTCAAGGAAGTACAGTATATGAAGTTAGCTACAGAAAGTGAACAGTTCTATAGGCTCTATGCACGATCGCTTCCGGGTTTGTCTCAGCACGCCCAGTTACATCCGGTGCTGTGTCAGAAGCCGGTTCTGTGGGCCTTTAACATTTGTTAATGGTTGGTTCAATTCATTGTTATCTTTGGGTATTTAAAGAAAAGGTTGCTGTTATTATTGTCTCCTGTAGAGGGCGTTAGCGCTGTTAAATGAAGGTACTGCCCCGGTTGCTTCAGAGCAGTGTTGCCAGATGTACGATAATTATCGTATTTGTACGATAATTTTGACCTCTGTACGATGTACGATCAATAATGAAAAAAATCCCATAATGTAAGATAATTTCAGATTTTTGTGATCGGAGGTCATTGTAATCATAGTGTTTCTATACTCATTGATCTAGCAGTTGATCTACGTCATGATTGTGAGGAGAAAATGAAGGTGAGAGAGCACGGTAGAGAGGGAAAGACTATGGGAGAGACCTTGCGTGTGTGCGTCTCCCCAACCCCCGTCATCAATCCAGTCAATACATACAGTCCTTTTTGGGGGACGTGGTCGGCGTGGCGGAAAGCAGCGCGACCATCGTATGTATTTGAATGACTAAGGCCTCATTTACACTGACAAAAGTCAGATCAGGATGAGAAGTGAGGTAGTGTGAAAGATTTGAAACGTTAATAGAAGTGGAAGGACGTGTATTCCAAATGTTTTCTGATTTGAGGCTTTCCCTCGGATTGCAGGTCTGTACCGGCGTGGGCAGACTGATTTTGGGTAGGGATCCTTGCAAAAGCTACAAATGTGAGCAAATTTACAATTAGTGTAAGAGCAAACAGATTAATTGAAATTAATACATAGAGGAACGCCATTGGAGTATACAACGGAACGATTTCTGCCAATTAGGGAGCTTTACTTTTTCAGCACCGCGGACAGCGGGGTGCATGATGAGAGGTGTGGTAGTCAGCAAGTGTGTATTTGTATCTGTGTGTCCAAAAGGGGGAGACAGAGTAAGGAGAAAGAGAGCCAGGATCATTACAAAATCAAGTCTAAAGAGAACCATTATAACCATAGATATTAAATAGTATTACCACAGTATTGTTTAAACAAATGACCATAAGCAGATAATGTCCATTTGGGTCGCTAAAGTAGTGCAAAACGTCCCCAGGTTTTTCAAAGTCAGAACTCCCGCTGAACACTCCGAACCATGAGCAATCCAAACATCATCGATCCACAACGGAGTGGGACTCTTGAAAAAAAATAAAAAAATATAAAATCAGTCTTGAAATGAAAGCTTTAGCAGAAGTTCTGTCAAGAAGGCTTGTTGCATCACTTATTGCCTTCACATCTAACCAATCATGTGCTAATACTTGCTATATAAAAGATTGGTAGCAACACATGTCTGAGTTTGTAGATACTGACGCTGCTAATAATTTGCTCGCGCTCAGTTGCTACCACAATCTCTCAGGACACCCACTTTGTAACTATTCAGACTCTGATGATAATTGTGTCCCTCCGTCTCCTTTCACTGCACAGCAGTGATCCTGGCTCTCTTTCTCCTTACTCTGTCTCCCTCTTTTGGACACACACACATACACACTCGCTGACTACCACACCACTCATCTTGCATACATCTCTCTCATTCATCATGCACACACATCTCTCTTATCACCCCCAGTTGTTTCCACTCTCTACTTGTTTTCATGTCATCCTTTCCATAACTGTTCTCTCTTTCTCTAATTATGTCTGCTTCTTTTAGCTCTGCTTTTCCCTGTATCTTTGCCAGATTATTTCAAGAGTAATATGTATGAGACCTCTGAGCACTTACCTCTTGTTCCTGTCCTGTCCTGTGCTCTTTTGGAGATTGTTCTACCTCTGAGTATTTGCTACTAAGCTATGCTTGTTACAGAATACCTGTCCAGCACCTTATCGTCCGCTGATATCTTACCTCCTGTGAGTTCCTGAGTTGGCTGGCACAGGGTGTTTTCTATCACAGAAAACGCTCTGCTGTCTGAACGGAGGATCTAAGTTACTTTCTATCAAACCTGTTTTTCTGGAAGACTTTCGTTTTTTACATTTATTATATAAAGAAGATTTCTGTTCTAAACCTCTGGACAGCATTTTATGTTTATTAAAGGGGGGTTGACTGCTTTTTTTCTTTGCATGATTGTGCAATATAACATGTATTCGTGGTTTTTCTTTTTAAAAAAGTCTTATTTTTCATAAACTTCACCTTTATTGTCAGCCGCGCTCTCCTCTGTCCCCTGAACGAGCAGTCGACTTCCTGATTCTATGAAACCACTCCCTCAGAAACAGGCAGTGGGCTGTAACAGAACTCATTCAGTTTGAGTTCTTTTGTCAGTATTATTTGAGTGCAGTGAACTCAATTTAATTGAGTAAGTATTACTGCACAACTTAATTGTGCTTGAAATACTTGTTATTTATCTTTGCATATCATATATCTCAAGCATGCTCTTCACCAACACTGTTAATATTTGGCAATAGTGTTGGTTGTGATGGAAGTGACAACACTAATTGACTGGTGGCTCCAAATCAAATTCAGAAGTGGGAATATGCCAGGAGAAAGGTCCCACTTTCAGTCTCAGTACGTTCCAGTCAATCACACCACAAGATGGCGCCATTTAATCTTCTGCCAGTTATGGCAAAATCATAAATAAATGTTCATATTGTCCCAAAATTAGTACATGTTATTTGTTATCCAAAACTTTTAAACCATCTAATTTAATGGTATTAACTACGAGTATGGTAATAGTTTTCAAATTCCTGTTTTTATTTTCTACACAAAGCGATTCACACAATCCTTCAAAACCCCAGTCCTCGGACACTTTTATTTTTCAATTCTGTATTTGTATTATTAACTTTCAGGAATGATTTTCTGGTTTAATTATTTAAATGTAATTTATATTCTCCTGACCAACTCATAACCCTAAATATAACGACTGAAAGCTGTCTTAAAAATGTTAATCTATTGCAGGATTACACTGCTGTATTAACCAGCTCTCTATGATCGTTATTCGCCGCCATCAAGTCAAGTGACGCATCAAGCAGGGGTAAGGTTTATTTTTATTCTCAAATAGGACGTTGGGAAAAATGTGAAGTTGTGTGGCATGCAGCACAAGTCCTTAAAAGGATAGTTCACTTTGAAATTAATTTTTGATATGTTTTAGCTTCCCTCAAGGACATCCAAGATGTAGGTGTCTTTGTTTCCACAGTATTTTCTATTTTGATATTTTTAGGTCAAACTGTTTGTCAGTCATATAATGGAGGTACATGGGGTCCTCCGCAAAGAGCATGCACAGAGAAGTCCAAATTAAACATGATTTAATGACTCATAAGTGTAAGTACACATTGATGGCCTAAGACACGAAACGAGCAGTTTGTGTGAGAAAACGAAAAGTATTTATATCGTTTTTACCTCTTGTAACCAGAGCCACATCCAAGTGATCTGAGAGGGCGCTTCTATCTGTGCAAGCGTCGGAAAGCCCCGGAAGTGATCTCTCGCGTGTGTACGTCACTCATTGTTTACACAGATTTCAGAAGTGTTATCCTTCATTGTGAAGATCTAAACATATTTAGATATACAGGAAATTGCAATGGAAGACGATTTCGACATATCAACAGACAACGTTGATTTTTTTTTTTCGCAACTGCGCAAGAGATCACTTCCGGCGCTTTCCGGCGCGCATGCGCAGACCGAAGCGCCCGTGCCTTTAGATCACTTGGACGTGGCTGTGGTTACACGAGGTAAAACCGATATAAATACTGTTTGTTTTCTCACACAAACCGCTCGTTTCGTGTCTTAGGCCATCAATGTACAAATACTTACATTTACGAGTCATTAAATCATGTTTAATTTGGACTTCTCTGTGCATGCTCTTTGAGGTGGACTCAGACTTCCATTATATGACTGATAGACAAGAACGATTTGACCTAAAATTATCAAAACTGAAAATACTGTGGAAACAAAGACACCTACATCTTGGATGCCCTTGAGGTAAGCTAAAACATATCAAAAATTAATTTCAAAGTGAACTATCCCTTTAAGTATAGTGAGTGACTATCCTGAGATGTGATGGGCAAAGGCAGCAGACAGGGAAAAGCATTTAAAAATATCAAATCTTCATTAGTATAATGAAATAATCATCATTTTTATGTTGAAAAATGTTTATTTAGTCAGAATACACAGCTAGATTTCAACAGCCATCAATGGAAGAAATATTATTTTTTCCTGCAGAGTTTGTAGTTACGGCATTCACCAGCCAGAGCTAAAGACCTGTTTACACCAAGAACAACAACTATAAATGAACAAAAACTATAACAAATATTGTTATATAGCATCTACACCAACGGACAATAACTTTCTCTTTATTGTAAGCGTGTGCTACATTTGAATGGTTTAAACTCCTATGGATTCTGCTTGGCTGTCAATATTTCTATTATTATTATTGTATTAGCTGAAAAAAAATAGTTCTGAAAGGTGATTCCAATCATATCGTTCCTCTGTCAATATCATTATACCTGTGGTGTGGATTGCCATACTTTTGAAGGATTAGACCGATAATTACAGCTTTATTAGTTATTTTGAGACATCCTCAAATTCATGTTAATTTTCAATTTAACTTTTAGGATTTGAAAAATGCAAATAGAGGCATTTTTACAAGTAACATATGCACTAACTTTGGAATACAATACTGTTTTTTATTTTGCAGTAAATTAATTTATTATTGGGCTACTTATTCGTGACACTCATGTCACAACACTGGTTTACTACATGACATGGCAAACAATATGGGAAAGAGATGTGACATTCCTTGGTGTGGAACAGGATACGAGACAGGATAAGATGCACAAAGGAGGGAGGTGGGCTTCCAGGGGTTATCCATGGGGTATCTATAGTCCATTAAAACCCTTTTAATGGAAGCATGTGATAGCTTATGCACCTGTATGAAATATTTCCGTCCGATTATACTGTTTATTGACCGTGAGATTTTAAATTCTAAAGCCAATATGAAAGAAAATCATGTGAACCATTACAGCTCGCAAACAATATCACAGACCACAAAACTAGGACACAGTCTTAAAAATCAGCATCAGCAATGTAATGATGAACATACATAATCTGTAGTCATATTGCTAGATACAAATAGGTGTTTGTGTCCAAAAATAGGAAAATTAACATTTTATTACTATCATTGTTATTTGTGTCTGTGCTGTTCAGACACCGTTCTTGGAAAAGCATGTATCACACACTGTTTCGTAACCCTCTATGGCTTATGTAACCCACAATCAAAAATGCCTAGGTCACATTTTACTCCGAAAACCAATTAAGATGATTTTTATTAAAGGGATAGTTCACTTTGAAATTAATTTTTTGATATGTTTTAGCTTACCTCAAGGACATCCAAGATGTAGTCTTTGTTTCCACAGTATTTTCAATTTTGACATTTTTCAGTCAAACCGTTGTTGTCTATCAGTCATACACTGGAGGCTAAGGGGGTCCACCAAAAAGCATGCACAGAGAAGTCAAAATTAAACATGATTTAATGACTCGTAAATGTAAGTACACATTGATGGCCTAAGACACGAAACGAGCGTTTTTTTGTGAGAAAACGAACAGTATTTATATCGTTTTTACCTCGTGTAATCCAAGTGATCTGAATCAGTTGTTCAATGTTACGCCAGAAGTGATCGCTTGCGTGTGACGTCACTCAATATTTACACTGAGATTTCGGAAGTTTTATCTTTTACTAAACATATTTAGATATACCGAAATCGTCTTCCATTGCGGTTTCCCGTATATCTAAATATTTTTAGTGAAAGGTAAAACTTCCGAAATCTCTGTATAAACAAAGAGTGATGTAGGCGCGCAAACGATCACTTCCGGCGCATGCGCAGACCGAAGCACCCGTGCCGTCAGATCATTTTGTCATGGCTATGATTACAAGAGGTAAAACGATATAAATACTGTTCGTTTTCTCACACAAACCGCTCGTTTCGTGTCTTAGGCCATCAATGTGTACTTACATGTACGAGTCATTTAATCATGTTTAATTTTGACTTCTCTGTGCATGCTTTTTAAGGTCAACCGATTGAGGACCCCCTTCACCTCCATGTACATCTTGGATGCCCTTGAGGTAAGCTAAAACATATCAAAAATTAATTTCAAAGTGAACTATCCCTTTAAGATTAGTAAGATTTTTTTTGCATTGCGACATTATGGCATGAAAATGGCCCCTCCCCCTTTTTCATACATTATCAATCAATCAATAGTTAGGTACAATGTACTGGGTTTATGTCGTCTGCAAAACAGGGTTACACATTATTTTAAGGTGTCTGTGTTACAGTATAATAACACATTTGAGCACTAAGTAATAATAAGCAACAACATGTACTTACTATAAGGTCAAACTTAGAATGAGAGGTTGGTTTAGGGTTGGTTTTGGTTTAGGGGTAATAAATAGTTATTTTTACAACAACTACATGTAGCGAGTAACAAGGGCGCTGTAAAATAAAATAAAGTGTCACCCAAAACAGTTCAACTATTGAGGTGGGATATACGGGTAAAGTTAAGTTGGTTTGGTGGCATGGGTAGCTTTACAGCCCAAAGTATACTTTGTTCTTTTTACACATACACATAGCCTATCAAAGTGTATTCCATTTGATGTGTACACAAACCCTGTCGCTCAATTTCTCGCTAAGAGTTATAACCCCTTTACACATCTTTATAATATTTTAGGCCAGAGTTGAACAAATGCAGGTACTTTAACCTCTAAAGTACTCTAAGTATAATCTTTCATCCATTTTCCAGAAGACAGCAATCAAAAAAGCAAGAGATTTTAAATGTATCATTCATTTAAACAGCCAAACCAAGCTGTAAAGGTTAAAGGTAATTTTATGAAACAGATTTGCATTATCATGAATGATGCCAACAGTTCTATTCATTTTCATAGCCAAAAACAATGATCAATTAGCTCTGTAGTAACCAGTTATATTTAGGCTCACTGCTCACAGTCATAAACCACAGTTTATTATTAAAAATGCCATTGTCTAACACCTCTGTGTGTTAAATAAAATAACATTTTCAAATTTAATTATATTGGAGACGTTGGACAGGCTCTAGCATTCCCAGCACTGGAAGATCGATGGATGGATCTGTTGTACAAGCTGAGCTAAATACAGTACATGTTAAGTGTCTGAACTTTGCCTACAGAAACCATATTTTGATTTTTTCAATTGCACTGTAATGTGAAAAAATTATGAAATACCTTTAATCTGTAGTATAAGTAGAGAAGGTTGAATACATTTACCCCTGCTTTTACAGACAAGGCTAGGCTTAAAGGGATAGTTCACTTTGAAATAATTTTTTGGTATGTTTTAGCTTACCTCAAGGGCATCCAAGATGTAGGTGTCTTTGTTTCCACAGTATTTTCTATTTTGACATATTTCGGTCAAACCGTTGTTGTCTATCCGTCATATAATGCAGGTGTGGGGGTCCATGTCAAAGAGCATGCACAGAGAAGTCCAAATTAAACATGATTTAATGACTCGCAAATGTAAGTACACATTGATGGCCTAAGACACGAAACGAGCGGTTTGTGTGAGAAAACACACCGTGAGAAAAGGTGTTACCTCTTGTAACCACAGCCACATCTAAGTGATCTGAGGGCACGGGTGCTTCGGCTGCATGCTCTTTGAGGTGGTGACCATAGACGTGCATTATATGACTGATAGACAAGAACGGCTAAAAATATCAAAATTGAAAATACTGTGGACACAAAGACACCTACACCTACATGGATGCCATTGAGGTAATCTAAAACATATTAAAAATGTATTTCAAAGTGAAAGCCTAGTGTCTGACTAAAATGCATGTTTGAGCTGTTTTAACTGAAAGCAACTTACACTGATACAGTATATCTTAAAATATGTCAGTGTCATTGATTTGTCTCAAGATGTATATCAGTAATGTTTTTTTTCCTTCTAAGGCACGTTTATAAAAGCTATTTCAACGTCCTAATTGAACTAAGGCCTTAATCTAAACCCTGTCTGTGAAACCAGGCCATATTCACTTTTTTTTTTTTAGACTTACAAATCACACAATATTCAACAGTGAGGTGTGCAGCTTGCCATATACCACATATGTGCATTTTTAAAAATAATTTAGCTTCAGTAAAAAAATCAAAATTTATTATCGACTAATTGTAGTACATGTATTAAAAGCTTAATGTTAAACATTTAAGATAGTGAAACTTGATATTGAAGTGTGTTTATGTGCTTTTTTTTTTTGTTATATAGTCTCTAATTTTGTAGTTGTATTTCCTGTTCCTTTTCCTGTTTCCCGTTGTGATTTCCTGATTGTTCCCACCGGTGTCTTGTTAGCCCTTGTATTTACAGCCGTCTTGTTTCCCTAGCACCTTGTTGAGCTTTGTTTTGAGTTTTTTCGCTGTCGGTGAGTTTCTATTACCATGGTTCAGGTTCATAGTTCAATTCTGTTTGTTTTGTATCTATTCTGTATTGTATTCAGTTTTGTTTTACCGTCAGAGGATCGTGTAACGGTTGCTCACATTTTAAAACACAGCAGGCTTGTTCAAAAATATTACACCCCAAGAAATACATTGATTCAATAAAATCTTATGAGATTGCTATATTTGAGTACAAATGTTCAGTTCAAATGGAAAATCTCAAGCTTTTTGTGATTTGACTACTATTAGTAATTTGAAGAAAAACATCTTATATTTTAGATTAAACATCCTGAAGTTTAATTACAAAAAAACGTCATCATTGTGTACACATAATACAATACAATGTGGAAAAAAAGTTCACAAAAAGTGAATTTTGGAAGCTTATATGTGAAATTAAAAAAAAAAAAATAGTGAAAAACTGTATAATTTTCCTGAGGTACATACTGTTTCACTAAATAAGAGTAAAAACATTAATACAAAACTCGAATCAGTCAATACAAAATGCTAACTGTCCTTTTGAGCGACTACATAAATGGTTTTACATTTACAACACACTGTCATATAGTAAATTTAAAATGAATGCTATTTCCCTGTAGGGAAAAAAAGGATATATTTACAGATATTTAGTGGTCTTGAGGAATATCATTCACTAAATATGCAGAGTCTCGTATCACTTTGAAGACATCTCCACAGCAGGGGGGTCGTCAGTACCGTTGACCTCATAGTCTGTGTTTGGGCCGGAGACCAGCATTCGCACGCGCTCAGGGAAGTCGTCCAGTTTAGGGAAGAGCAAAAAGTCATAGACCAGCGCGGCTGCAACCCCTCCACACATAGGCCCTACCCAGTACACCTGCGTAGAAATCATTTCAGACATCCTTTAGGAACAGTATACAAAGGAATTGATATATTTGCGTTTATGGAAGGACATTTCATGGTAATATCATAAAAACAACATCTTAGGGTGCTTTCCAGTGCTACAGTGTTTCTGATTTGTTGTCAATGCTAGAGATTGGTTGCATATCCTTGTTATTCTGGTACCCAATATGACTCAAGTTCAACTCAAATGTAAGTATGCAGTGTAATCAGTAATGCAGTCTGAGGAGCCAGAAGTTTTTTTTTCCTCCATTCTGTCACTGATTGAGTTTTAGTTCCTTGCCACTGTCGCCTCTGGCTTGCTTGAAGACACTTAATATTCAACGATATTATTGATCTGACTGCACTGACGCTTGTTGTATGAGAACTGAACTGAGTGATGACAATTTTTTCCAGAACTGCTTTATAGATGAAATGAACTAATTTAATAATTGATGATCTTCGTAACGGAACTAAATCAACTCTGAACTGACTTGCATTATGTTCCTGTTATCACAACCTGCTTTGAAACAATCTGTATTGTATATATATATTTAGATATATCAGATTTTCTTAATAGCACATCTCAAGGTTTCATTCACGTACCAAACATACTTCAGGTAATCGGTTAACTGTAGGAAGCACATACACATCTGATAAACATCTTAAAAAAAATACATTTCTATTCAACATTATATAGCAAATGAGCAAACTCTCTACATCTGCGGTAAAATACCGGATGAAAACATGCACTTTAAATAGACATATCTGCGACCCTAAGTACACTAATAAACCTTTAGCAAACAAAACACAAACATGTGAGTTAACTAAGTTAACTATAGATTATTCTTGACTAGGCATTCATCTAAAACAATATCATTGTTACTCATTAACTATAAAAGTTCAACATTAGCAGATTCTGTCTTCTGATAAGAACCTGGATGGTTTACAATTAACATCTGCATTCTCTAGATATGGATAGCATGTATTAATTTGCACAGGTGAAAACAGAAATGTAATTTTACCCAGTGGTTGGTAAAATCTCTCAGGATTACTGCCGGACCGAAGGATCGAGCTGGATTGATTCCACATCCCGTGAAACTGATCTGCACAAAGACAAACAAAAGAGGATGGAGACGATGTTGGGAGTCTTGGGAGATTGAGCGCAAAACCATTTGTATTGGTTGGGCCACTTTATTTACATTTTCCCTAATGTGGAAACTGATTACCATAGCTAAACATAGCTCTATTTGTGTGATGTTGCTTTATGTATTCATATGGTAACCCTGGCAATATTTACAACAGTTACAGGAATGCTCATGCAAAGAAAACGTAGCAGTAGATGTCTGAATGCTGATTACTCACGGCTGTCAAATGTCCCAGGCAAACGCTGAGGCCGATGGCCAGAGGGGCGGAGCCTGACACGTCCCGCCTTCTTTTGTCTGTGGTTGCTAAGACACACAACACTAGCTGGAAGGTAGCGAAGAGTTCAATACCAACACCTTGACCTGCAGAGATACTGTCGTTGATCTGTAGTAATAAAAAATATATATATATCTTTATGTAGTAAAAGTTCAGTATTTATAATAATTTCATTAATTTAAATGCATGAACATTACAATTACATATATATGAACTTAAAGCAGAAGAAACACTCATTTTATGGTGTATAAGCAAGAGGTAATTAAGTAAGAAATAGTTTCAGAGGACAGCGCTCTGATGTCACTCAGCAATAACAACATGACATTGACAGCCAGCAGCTTTAGCAAAGCAAATACTGTAAGTACATTACGCCTTCTTGAAACGTTCAGAAATGATATTCACTGGAAAGAACGCTGCTTCTGAACAGACATGATAAGTTTATCATCAGATCCTGCCTGCCCACACGCCCATTCATAGTGACTGATTCTAACGTGTGGGTTTTTCTCTGTTTACCGTCTGCTATTAAGTACGTTTCTAACATTTTAATATATGCTGTAATTTAAACCAGAGTAGTGAATGACTTTCAGTGTACAGAAAAATGTGGGATTTTTGTTTTTGTTATTTGAACCTTAAAATGACTTCTGTTGGATTCACCCATATTGATTAAAATAGTAAAAAAAACATATTTAGGTAACACTATATTTTACAGTGTCATTGTAACAAATTACATGCAACTTATATAGTAAGTACATGTAGTTGCTAATTATTACTTAGTACTTAAATATACAATTACACTGTAACAATGTCTCCTTAAAATAAAGTGATTTATTCAAAATTTAAGACAAATATTTAAGTACAGATTACTGTCAATTAACAACATGTACTTACTATGGGGTTAGGGTTTGGTTGAGGGTGAGTTGCATGTAATTATGCATAATTTACTGTTATTACTATGGTAAGTACATGTAACATGTGTAACAAGGTTAAAATAATGTGTTACCCAAAATTCAAAATGTGCTCATAAAATTAGTTCATGAAATTGGAACACATTGAATTGGCTTTTTCCAGTAAAGACAGTTGAAAGCTGTATGTAAACTGCACTGGAACTGGGAGGCTCAGAAGAACAGGTGACTTCACAGAGATAAGAAGGATCGCTCACTCACCGTGTTCAGCCCCAGGACGTCCCCTTTCGTGACACCATATACGATGCCACTCGCCAACGCTGCACCGAACATCTGGGCCACGATGTACATCACAGCCTTCAGAAAGCTGATCTTACAGCTGGCCAGCAAGCCCAGCGTCACCGCCGGATTGAGGTGAGCTCCACTGATGTGACCCAGGCTTTGGGCAAGAGTGGCAATGGCCAACCCGAATGCAAGTGCCACCTTGACCTCCTGGTCTGGTTTGTCATTGTTGGCGTTTCCGACTGCAGCTGTAATGCTCAGGAAGATGAAGAGGGTCATGCCGACCAGCTCAGCCAAAACAGCCCTCCAGAACGCCTTGCTCTTCAGCTCCTTCATGACGGGCAGCTCTGGGCACTCTCAGCTGTGTGAGGGAGAGGGTTTCTGTGGGCACTAAGTACGTTTCTCTGCCAAAAGAGAGTATTTATAGGGCAGGTCCTGCTAATGAAGACAGGAGGCGGGTTTAAGCTTCAGGAGCAGAAAGAGTGAGTGAGAGAGAAGAAAAAAGGCAGGCGAAATTAATGAGACGTCTTTAGTTTTTTTCTCCCTGCTTCTTAACTCTCGTTTCATTGACACTTTAAGTATCTCAGAGAAGGGCATGATCTGAGCCGATTTAACATCAATTTCCAGTTGAAACTCCAGCTAAACTATAAAAAGAGTATTAGTCATTTCATCAAAGCTATATTTGGAAATGATGTATTTCAGATTACAGCTCTGCACACTGAATTTTCAAGACCATGAGAAACATCAACAATTCATTCAGGTGTGGCCACACTTTTGGCTGGGCAGTTTTTCCTAGTCAAAGAAATACTGTAGTGATTTTCAGTAGTGGGATGGGTGTGTTGGGTTTTCATGTTTTAGGGGAACTTTCCATAGATATGGTGGTTTTATCAGCCCGTTCTCATCCTTTAGCGTCACATTTGGCCTGGATGTCGGGGATACACCCCTATTCTTTTTCAAAGGACATCCTGGGATTTTTATTGACCACAGAGAGTCAAGACCTCAGTTTAACATCTCATCTGAAGGACAGGATACCTTTGGTTTATTCCAGATACTACAAATTGCAGACTTCGTCTTCAATAACAAAACTTAACTATACTTTGTACAAATACGGTGTATTTTGAAAGTGTACTTTCAATGCATTGTTACAATTATCATTTCCAGCACACCATTAAAATATACCTAAAATACATTTTTTAAAAAGTGGAGATAAAGACACTTTCAAAAAAATAAACTGAGTTTCACTTCAAGTATATTTGCCTGAAAAATATTTTTAGAAAATATACTGAAGTACAAGTATATTAAAGTGTATTCAAAGTTGTATTTTGAAAATAGGTAAAAGCATGATGCTAATATACATATTTAAAGATATATTTAAAGATAGTACAATTTTTGTTAGTATATTTGCAATGTACTACTGAAAAATTTAATATATTTCAAATATTAGGGGGGGTCGTACGAATTCATACAAATTAGCCACCTCGTACTCACTCATACAAATTCGTACAAATTGGTCATGATATTAAATGAAATATTAATTGTACTGATATTTCCTACTGACACGCTATAGTAAAAGATACAAATAACAGGTTTTAAAAATATATTTGGGGGCGAAAAAATATTAGCGTGCCCAAGACTTTTGCACAGTAGGATAATGTGTGTGTGTGTGTGTGTGTGTGTGTGTGTGTATACATATATATATATATCCTTTTTCCTCATGGGGACCAAAAAATATCAAAGATTATCAAAGGTCAAAGATTTCGGATATTGCCATCTTTGTCCCCATAACATTGTGTGTTTAGCCTGGCCTGACCTAACCCTCCCCCCCCCCTCCCTCTCTCTCTCTCTCACACACACACACACACACACACAGCTCCCTTTTTCCCTTTTTAACTCAAAAAATACAGCAATTAAGTACCAGCAACTTTTACCTCTCTGGATATACAGAAACTCAAACAATTATTTGTACTCATTTCAGATTCAAGACCCTTTTCTCAGAGCTAACTGGGCTGTATTTTGTGATTACAGTGAGATTTTTTTTGGGCAAAACACAAAGTAAACTAATGACACAAAAATGTAAAATTTCATTCTCCCGCATATTGTATTACAGCTAACTGCACTCAACACATGGTTCTTATTGCCAAAATAAAGTCTTTAGAGGACATCTGCTATCAGTGATTTGAGGATTTATCATGGATCCTACTGCAAATGAACTTGTGGTCACATAGATAAGGCAGACACATACTAAACGTGTGTTTACATTTTTTTTAAGGGTTTCCTGCTGGCTAAGTCATTACGCTTACTAATTAAGATGCACCTATATTTTTTTTCTTGCCCTTTAAAATCATCCTTAACAGCATTTTAAATGTATTAAAAATAAATTAACTTCATTGTATTAAAGCCAGGTTTTAATTTGTCTCTTAGCTGAGCGCAGATGAAATGTAATTTTTTACAGAAATATTTTTTTTTTAAATTGTTTTACAAACAATGCCATGTTCTGGTTTTCTTTGGAAACATAGCTGGAAAAGATCTAGATTTGCTGAAGATAAACATGAAATCCAAGCGACTGACAGTGGTTTAGGATTAGATATGGCAGACAGAGAACTACTAATCTAGGGCCTGTGCCAATAAAGATATGTACCAATCGTAAATCACACATTATCTTTATCTTTTGTCATAATTATTTTCATATATAACCCTTTTCACTACTGTTTGTCTTGTTGAAATGAACCAATTTCAGGTTTATCTTTTCTTGTGAAATCGAATAAATACCCCTTGTTAATGTCTTATCAGAAATACAATTCTTGACCTATTTTCAGTTTTAAAATGCTTTAAAATGCTTGTCACATATATATTCAAATACTCAGTTAGAGTATTTACACGACCTCTGATAACTTGACATTTTCCCCCAATCAGATACGTGAAGCTTAAACAGGCTTACAAAAGATTCAAATTTTTTTTGTAGGTATATCTGTATGTATGTGTGTGTGTAACCTGCATATGTATATTAAGTGTATATTAGTTTTATTTCCTTTAAAACAAGTAATATATGGATCCAATTCGGTGGAATGTTGGGAACACTTAATGATTAATAAGCATTAGCTAAAAAAAAAAAAACTTAGTAAAAACTCCACTGTAAATCTATAGGGTTGGGAATGACTCTTTTAATGGACTGTACAGGGCAGAAGTCAAAAGACTCTTAATAAATCTCATGTCCAGCCATCAGAGACATGCTTGAGGCTCTTGGCTGTGTTCCATTCATGCAAACACTTTGTCTGTCAGATCATTATAAACACGCAAGTCTTCTTTTTTATGACGTGAGGAGCACAGCAGCGAACACTCGGAGCAGTGCATGGTGTTACAAATGTCATGATAGTAAGTTTAGACAAAACAGTTGCTTCATTTTATTAACATTATATTTAAAGTTTGCATTCTTCATTAATAGGCTAAACAACATTAGATATACAATATCAAAATGTCAAATGGTAATCTCATTAATTGCAATATTACATTATTTTGAAAAGCAGAGCATTTCCTCTCATGAACAATTAAAGACAAATTCTTTGGATGCTCAAATCCTATTCCTGGAGATTTTCCTTCCTGTAGAGTTCATTTCCAACCCTACTTTAATAGGCCTGTTTGAAATGACCAATTCTTCCTAAAAATCTTATTTAGCAGGTTTGGGTGTATTTTATTAGGTTTGGAGTTTAACTTTGCAGGAAGGAAGATCTCTAGCAACAGAAATAGGCACCCCTGCTTTAGAAAGTTGAAAACTTATAAGTTATTGTCTTTCAAAAGTGAGAGTCGACTCTGAGTCTATGAAATGAATTGTTTTTGAAACGAGTCATTAGCTGGTTTGTAGTGACGTAGATACATATTGCCCGCGCCCAGTTACTGCGCGCGCAGACGGAAGTGTAAACTTGAAGTCTACACATTCAAATACTTCATCATAGCATCATGTCGAGAAGATGTTGTGTTCTACAATGCAAAGATAGTTCAGCAATTTTATTTTCATTTACCAGGGACGAGCATGTGAAGAATCAGTGGTTAGAGTTCATATTTGCAGCGATACCACAACGGTATAGCCCGATTGTGTTCTCATTTTAATGACGAATTATTCAAAAACATAAATTAATTCAAATGTAGATTCGCAAGCGGTTGTTCCTGAAGGAGGGCTCAGTAACTTACTTACCCAGTGTATATGGATCAGCTTCCTCCTCCAAATCAAAACCTGTAAGTATTATTAATAATTGTTGCTTTTATGGGTTTTGAACGGTTTTGTTGCGTCGGAGCGCAAGGCAGTATGTGTGTGCGCGTGTGAGCAGCTTCTAGGTCTCCAATGTCAATTTTTTTTAAATATGTGAAATGTTTGTCGCTGTTATTGGAGTTGTCATAAAGAATAGAGCGTCTTATAGTACTGCAGTGCTTTATCAATATGTTTATTTGTTATGCTAACAAACAATAACTGACTGGGTCTGTCATCTGACCAATCACCGCCGATTAGCGTCACGCAAAGGAGTGGTTTGGAAAAATGAGTCATTGTACGAATCATTTGGGAGTCGGTGAGCAAATCAGTTAAAAATAAATGCATATTATAAGACAAATAAAGTGTTTTTTATCCTTGCATGTATGTTAAACTGTTTTTGGGAACTCCTAAAACAAAAATAGGAACATTTCAAATGCTATGATAGGGTGATGTTCGTTTTCTCACACAAACCGCTCGTTTCGTGTCTTAGGCCATCAATGTGTACTTACATTTACAAGTCATTAAATCATGTTCAATTTTGACTTCTCTGTGCATGCTCTTTGAGGTGGGCTCCATAGACCTGCATTATACTGTATGACTGACAGACGACAACGGTTTGACCAAAAAATGTCAAAATTAAAAATGCTGTAGAAACAAAGACACCTACATCTTGGATGCCCTTGAGGTAAGCTAAAACATATCAAAAATTAATTTCAAAGTGAACTATCCCTTTAAAAAACCTGTGATGACTGAAACAATATTGATTACACCTATGATGCCCAATGGTTATGTGGTTATAAAATGACCTGTGAACACTCAGAACTTCTCAATTTTGGACCATTGGGCTGTGCTTATCTGCATGTGCCACACACAATGCCACATGGAATAGAATAGACCGATACAGACAGTGTGACAGTGAGTTTCTGTGAAAGCTCAGACAGTTCAAAGGACATAACCTCTATGGACAGTGTCCAAACAATAGTTTGCGCTCTGACACAAAACAGCAAGATTAAGAACACGAAAAGAAGCCTGATGAATATTGGGAACACATTCTTTGGTCGGGTGGGCGTGTGGTGAGTGGGAACACAAAAGATGTTGGGGAGATTACATTCATAGATGGCACCATCTGTGCCTGTGGTGGATATACCAAAATATTGGCTGACACGATGACTCCAGAAACTTGGCCGAATAGAATATGCAGGGCTGGGTTTCTGCATAGGAATTCTAGGCACATGGGGAGCACAATAATGCCAAAACTCTGTAAAACTATATAAATAAACACATTTTTAAATATCGGACAGAAACACCATATTTTTTTCATAAATCATTATTATTGGTCACCCTTTATGTCTGTATGTGGATTTTTCAAATATTTAACCAATGAAAAGAAGTATTAAAAAGAGCTTCAGACTAAATCTTGGATCCTCAAACTGTCAGTCAAGCCTCATAACTCCACCCGCCTCGATCTTGAATTAAGTGCCGCTTAATGTTTGGCCCCCTGAAATCAAAATGTATGTTTTTTAGCTTTTAGGATTATTATGTTATCATTCGATATGTCCCGCCTTAGCTTCCTGTTTCAGTGGAAATGACGTCAACGCATCGTACAAAGCTGGCCGTTCCAAGACACTTTGGCGTCTGTTTGCAGCGCCAAGCGACTGAAAATCCTGCCGCGCCTTTTACACAGTTTTATGCTAAATTTACATTATATTTGTCTCAAATCTTCGTCAATAGAGCATAACAGTCCCGCCCACAGCCGGTGCCGGAAGTAAAAATTCAATACAATTTCTCCATTGACATTTGAGATAATAAGCCATAAAATCGTAACCATACATGGTGGACTTAAAACCAGCTACGGCTGTACTAAGTGATTGCATATTCTTATATAAACGGCAAAAGTTCATGGGGCACTAACCTTGTTTTAAGATAAATGCCTTTAATTTGTGATATCTTGGATAAGTACTTCAATACCCACAATCCTGAACAATCCCACAATCCCACAGTGATGCATCTGATTGGTGGAAGTCGTGTAACGTGTCTGAAGGTCCGTGAAGACTGAAGATCGCGTAATGACGTAGGGCTAAGTTCATTTGTCGCACCTCAAAGAAGCCCCACGCCATTGGATGTGCAGTAGCCACAGCACAGTCTATGAGCGAGCCAGATGCTCAATGTTTTAGCATGTGGAGCTGCAAATGCGTGTTACATATAAGCTAAAAAACAACAACTTCATTTCAGCTTGATTTTAGTAGAATATTAATTATTTATTGTTTGACCATAAATCCATAATATCAACTTTTATGCAATGTCTTTTTTTAGTTTTTATGAAAAGTAGCGGTTTTAAACAGGTATATTTAGCCTATATCACAATATGAGGTAAATCTGGCCCTGAGAATTTTCTACTACAGCAATCCAAAGCACACTATCAAAATCATGCCAAAGTTTGTAATGAAAAAATGAAAACTGACGGAGTATGTCACCTGACCTTTGAGGTGTTATGAAGATTAAGCTCGAGCAGCACAACCCCTCCAGCAAAGAGCAGCTGAAAATTATTTGTCTCTGACAAATGACAGAACATCTCTCCAGAAACACTCGTATCCTCCATCAAAAATAAAGGTGGACATACACAAGTACTGATGAATGTGAATCTTTGTATTGAAAAGCGCACTATGTACAGTATGACAGTGTGTATTTTCTGTTCAAAATGACTACTTTAATAAAAGAAAAATACAGGAGACAAGACAGCAACTCTCCTAGGAGTTTGGCTTCTCAACTTATCTGATAAGGGAGATTACATTTTACTATGACGTTTACCGTGTAAACACAGGAGTGGGTGCCGAGAGCAGTGGGGTCAGATCGCACACATTCATTGGAATGTACAGCAGGCTGACACAAAACACACATGCACAGATCCAGGAGTAGTGAGAAGATATAAGCCTGTACCAGCTAGTACCATACATACTCATACAAAGTATATGAGATAAGAGCTAAGGATAGGGTAGTGATTGTTGAGCTGTAATTTATTCGCTGTATATGTTTTTATAATGTCTTAAAGAGAGCCCAATAAAATAGATGGGATTTGCTTTTAGATCAAAGGTCTTTTTTTATAGAGTGTATAATATATACTGATCCACTATATATGAACAAATGTAAACTCATAACACAAGACCTGTCACATAGACATAGTTGATAGTACAGATTAAAATGGAGAGAGCTCTGAGTCATCCAGCCACAAAACACTGTGTGACAGAAGAAAAAAAAAGCCAGTTCACTAATTGCTCACATGTACCTAATTGCTTCATAACGCCGCCAGGCAGACAGGAATGCCCAAACAAAGGCTGAGATCTCCGACAGCTATTGTTTCCATGGGAAATGAAGACTATCCATTGAGAGCTTCAAAGGAGGAGGTTTGAGAGGAAACCAGGGGGTGAGAAAAATAAGCATGTGAATTTCAAAGAAAAGAACTGAGAAATAAAGAAGCGGCAGATTCTCGCTAAGCTTGATCTTATAAACATCTTATAAGACACATTTGAAAGTAGTTTAAATTTTGCACTTTCCAAAGAAAATGTGAGTGCTACAATCTTTTGGTGGCGACCAAAATTTAAAAGGGTTTGGTCAAATCCACAACCTTAAGGATTCACATCAGTAACAGTAACAAAACCACAAACTTTTGAATGAGTTTTGAATGAATCCTTGATAAAAATCAGGCCAGAGATAGTCGAGGAATGCGAGTTGTTTATAATACATGCCGCTCCCTCGTTAATGTCTGGAAGCTTTAGTGTTCCTGCCACAACTTTGTTTTAACTTTGTTTTGCTGTCCCTATATCTCTCCAGGAACCCTACTCTCTCAAAAGGTCCCATTCAGCTCAGGATGACAGTAACATTAAAGTCCAAATCAGTCATGAGGGCTGTCTCTAATGAGCATGAACTTGGCTCACCACAGGAGCAAAACTTAATGCCAGAATCGTTATGTAATTCATAGAAAGTATGATACATTCATAAAGAATAAATTAAAAAGTAACCTGAACTGACACCATGTCAACACAGTGAGTGGACGATGAAACAATGTCCACTGTTGAAAACTGTTTACACTGAACTCTAGCATTCCAAGTTTGCCGTGTTTTGTCACAGGCTCTCTGGATGTGACACCAAAATGGTCAAATGGTTTTTGGAGTGGGATTGGTAGAGGCATTGTTGGGGCTAGGGGCTGTCCTCTATCACCTTATTTTCTAGATGGAAGATGTCTTATAAGAATCAATTGTGAAGATTGAAGAGGTACATCAAATCTGCATAAAACTACGTATCTCAATGGGAGTTGATTTAAAGGATTAGTTCACTTCAGAATTAAAATTTGCTGATAATATACTCACCCCCATGTCATCCAAGATGTTCATGTCTTTCTCCGGTCAAAAAGAAATGAAGGATTTTGAGGAAAACACTCCAGGATGTTTCTCCATATAGTGGACTTCAAAGGGGTCCAACGAGTTAAACGTCCAAATTGCAGTTTCGGTGCAGCTTCAAAGTCTCAACACAATCCCCTAGACAAATCATTATTAATTTTCTAAAAAAAAAACAACAAAAAAACAAACACATTTTTATACTTTAACAAACATATATTTTGGACCTGTTGGACCACATTGAAGTCACTATATGGGGACAAATCCTGGAATGTTTTCCTCAAAAACATTTATTTCTTTTTGACTGAAGCAAGAAAGACATACCCAGATAGCAAACTGACATTGAATCAACGTAGAAACATGACATCGAAACAACGTTGATCTGACATTGTTTTGCTCATCGAATTAACGTTGAACCAACGTCAGGCGCGTCATTCTTTCAAAACTAACGAAAAATCAACTTGAAATCAACGCGTTGTTTCAACGTTATGAAAGCAAACCAATTTTCGATTTTCATTTAGCTTTGAAGAATGCCGGGTCTGACGTTGGTTCAACGTTAATTCGATGAGCAAAATCAACGTTGTTTCAATGTCATGAGAGACGTCGTTTCCACGTTGATATGTCAGTTTGCTGTCTGGGTAAAGATCTTGAATGACGTCGGGGTGAGTAAATTATAAGGACATTTGAATTCTGAAGTGAATCCTTTAAAATGCTAGCTCGTGGGTCATGGTTTAAGTTGATAACCTGAGCCGTAAATGCCTCATGAATATTTACTACTCTGACTTTGACAGAGGGTACCGCAAGAATGCAGATAGACTCAAGCCTTTCAGTAGGGATTATGCTGCAATGCTAACCAGCTAAACATTGATGCTGACAAATGCAGGTGGGGCATGAAGTCAATTTTGGAACATGATAACATCCAAGACAGTGTTTGGTCTTACCATCATGGCCAGGAAACACTCAGCCAGCTTCAATGGTTTGAGCTTTATTGGGCTTTCCCTCTACGGCCTTGTTATTAGCCTGCTATACTGTGGGCAGTTTATCTTATGTAATCAGTACAGTCGGATTTCCTGTTTTTGAATGAAATTTACTTAATATGGAAAGAATAAAAATTCAGGTTTTAAATGTTTTCATGCTTGCTCCTTGTGCATACGGTGTTGAGCTAATTTTTAAAATACAGCCGCCGTTTTATGTAGACATGCAGCTAACATGTCTAAAAAACTGTTTAAGGGGGATTCATCATTAAACAATTGTAGCATTCTTGTCACTCAGCAGCATCATTAACTTGCTATGTGTTTGGTGTGCTAATTTTGTTGCCGCAGCTACTATCTCTACAAAGCCAACAAACTGGAGATAGTTTTAGGGTGTTTGCCTCTTTTTTTCTAAGGAGTTGAAGAATGATTCAACTCAGAAAACTCAGTCTCAGAAACAAACCACATCTATCCCCCCTGTGAGAGTGCTAAGTGATCAAACCACTTCTATTATTCATGAATTTAATTAAATATTTGTCAAACAACAAGTTTTTAAATATATTTTTTGACATGGAATTGATTTTTTTTTTTTTTTTTTTTTTTTTTTTTTTGCAAATGTTATCTGCAGTGTGCATTTGTGAGAACCTTTAAAACTGTGGTAACAGTGGTTCACCCAAAAATGAAGAAAAAAAAAAAGATCTTATTTACTCACTCTCACTAATGTTTCAGTATGGCCATTTTATTCTGTCGAAAGCAAATAGAAAATGTTAAAAAAAATAATATTTCAAGTTTATTTCAATATAAACAAGGTCAATATTTACACGCAGTTACAAATAATGGGAACTAGAGCTTTCAAGCCTCAAAAGAATGCAATGCTTCAAAAACTAAAGCATAATGTCATTGTAAAATTGGTAAAACTCATAACACTCATGCACTTTATTCCAAATCTTTTTTCTGATTTCAAGTGAACATGCCAATGCTGTCAATTATATCTGGATTTTCTTCCTCTACGGATCACCATCTTACTGTAATGAAGGGGACTGAGTGCTCCAGAAAGCCTGTGATGTCTGGAGAATTAGCTTTAATGTTGGTGAAAATTAAAATATGAGCTAATTCAGCGTCAGGTGTTGGGATACTACAGTATAAGGACTGCGCCTGTGTAAGCTGCAGAAGCAAAGAGTCTATGTAAGGTAGGTATACACAATCCATGTGTCAGCAAACAAAGGGAGAGGTGGTGCTTCAGTCACTAAACTTGTGCTATTTCAGCGGGATATTTTATTTGATTTCATTCAGTTTAGCTCTTTGTTTTGTTTGTTGAAGCATTTGCACAACATCTCCACTGGACAGAGAGCTCTCGCCTCAAGACTCTAACGTAGATCAACTTGTGTTGCGTCATGTTCTTGGGGCATGACACCAAGTGTGTGAAGAAACAAACTGTTGAAAATGTAGTGAAAGAATTATAGTGGTTTTAGTCTTGATCAGATGTTCTCACTATAGTTCTCGAAACAGTGTTTATCTCTGCAGGAGGAACGTTCCTGGCAGATGCTCAAGTTATTTATTAAAAATTAGATTATCTTGTTTTCTTGGGATTTTTGCAGTGCAACAACCATCATTTCACAATCATACTTACAAATGCACAAGATAATAGACAAGAGCAAATGAAATACACAAGTAAGTATGAAAAAGCATTAACAATTTACAATACGGTTTCATTTGTTAACATGAATTAATGTATTAAATAATATTAACGAACAATTAGCCATATCTGTTACATTATTTATTAATCTTTGTTAACATTAGTTAATAAAAATACAATTGTTATTTTTTTATTCATGTGTGTTCACACAGTGCATTAACAATTGTTAAAAATTTATATAAGTGTATACGTTTTTATAAGTCCCTGTAAAGTCAAAATTTAGTATGTGTTCTGAGTTTGTCACACCACAGAAAAAAGTGTGATTAGCCACCCAGCCAAGTTTGAATGATAAAAAAAGCCAGCAAGTACATAGGGGAGAGCGGGGTACAACCTAACGCATTTTGGTTTTGGCTCAATTGACCCTTCGCTAAGCCACGCCCGAAAACCGCCACTGGCCAATCATGTCTTAGCAACCGTAACTATGCACGGGAGGTCTGGCAAGCTTTCGAACGAGGGAACATGCTGAATCATTGCGCGTATGGATTGTGCAAATCTGATACCGGTATACTAAAAGTTTGGACGGGGGAGAGGAATTGTTTTCCTTCCAGAAAATCTAAAAGCCAAGGGGAGAAATGATTGGCGTGATCTAGCGTCTATGTGCGAGTCGAGACCCATTCTGGTAAATGTCGACATGCTTAACAAAAACACCCATTGCTTGGAAATATTGACGCTTTGGTCATAATGATAACGTAAAATAAGACGATTAAAGAGACAAGACAAAGGCTCACTGACATACTTTAAAATATATTTCAGCATTTTGTTAATCGACGTCCTACTAACGTTACCCCTTAACTTAACCCAATCCGATCGCGGCTCTCCCGGTATTAGTTATTCCACAAGATTTATTGTTTAGCTGTTTGATTTATAATCATTAAGATTATTTTCACATACCCTGCTGTGTATGAACATAGCTGTTCCTTAATTTGTGTTTTGAACGGTCAGCGTATGAAGCGCTGCTGCTTGCGCTGAGACTATAACGTTAAGGCCTGTTCACACCGGGACGAATTACGCCTCGTGACTAAACAATGGGCGCCAATGTGAGTGTTCACACCGACGCAAAAAACGGCACGCGTAAAAGCGTAATTTTTAAAAAAACGCCTCGGGTTCGTTTTTTTGGTTTGACGCGCCGCGTCAAAACCAATCCGACCAACGAGATTGGCGGGTTTGCTCACGTGTCTGGTACTTCTGAAGTTACAGTAAAACCCAACTTGGGGGCGCTCAAACACAAAAAGGTCTTGCCGAGCACACATACGGCGTAGAAGAGATAAGATACCTATGGGCAAGATGAATGTTGAGCTGCTGGTCTCGGAGCATAAAGAGCTATATGATAATATTTATATTAGTATTTCTGTAATAATAGTATAGTATAGGGTGACCAACAGTCCTGTTTTCCCGGGACATGTGTAAAACGGTCACTTTGTGCTTTATAGAAATCTGAGTTGAGATGAGAACTGCACATATAGTGTGCGTAGTGTCAGTTAGATTTTGACAAGTGAGGAGAGGAGAACCGCTCTGCCGACTCTTTGTATTCTTTCTTTTATTTTATTTTTCTATTGTGACCAGATGTTTGTTTGTGTTCTTTTTTTTCTCGCTCGATCCCCATGTATGAGGACGAGTGTAACGTTTGAGTGGTTTTATTAAACGCGGGGAAATACGACAACTCTCGTCTCTCGTGCATCTGTTCATCCGACAACTGTGCTATGTTTTTATCTCTGGGCAACATCTCAAATTGCGTTACACATGTCCTGTTTCCACGTCCTGTCCTGACTGTTTTTAAGTGATGAAAATGTCCTGATTTTCAAACAAAAACTGCTGGGAAAGATCAGTTCTACAGCAAAATATAGATGGGCAAACAAGGTGGATGAGGAAGAAAAACATGATAAAGAGGATGAAAACTAAAGATATAAATAGATTTTGTTAGTTCGTTTTTGTAAGTTTGTGAGAGCTATTTTTTGTTACATTTGGAGGCATTTCTTTTAGTAATTTATTATTATTTATATATTTATTTTTCTAATACAGAAGACATTAGGCTATTTCTATCATTATTTCATTCGTTTTTTTCTATCTGTCATAATAAAACATTGAGACATGAATATGATCACCCTAGTATAGTATTCTATTATTATTTCTGTTTTAGATTAAGCGCCATCTAATGTCAAGGAATGAATTTGCATGTTCACTCGGCTCATCGTCAGCGAAAAACGCTTGGGTGTGAACACAAAAAACGCGTTGAAAAACGCTGACGAATAACGCGCGCTGATATTTGTCCCGGTGTGTACGGGCCTTTAGGCTTTAACTTTAATTTTTAAGAAATTATTCTCTAATCGGTTGCATATAATGTCGTGAATATATCCCTCGAATGCATACTGTAGTCCCTTTTGTCTTGCTCTCTCAGATATTTCACTTGTTCGCCGAAAATTACTAATTATCTCATTGGGAATCCACACTATAATAGATGGGCCAGTCGCGAAAGCTTGACAGGCGTAGCAACAGTAACTAGGGAGGGCGGGGCTTAGCGAAGGGTCAATTAATTCAAAAATAATTAGGTTAGATTAATATTTTTTTACACAAGCAACATACACATATAGGAATACTATAGTATTTTGGGACATAGGCTAGAAGTATAGAGGTATTACAGAACATCACAGAAGTATTATACACTACTATAGAATATTTATAGCCATAGGATTACTATAGTTATTTTTTGTAAGGGATGTAATGTCAGACAAATCTGGCCCACTGTCTAAAACGAGTTAACATCTACTTCTATATCACACAGGGATCTACTCACACAGTAATCTAATAAGATATGATTAATTTTGCCATTTTGTCCTCCTATCCGGTTTTGTATGTTTATTAGAAAGGATGTAGAACTTCAGTTTATAATTTGTTTGTTTATTGGTGGTACAGAAAACGACACAGTAACTCTACGGGATGATTGTCGCATGTATTTCAATGAGCGCCAAGGCAATGTTTTCCCCCACGGGCTAAATTCACATCACGTGACGGGGCGTTCCCAGACCAACCGACTGTATCTATAAAATAAGCTATCAAAATCTTAAAAAAAAATCAGCAGTTATTTCTGTTCTCAAACGCTGGGGGCGTGTCCGCTGGCTGCGCTGAAACCACACCCACTCGCGGGAAAGCTGTCGACGGTGATGATTAGGTGAAACTGCTCTCGTAACGGGAGGATGAATGCTGAGGCGGGAGATAGTTGTTTCGGCTCCGTTCACCAGTAACAGCGGATTATCAGTGAATCCCAGTTGTCTCTGAGGAAAGTTTATAAAACAACCCTGTGTAAAATGATCACTACAGAGGCGGGTGTTGGCGGTGATCCTCAGCTCTCCATCAAGGTAGGCTCTACACAAAATTAATCCACCTCTTCTTGCTGTGATCATTTTAAGGACATTTAAATAAAGACACCGATCTGTTTTGTACATGATCGCATCCAGGTAGAAGCCTATGCGTTTCCATGTCGAAGGCATAGCTAGCTAGAAAACTGTAGGCTGTAGTAACTAATACTGAGTCTGACAGTCACTCGCGATTGAGCGGCGAATGCGAATGTGCTCTATTATTGGGGGAGAGATCAGCTCCTGCCCTGTCTATGGATCAGCCTCAGTGTGTCGTCGAGTAGGGGTGTGTCCAGGAGCTCAAAGCTCCAGTGCATCATCGAGCCCTGTTTTAGCCCCGCCCATGGTGAAAAACTGTTCAACGGTCTAACTCCTCATTTCAGTACTTCACAGTTCACAGTCTTTGTAATATGTTTTAGGAATACATTTGTAACATTTATAATGTGTTTAGATTTTTTTTGTAGAATTGCCTTTACAGGGACTTTAAAAGATTTATAAGTGTAGAAGTATTGTTAATGCTTAGTCTATTTAAACTAATAACTAATGTTAAAGGGTTAGTTCACACAAAAATGAAAATTAAGTCACAAAATTAAGAAAATTAAGTCACAAAATTAAGTCACTAATAAGTCAATTTTCACAAAATTAAGAAAATTGACTCACCCCCATGCTGTACCAACGCCATAAGACTTTCGTTTGTCTTCGGAACACAAATGAAGATATTTTTGATGAAATTTGAGAGGTGGATCACTGCTACTGTAGGCTCCTAAGGGATCGAAACTTGACGGCCCAGAAAGTCATTGAAGAAAATGTTTAAATATTCCATGTGACTACAGTCGCTCAACTATAAGTATATCAAGCGACGAGAATACTTTTTGTGCAGAAATAAAACAAAAATAATGACTTTATTCGACTATTCCTTTTCTTCCTTGTAGGCCTGAGACGAGAGTTCAAGAGATTTACACGACGCATGCGCGGGAATTGCAATCTCCTTCGCGAACTACTTCAGTTCAGTTCTCGAACATGCGTTGTGTAAATCTCGTTATTAGGGCCCAAGCCCTGAAAGGGCGAAGGCCCTATTGTTTTCCTTGGGATTATTAGGGCCCAAGCCCTGAAAGGGCGAAGGCCCTATTGTTTTCCTTAGGATTATTCTTTTCTATTATTATTATTATTATTATTATTATTATTATTTTTCTTACGACTATTCGGGCACTTTTGGGGCCCTTAACATGCTCGAAAACTCTTGAAACTTTGCACACGGGTCAGAACCCGCGGCCATCAGGGCCGGGCTGAAGATGGTACCCGGGCGTGGCAGGGGGGCTCGTCAGCGCCCCCTGGAATGGGGTCCGAACACTTGGTCCATAACTCAAACACGCTTGCATGTAATAATATGAAACTCGGTACGCATGTTGATCTCATCGTTTCATCTATACCTCGCGCTTTTACTTTTTACCCCAGCCCAACAGGAAGTCGGCTATTGAGGTTTGTTTGTAAAACGCTCGCAATGTTATTTGAAATACTCCTCCTAGAGCTTTGATCCAAATTCGACGATACTCGGTCAGCGTGAAGTCAAGACATTGAGGATGAAAGCTTGTGTGGGGATTTTTGATATCTCGAACGGTTTGGCCATGGCGAGGAAACGAAATCATGGCGAGAAACGTGAAACAGGAAGTTTGTTATAACTTCAGCATACATTAACTGATCTTGATGAAACTTCAGCAGTGTGTTCGCTGTAAGAGGACGATCACATGGATGTGACTATTGTGAGTCAAAGTTATAGCGCCACCAACTGGCAGCAGGAAGTGTGTCACTTTCAAAATGCTTTGATATCACCCTTTTATTTTTACCCGATTTGCTTCAAACTTCATATGTATAATGTAAACATACGGCAGATGTAGACCTGTGAATGGATTCTTGATATCTTTGAAACTGTTGCCGTGGCGACGCATCAAACTTTACCCTTCTTTTAGGATGCTTTTAGGATGCTTTTGAGACCCTTAGCATGCTTCAAAATGCATGAAACTCGACAGACACATCACATTTATTAGCCAGTAGACACGTGCAAAGTTTCAGAAACGGGCGTGGTGAGGGCTCAGTAGCGCCACCTTTTGACAAAAGTGGGGTTGTTAGTTTTATCTACAGTTACAAAAATCGGTATGTATATTGTACTCCTCGAGCCGGACAACTTTCTAATTGACACTCATTAGCTAGGACCCACAGAAAGTCAGATATGTTTGTTTGAATGTGGTCTTGCTTAATCTGAGCCTACATCTCTGTCTTTGCCTGTCTGTGTATGTGTGTGTGTTTGTAGGGGGAGGGGTCTTAACCATTTCACTCCTGTGTGTATGGCCTGCATAAAAAATAAATGCCTTAAGCCTGGTATTTTTTTAAATAAGTTTTTTATTTTTTATAAGTAAAGGCATATAACCAGTTTAATTGTAGTGCATTAATAGTTTTATATAATTAGTTTATTAATTAAATTAACTTGGTCCATAAACTTGATCTGAAAATTTGGTCCATAAATCAAACACACTTGCATGTAATAATATGACTTGAGTGTTAATCACATCATGTTTTCAGTTTGAATATAAAATATATAAATTATGTAAAAAAAATAAAGTTGATCCAGCTGGAGCGCAGGCTGAGAATAGCGCTGTCATGACTGGATCACGAGATCATCAGTCATGCCCTCTCATACCTTACGCGCACACCACGCCCACTTACATCAGATCACATCAACATGTCAGCCGGAGGGATAACGAGGGTCGTCGTCGCTTTTGGATTCAAGAATTTCTTACAACAAGATGGCAAAAGAACAGCGCTTTGCAAGACATGCAACGTTAAGATCGCGGACAGTCAGATGACAACCTCCAATTTCGTCCGTCATTTGAAGAGCCATTCTGCCCACTGTGCCCAGTAAGTGCTTGTCAATTTGTTAATGTTATCTGGTTAGCTCGTTCGTAGTTAGCTAGCTAATGTAAGTTAAAGGAGAACTCCGGCGCAAAATTACACATTGTTACCTAGTCAACCGTTATCTGAGATTTGTTTTCATGACTGCCGAATGTAAATAGTTTTATCTATAAAAACAGTTTAGCCTATAAGTGACGTCCGACATTCTGCATATTGTGTTATTTTGTTAAGCCCCACTAAAGGCATAAAAAACTGTAAAGCACAATCAAGTTTTCACACTATATTCCAAGACTTCTAAAGTCATTCAATAGCTTAATGTGTGGTGAAATTAATATTTTAGTCTCTAAGTTAAAGTCATCTCGCCTCAGTCATTCTCCATGCATCAGCATTAGCGCGTCGCGTTCGGTTGCGACAGTAACACGACGACACTCTCTTCAAGATCAATGTTCCCAATATTATACTTTATTTGTAGATAAGGCATAAAGGTCTATGATTTGCATAAAATGACTATCTTGCTGGAGTGGAGTTTATTGCCCTTTAGAATACACTAAGCATTAGTGCTGCACGATTAATTATATCGCAGTCGTAATAGCGATCTCAAACCTATGCAATTATATAACGCAAAATGCCGCGATTTTATATGAAATAAACAAAGTAGGGCTATTAGCGCAGCATCTCTTCTTTTTTGTCATCCTTTGACTAGTGTTACAAGATCCCCCTCTTATTGGTTCAAATGCCTTTTCGCATTTTGCACGACAAGAAGTGAAAAGCTGCTTGTGATTAGAATAGATGAGACTCGCATAATGCGCATGCACTGACCGTGTGCCAGCCCAGAATAAACAGTTCTCTTTCGAGCTTGAACGAACAATAGCACACACAATTATGCCAAAATGTGGTTTTGTCTAGTATCTTCATAACATAAGAAAAGTCTATGGATTAAAGGGTTGTGCTATGAGGCGCGTGTGAGATCCGCGTCTCGGCAACGGGTGCTCTTAAAGGGCCAGCAGCGAATAAAGCGTTCTTTCAGTAAAGTTAAAAGAACAAAGGGAAATTAGAAAATTACTCACTGATCTTGAGTAAAGAACTTTTGTAGCTTTAATAAGGATTATTATATATATATAATTTATGATTCAGGCAGCGCAGACTGTTTGATAACTTTATTCAATTTCTGTACCTGTTAAGACAGGAAGGGCACAGGTTTTTTATTATGGGTTTATGTGGGGATTGTTTGAAGTTCACTTAATTTAAAAGCTGTTATATATTTTTTTTAAGCCTAATAATTTTTTAAAAAGTTGATGGCTTTCAATTGATGGAATCACTGTAATGTTGGTTTGGTTGATGGTTTATTGATCATTATAGGTGTTATCAATCATTTATTGTTGTTGTTGTTGTTTTTAGTTTGAGTTGAGAAATAAACATTAATCTGTGTGTGCATTTTACTTTAGAACCAAGCAAGTTGGACTCATGAAACCATTTTATTATATCGGAGTCGCAAATCGCAATTGCAATATTGGCTCAATAATGGCAATATGACATTTTCCCAAATCGTGCAGCCCTACTAAGCATAGATTATAGATACCATCCCTTCGCTATGTTCTTTTCAATGTGAAGCGTTGCGTGCTGTGACTTGGTGTTGCTTCAAGTGCATCATTCTGCACGGGATGCGCATGATTGCTTATAATACTTTGGGGAGACAAGGGGGCGTGGCCTAAGGGAATATCACTCGTGATGTTAAGTGATGTTACCCCGCCATCGCTGATACAACCTTTAGCAGTCATGTTTTTGCTTCTTGAGAGAGAGAGAAAGTGTGTGTGTGTGTGTGTGTGTGTGAGCAGTGGCGGTTCTAGGCGGGGGCCTGGGGGGGCCAGTGCCCCTGCGACAACAAGCTTGGACCCCCTTGTGGCCCCCCTAAATGTGGAGTCAGTGTGAAATATTTTTTTATAGTGTGTCACGCATTGAGCATGACAGTCACTCGTTTCAGTCTTTTGTCTCACACTCCCGTCACACATTGTATTTCTCATGCGGAAAAACTATTAATAATATATTTAATATACGCAATTTCTCTGGCCGCGCCGCTCTCACGTGAGAATCAAGCGCGTCTCGCCTGGAGTTCAGCAGTCGACCCTGCTACGCATCAGCCAATCAAAAAAAGAGAAGTGCTACTTAATAGCCAATCAGAAAAGGGCACTATTGTATCTGGGTAAAATTTAACGCAACAACCAATGAAAAAAAGCATATCCTGGAATTGTTCATATGATTCTGTTACATCTTCCGAAAGTTTCTTCACCCGTCCCACAGATGAAACTAATCACTGGAGCTCCGAACATCACTTGGAGCACGGAGTAAGTCATGATCTCCTGTTTTAATGTTACAACAAATTCACAACTTGTTTGACAAAAACTATGACAACTTGACTGATGTAAGATGAATCTTTCCCGTAGCGTAAGCTAGCTTACGCAATGCTCGTTCCCTCATCTAGAGAGAACCGAGGTTACGTTAGGTAATCGATTCGTTTCCCATTTAATTAGTATCAGTCTGTAACTTAGACAACAGTTTTACAGCCTGTTCACTGACAACACCTGCTCAGAACAAGTAGTCTAGGCCTAGTCATCTTATTACACGAATCACGATGACTGACATATTGTCACATTATAAACATCTCTCTCTCCAAATAGGCTTAATAATTTTATTAGCACTAGATAAATTAAAGTGTAATGCATAGTCGATTTTAAAACATCTCTCTCTCCAAATAGGCTTAATAATTTTATTAGCACTAGATAAATTAAAGTGTATTGCATAGTCGATATTATAGGTCACTTTTAAAATCATGTCATATTTTATAATTATATCCTGGCCAAGGATGCATTAATTATTGCTTCTGTCTTTCAAAGATGTCAGGAAAAAAACAATTATAAAAAAGCTCATTCACCCTGAGAGGAAAGCCCCCTAAAAAGGCCAGTTTAGAGGATAATTTGCTGATCTTTTTGCAAAAAAAAAAAAAAAAAAAACCCCACAAAAATCGTAGATTAATTTGTAAAAAATTATATATATATATATATATATATATATATATATATATACATACTGTATATTCAATGTAAAAAAATAAAATGGAAATTCAAATACAGACTGATATATGTAATGCAAATGTAAAAATATAATGGAAATGCAAATTGTTGGATAATTATAAACATGGTATTTTGCTTATTTATGCATTCAGTGCAGTGCAGAAAATGATAAGGTCTAAATGTAACTGGCCCCTCTAACAGTACAACTGGCCCCAGCTTGGCCCCCCCAGTTGAAATGGTCTAGAACCGCCACTGTGTGTGTGTGTGAGAGAGAGAGAGAGAGAGAGAGAGAGAGAGAGAGAGAGAGAGAGAGAGAGAGAGAGGAGAAATGTAACAAAGTTTAATATTGTTTGTAAACTGTGTTTGAGAGAGAGGAAGGTGTTCAGAGAGTCTGTAGGATGTTAAGCTGTTATTTGTTTTATGGACTCAATGTTGAAAATTTAAAACATTTCAAACACACTGTTGGCAGAAGTGAAAAATAAATAATTTTATGAAGTTACAATTTTGTTTGATTCCATGGTGTATTTTACTGAACATGAGTATTTACAATGCAAATTATTGTAATTTACTGGCAAATACTTATCTTGTCTTTTCATTTTATTAAGATCAGATTCTGCATGTAAAATTAAAATAATAAGGTGACTTGACTTGCACTTGACTTAACCTACTACAAGACTTGACTTGACTTGACATAGCCTGTGACTTGACTTGACTTGCCCCCCCCCCCAAAAAAAAATACTTGGGACTTACTTGAGACTTGACGGTTAAGACTTGAGACTTACTTGAGACTTGCGTGACCTGCGCCCATCTCTGCTCTAAGTTTTAAGACAGTTCAAATGGAAGTTGGGAATTATGTGTTGTTTGAATAAATCTCCTAGGAGAAATACATCAAATTACAACGCATGTGTTTACCAATCACCACCATACTCGGTGTGCATGAAGTCAAGACATTGAGGATGCTCAATTCCGGACGGATTTTTGATATCTCGAACGGTTTGGCCGTGGCGAGGAAAATAATTTTATGACTAAAAAAGGACACATAAAATGTGTTAACTTTGCTCGTTTTACCTACAGTTACAAAACATGCCACGTATATTGTTCTTGTCAAGCCGATCAACTTTCTAATTAACAGTAAGAAGCTCAGACCAAAAGAAAGTCAGATATTGCAGTTTGGATGTGTATCTTGTCTCTATCAGTGTCTGTATGGGGAAGAGGGAGGGGGGGGGGGGGGGGTTGCTGGTGTCTGCGTTTATGTGTGTGTGTGTGTGGCTGACTGTAGATTTTTTCTGCAAGTCCTTATCTTTTTGCATAACAATTTTGTATTTTTTTAAATGACAAAATATGCATATAACCCTAATCTTTTAAATGTATAGTTTGCTTTAAATAAAAGTAAGATAAATTGGTAAACTACAAATTGGTAATTGAAGCTGAATGAATTTAAAATTAATGTGCTATATTTCAATACATTTGCTTTCCTTAATATTGTAAAACACTAACCTCATTTATATGTGTGTGTGTGTGTGTGTTTGTATGTATATATATTTTGCAAAGCCCTCACTGATGCAAGCTCTTCTGCACACTTCTCTTCGACAGTCAATGCGGAGGTTAAGTTTTTGCACGTCGTGCAGAATAACCCTCTTTATATATATATATATATATATATATATATATATACTTAAAAAAGCGGGGGTTAAGTTTTTGCACGTCGTGCAGAATAACACTAAAGGCACCATATATATACTTAAAAGTGGGGTTGTTAGTTTTATCTACAGTTACAAAAATCGGTATATACATTGTACTCCTCAAGCCGTACAACTTTCTAATACATAGTCATTAGCTCGGACCAAGAGGAAGTCAGATATTTTGGTCTGAATATGGTGAGCCTCTCTCTGAGCCTACGTCCCTGTATGGCAAGCCCTTTTAACATTTAAAAGCTAAGTTTGCCTGTCCGGAATTAACATTGTAGATATCAACAAAGTCTTTCTGTCTAGTCGTTACACTTTGGATAGTTTGTATTATCATTTAAGATATCTGTAACATAATTGTGACTAGTCGAAATGACAGAGTATGGCAAGCCGTTTTAACATTTAATCATGAAAGGGCCAAAGCCTTCGGCACCGCCACCCGGGTGCCTTTAGGTAACTAAAGGAACCGGGGTTGCGGTGCCTCCGGCTTGGGCCCGCCATCGCTGCTCGCAGCTATATTTATTCTTTAGTATTATTATTATTTGCTACTTTTGGGCACTTTTGGGGCCCTTAACGTGCTCGAAAACTCTTGAAACTTTGCACACGGGTCAGAACCCGCGGCCATCAGAGCCGGGCTGAAGATGGTACCCGGGCGTGGCAGGGGGGCTCGTCAGCGCCCCCTGGAACGGGGTCCGAACACTTGGTCCATAACTCAAACACGCTTGTATGTAATAATATGAAACTCGGTACACATGTTGATCTCATCGTTTCATCTATACCTCGCGCTCTTACTTTTTACCCCAGCCCAACAGGAAGTCGGCTATTGAGGTTTGTTTGTAAAACGCTCGCAATGGAATGTCAAATACTCCTCCTAGAGCTTTGATCCACATTCGACGAAACTCGGTCAGCGTGAAGTCAAGACATTGAGGATGAAAGTTTGCGAGGGGATTTTTTATATCTCGAACGGTTTGTCCGTGGCGAGGAAACGAAATCATGGCGAGAAACGTGAAACAGGAAGTGTGTTATAACTTCAGCATACATTAACTGATCTTGATGAAACTTCAGCAGTGTGTTCGCTGTAAGAGGACGATCACATGGATGTGACTATTGTGAGTCAAAGTTATAGCGCCACCAACTGGCAGCAGGAAGTGTGTCACTTTCAAAATGCTTTGATATCACCCTTTTATTTTTACCCGATTTGCTTCAAACTTCATATGTATAATGTAAACATACGGCAGATGTAGACCTGTGAATGGATTCTTGATATCTTTGAAACTGTTGCCGTGGCGACGCATCAAACTTTACCCTTCTTTTAGGATGCTTTTAGGATGCTTTTGAGACCCTTAGCATGCTTCAAATTGCATGAAACTCGACAGACACATCACATTTATTAGCCAGTAGACATGTGCAAAGTTGCAGAAACGGGCGTGGTGAGGGCTCAGTAGCGCCACCTTTTGACAAAAGTGGGGTGGTTAGTTTTAACTAGAGTTACAAAAATTGGTATGTATATTGTACTCCTCGAGCCGGACAACTTTCTAATTGACACTTATTAGCTAGGACCCACAGAAAGTCAGATATTTTTTGTTTCTGAGATATGGCCATCTGCCTTTGGCTGCTGGCTTGGCTGGCTGGCTGGCTGTCTGTGTG